>CM056594.1:58314821-58539821 GCA_029721355.1 Tegillarca granosa | reverse complement strand
GGACATGGCTGCATAAGTTTACTGAAATTTGTTAATGATTTGGAAATTATTCATTGCATTACAGTTACTTCATGCATACAATGTATTATATAAGCTACTTATAAATAAAATGTGACTGGATATATTTCTGATTAAGTTTTGTGGCAGTTCTTAACTTGAGAAAACTTGTAAGTTTCTGTACCTAATATATTGTCTTTTGCCCTTTGCAAACAATTTTGGACATATCATCAGGTTAGCGTAAAGGCCCATGGGCCTCCTGTTATAGGCAAGTATATAAGAATATTGTAGGTATTGATTTGATGATCATTTCGATGTATGTTTTCAGGTCATAGGTTCAAGGTCAAGGTCACAACTGCATTAGAAGAGTAAAAATATTAATTATCTTTAAAAAAGTTTTGACTTTCTTTATAGGCATATATATAAGAATATTGTAGATATTGATATTATGATCATTTTGATATATGGTTCAAGGTTATTGGTTTAAAAGTCAAGATTAAAACTGCATAAGCAGACTTAAATTGCTAATTATCTTGCAAACAATTTTGGACATTTACTCAGGTGAGCGTTAAGGCCCATTGGCTTCTTGTATCTTTTTTGCTTGCTGTAAAAACTTATACTGGTAATATGAGGATATGATTAATTTTGTCATGACTGGCAACATGTCTCTAAAGCAGGACTTAAGTTTTTCTTTCCCCTACTTGTTGTCATCATCATTATTGTTGTTGTCATTGTTTTAAAAATTATTCAAGTTTTCAAGTCAGAAACTATACAAATAACAATGATACATGTTTGAAGTTTGATATTTGGTTTGTCACTTTAACTGTAGTCAGAGTATCAGTAGTGTCATTTGTAATATTTCAAACTTTGGGGTAAAACATAATTTTGATAAAAAAGCAAAATTTTGAGAAAATGCTCTTCTTTGTTCTAGGAGATAAAAAATAGTTCTTTTGCATAAATAGTGGGGTTTTTATCTCTCTCTTTTTTATTTTTAATGCATCTGAGCATTTCATTTTGGGGATAAAGTGTTAAAATGGAGAGAATGTGATAGAATTTAAATTTTCACTTAAAGTGACTGAACATTTTGATTTAAGGTTGGAATATGATATATTATTACATACCAAACAAGATTTTTTTTTTTACAGTTTTGGTGCTAATTATTAAATTTGAAAGTATTTCGAGAAAATGTTTTTTTCTATTTATTTATTTTTTATTTTTTTAAAGTCATCCCCAACATAGTTGGGGAGACTTATTGATTTACCCTTTATTATTTTTATTGTGTCGCCTGACTAGGCAACATGTAGGGATTACCTCCGTCGGCGACGTCCGGATTTCCTTGTCCAGAGCATAACATTGGTGTTGTACGTTGAAATGACTCCAAACTTGGTGTGCATGTTTCTGGCAATGACTCGAAGTGCATTGCACAAGAACCACAACTCTATCTTTTTCCGTTTTTGAATTATTTTCCTTTGATTGATTTTTATAGAGCATTTCTTGTCCGGAGCATAACTTTGGTGTAGTATGTTCAAATGACTCCAAACTTGGTGTACATGTTTCTGGCAATGACTCGAAGTGCAGTGCACAAGAACCAAAACTTTATCTTGTTCCGTTTTTGAATTATTTCCCTTTGATTGATTTTTACAAGACATTTATTAATCACTTCTATATTAAAAACACCTAAACACTCTTGGATGCCTGAGTAAATGTAAGGTGTGATTTGATACAATGGCTGCTTACAACAATAGGTGAGACAATACCTCTCACCATCGAGTCCCAAATCAGTTGATTATTGGCTTTTGGGACCTGCAAATTTGTTTGCAAAATCAAATACTTCTCAAAATAGGACCTCCAAAAATTGAGACCTTTTTAATATAGAGTTAAGAACAAATATTGTTGGGACCTGAAAAATACCTCTTAAAATTGAGTACCTTTCAAAACTGAATCCCTAAATCGGGACCCGACTGTACTATGCAGTGTCAGGCGACACATCTGTTTCAAAGAAACATACCTAGTTATTCTTATTCATTTTTCCGCCACACTTTTATAAATACCATAGCTCAAAAATGGTTGGGTGGAATGTGATGAAATTTTGTACCCTTGTTTCCTTTGAGATGTAGTTGTGCCTTTTTGGGGTCACATCTGATTGGTTGAAATAGAAAGGGAAATAATAACGATTTCACACTCTACTGACTTTGCACTCTAGAAGAGAAACTAATTGACCAACCTTGATGAAATTTGTTTTATAAGTACAATTTTAGATGATCTACATGTTGTAATGTCCACAAAGTTGGACATTGTGACCATTATTTCATGGGCCAATGATTTTCTTTGTTATTTTAAGAGTTATTGAATGAAAGTGTGTAAACAGCATTAGATAGAATGTAATGAAACTTTGTACACTTGTTCCCTATGACGTATGACAATTTAAAATTTAATAGGACAATTTTGGTGAACTTGATTTGTAAGTACAGTGCCAGATGTTTATGTGTTTCAATACAAAGTAGGTCATTGTGACCTAATTTTTTATGGCTCAGTGAGTTTAAGATGATTTTAAGAGTAATGTGACATTTCTGATGAATCCTGGTTTATAGGTTTTAATTTGAGATGCTTTACATATGGCAACACAAAGTTGGTCTTTGTGACCTAGTTTTTTATGGTCATGTGATTTCGTGTAGTTAATTTAATCAGTAATTTGATGATTTTCATCAAACTTGGTTTATAGGAACCACTTCAGACTCTTTTCATGTTGCAACACAACATGTTGCAATGACTGCATGTTTGTCTAAGAGTTTTTCTTTTGAAATTTAGATAGATGGATAATTTAGCATATTTGGTTCCATACTGAATGTCAACTTTTTGGGATAATTAGAGATAATGCAACTACTTTTCTGTCCCCCATTTTAGATAATGCAACTACTTTTCTGTCCCCCATTTTCACCGAAAAAGGGGGACATTAAGATGGGTTTGTCTGTCTGTCTGTCATTCCGTCCGTCACGTTTGGTTTCTGTGCAATAACTTCAGTTACAATTAAAGTTTTTTAATGAAACTTGGCACAGAGGTAGCTTATGACAAGAGCTCACTTAAGGTTGATTTTTGGGTCACTAGGTCGAAGGTCAAAGTCAGTGTGAAAATAAATAGAAAATCAGTTTCTGATCATTTAAAAGTTAACCGTTCAAGATTTTTGTCCCCACTTTCAACGAAAGGGAGACAAATAAACGATATACAATAGTTCCAATTTTCCTCTTTGCATTTTATGCTAGGACTGTCTATATTACCCCACATATATCATTACAATTACAGAAGTCTGTTTCATTTGAAAGTGGGGGACATAAATTCTATGAATTTGCTTGTTATTTTTTCTGATATACTTGAAATTTGGTATGCTGGGAAAACATACCTATCCAACCTTATTTTTGTGCAAAAATGTGTTTGAAATTTAGACTGTTACTTTGTTAATTTCACTTTTTTCTCCAGTGATATTTGGTATATTGTTGCATTATACATTTTAATGTGTTTTATCCAGATTAACCTATTTTTGTCAGAGTAATAATGCCCTCAGAAGTAGGAATTTTAATAATACTCTTTTTTTTAGATTGAAGTATTATGATACCCTTGGTTTTGCTTTTTTGGATTGAAGTATTATGATACCCTTATTTTGCAAAATAATAATACATTTTAATTTAGATTTTGTAACGTATACATCTTTAGTTTTATTTGGAAACCATTATCTTTGTTTTTTGAAATGAATAAAATAACTTTAACTCACTGTTCTGGTTTTATCATTTATATTTTATTACATTTTCTTGAAAGAAAGTAAATTGAAAATAGTTTTACATATTTTTCAAAATCAGCACAACCTCCTTAAAAATGTCCACAGCAAAACAAGAAGAGGGCCTTTGCAAAATATTATTTATAGCCTGCTCTTGGAACTGGCTACAATCAGCACTTGCATGAGGTATTTCCACATGTTCTACAGTCTTACTACAGGTACTGGTCCTTCACAATCAATTCCATACTTCTGAAGTTGTTCCTGAAAAAAGAAAGAAAAGAAAACTAAAAAGGCTGAACAAAGTGCATATATACTATCCTGCTATTACAGGACTGTCCATAAATGGATTTTATGGCCTTTATTTTGAATATCTGGGAATGAATGGCAAAAATGATAAACAGATGTCTCATTTTAGGAAAAATCTTTACTGTAGATAAAGATTATATCTTGCTCTTTTCAATAATTGGTAATAAAGAGTTTTAAAGAAAAGTCAATAAATACACCACAAGCTTGACCTCTTAGCTCCTAACTTTGCAGGTTCACACTGAAAAGAAAAAAATACATGTCCATACCCTACAATAAAGGCCATTTTAGGGAGAAAACCTAAGGTCAACAAGTAGGTCATGACCTTGAACTCTAACTTCCAGCTTACATTGCAAGAACACAACAACAAGGTTAAAACTGCATCAAAATACCTCCCTAAAAACTACTGTTATTGTAAAAACAAAAAGGTTAAAAAGTAGGAAATGACCTACATGTATCCCTTTGACTTTTTTTAACCTCATTTTGAAGGGCATTGCAGGAAATATCAAAACTGAAAACCCCATATCATTATCTGCTCAAATTGCTATATAATAAAAAAAAGAAAATTTCAGAAAATGTGCAAATTCATCACTAAAATGCATAACCTATTTTTGACAAAATTTCACAAAATAAATGCACTATGTGCCTAAGGGTCAAAGAGGTTATGTATTACATCAGATTTCCTTCAATGATCGGTTTTGGAGAAGATTTTTTTTTTAGGTTCTTGTACCACTAGGTCATCATGACCTAGTTTCAATAGCTACTTTAATTAATGAAAAACTTGAATTAAATTGGAATAGAACAATTTAAGAACAAAAAGGATGTAATTTTTTGCTTTCTGTTAAATAGATAAATAACACATTACCATAGTCTCTGGCCACCAGAAGGGGTCCAAAATCTGCCCTCTTATCCACAACTGAAGTGGTGATCTATTGCCCTCTGTTCGAAGTGGTCTTCTAATTAAAGCATGCCTGAAAGTGTCAAGGTGCTGCTGAATCCATGGTTTGTAAACCAAATGAAGAGCAAAAACATGAAGTTCGTCATCCATGTCTAGAATACCTTCATCTTCCATCTGATAGAATAAATTGTAATAAAGTGAAGTCAATCCACACCACAACTCCCTCCAAAGTCTTTCTATACTGTAAGAAATATATATTTCTCAAGTTAATACCCTCAATTCATGAAATATTACAAGAAGAAAGATAAAACTACAGACTTTCAAGACCAAATGGTTCATTTAATAAGAGTTGACATACAAATGGATCACTGGTGTAGTCTCCTCAACTATACATACAATCTTAAGGCATTTGGTTCTGAAATTCTTAAATTAAAGCATCACAAAAACTTGACCAAGGGTCCTAATTTTTATTCGCTGACAAAAAATTCTCACAATGTGGTATGTTGAAAATTTTATGCAACATAGGGGATGGAAATGGGTATAACAGTAGGAAATTTCACATATAAAATGTTGTATTACTACAAGTGTAGCAAGTTTTATTTCAATCCATTATATCTTGAGAAGTTCAAGCAAGAAAACCCAACATCCTACAGAAATAGTGGAAACAAATTTGGTGGCTGAATGGCAACTATTTTATATTTTAGACATTGATAAACAGATGTAATATACCACCAAGACCCATGTGTACAAATTGTTTTTTGTTCAACTGATAATTATCAGTTTGACAATTTTTCAGTCATTGTGATAAGAACATGTTTAATTTATTAACTCTTTCAACTTTCCTTTTATCAAGATTCAACAAAATCCAATGAATATAACAACAGTTACCATCTGGAAAAAAAATCAATCTATCAGATTGCAGTATTCTTATTTATAATGCACAAATTTCTTTACACATCAAAGATAACCAAGGTACTTGGGTAACAGGTATACTGACTAATTTTCATCCTTATCCAATCAATATTACAAGAGCTATCATCTGGAAACCATCTACCAATAAGACTGCAGTATCCTCATTCCTAATGCACAGATTTAGTCACACATCAAACTTAAACCAGGTACTTGGGTGATAAATATACTGACCAAGGTTCATATGCAACCAATCTTGTACAAAACTTGCAAGTCTTGCAAGTCTTGCAGGTGACACAAAAATGGTTTTTGCCAGCTGTATTGAAGTCTCAAAGTCAGAGTTAGATATACACCTAAGATATTATATTGTTAGAATACTCTCTTTCTATTTAAATATATATATATATATACTGCATAAGGTATATTTTTGAATTTGCATTTGAACCACCTGTAATCTACTGGTATATAAAGATACAGTTACTATATATACGTGTGACTAGTGTCTGTTGGACCAAAGAACAGATGTTTCCGGCAATAGATACTTTGTGATATATAAATAGACAAATAGAGTGATCCTGAAGCATTAACATGCTTAGAGGGAACACCACCTCTTTACTTCAAAATAGCAACACATAAAAATTTAAAGATTACATTTTCTGTTTCCCTTGGGTTGACTTTATATGGAGAGATTTAATTGCAAGAATACTGTTGTTGATAACATAGGGTCTGATATTACAATGTGCACATTTATAATATGACAAATTTAAATAAATAACATTTTCTAGATGCTTTCATTTGCTCCAATTTGCCAACAGTAGGTATATCAATAAAATGTTTTGGTTGTAGATATTGAAAGGACCAAGAGTAAAAACTACAATCCAACAGTAAGTTAAGTATGGGCTTTCAGAATTTGGACCTTGGCGCAGTCATTATCATGTGAAGTCTGTGTAACAAAAAGAATCTTGGGGCTTAATAAAATACAACATTCAAAGTTTGTTATAAACTTAATACCAGGGTATTTATTGGTTCTCTATCTTATGTATTTGTATATATGCTCATGTTGGCCCTAAATTGGTAATAAAGAATATCTTATTTTGTATCTTTTAACCTTTTCATAAAGGTCATCTGTCTTATGTGGTTAGTAGTCACTCATTATAGTCCCATTCCCATTCATTATGTTATAATTTACTTCAAGTACTAGAGATGGCAGTATCTGCAACTAAGAATCTTAGTGTCTTCAGTACCATCAATATAATATTTATTTATTTATTGCCATTGTAACAGGAAAGGGGAAAAAATGCATCAGCCAAGGGCTTTCAGTATAATTGAAAGTAGAAGACAAGTATGGAGAAGTAGACAGCAATATTTTTCAATCTTCGCGCACAGCGCGAAGCACGAGGCACATAGTGCCTCGCGAGGGGAAGGTGTGGAGGGGGAACGTCCCCGTCCACAGGGGAGGTACGGGGGCCTCCCCCGGAAATTTTTTAAATCTTAGATTAAAAATTGTGCATTTTCCAGCATTTTGGACAGAAAATATAGTTTACTTGATATACTTAAAACTTTTTGTTTGTTATAAAATTACTAGCATTTAATATTCTATAAATGAACTAGTCACATATAAAACATTTAGAATCAAGTTCTCATCAGTAGTATTATGACAAAGATATACATAAAAGTTGTTACAATTCCAGAAACTACAGAGCATTATCTAATAAGTTAGCATTAGATATTACTGTGAGCTTCTTGTAAGTTTTGTCATGTGAAATAATTCCTGAAAGATAAATGTTTACAGAAAACAGAATACCATAGCTTTTTATGAAAACCTTTTAATTTGTGAAATCTGTCAGTTATGTTCAAATCCAAGTAGTTTTTTTTTTCTAATTCATTGTTATCAGCTTTTAAATTTTATTACAAAGCAAATTAAACTTGATTTTGACAAAACTGAGATGAGTAAAGTATTTTGAAACAAAAGTCTGTTAAACCTAAATTTTAAAATTCAAAATAATCATCTTCTTCAAATGCACTATCCCCATCATCACTTATATCCAATTTTTTTGTAGCTTCATGAACTTCAGATGATTCAGTCTGAATCTCTGCATCAACATACTGAGTATTGGTTGTTGATGTAGTCTGAACAGTTTGGTTCTCATGAATACAGCGGGAATCAGGTTTTGTGCCAGTAGTACAACATTTATCTGTTGAGGAGGTACCACCTACAGATGGATCAGATTCAGACAGAAGTATTGCATCTGAAAGGCAATTCAATCACAAAAAAAAAAAAAAAAACAATTACTGCCAGCTAATTTTTAAAATATTTCAAAGAATATCCTTTTAATAAAGAAAATTTCAAACAATAAAACTTCACTTTTTATTACTTTTTTATTTGGCATGTTTGTATTTAAATGATAATAAACTTACCACAAATATTTATTATAGCATCATCTTGTTAAGTATAAATAAATAAAATAAAATGAAAAATAAAACTTAGATAAAACTAATTTAATAAAAACTAGATCCTCAAAAAGACAGAAAAAAATTAATTTTAAAAAAACTTAGTAAAATAAGAAGTGTCTAAATCTGTCCATTCTTCCATAGAACCTGATCCCAACTCTTTGTATCCATCTGTTTCGAAAATAAAACTAAAACTAAATAAATTATAATAAATAAAACAAAGAAAAACCAAAGTAGCATAATATATTTTATTTATAAAACCAAACAAAATAAAATTATTTTGGTAAAAAATTGGTTATTTTTTTGATTGGTATGATTTTAATATGATACGCTACGTTAACGTGTCATAATAAAAAGTTTGTAACAGGTTTGAAATTAAGTTGATCCGTCTTTAAAATTAATGCTCATACCTTCCCTTGTCTTCTGTTTTTAAAAAACCTTAAAATTGATTCTTCCAGAGGCCCAGACTCTCGATTACCTCTTTTTTTAAAACGCAACGTGCTCACGTAAGTATGGTACGCTTTTAGCATCTGACTCTTAGAAACGCTTCAAAGCATTTGTATCAATTACAAGCATATGAGCGTCAAAGTGATATAGATCGGTGAAAAACAAAACAACTGTCGATATAAATTATAATGTTCTTACAATCCTCATTAAACATCGAGCGGGAGGGCAAAAACAAAAACAAAAAACCGACAGATTGAGTGTGTTAATTGAGAGAGGAACTCCAAATAAAACGAACGAAAATTCTCTTTTTTGACATTTTCACAAATAAAAGTAGCCGACAATGTTTGTCGTATTTTGTCAGAATAGCCGACGGGATTTGTCGGCTGTCGGCTTCTATTGAAACCGCTGTCAGCCACAAAGGGCCTCTAACTTTGGTCCTTCCCAATATTACTAGCGGAATGTTCTACCAACTGAACTACCCGACCACCTATCAAGCCCCTGTACCTCGATTATAAGCCCAGGGAGTCAATTATGACCAGGGTAAAGCCCAGGGAAGTTTCTTGCGCCCAGAAATTTTTGGGACACTGTAGAGATGCAAAATTTATATATCTGTTAAAGCCTAGTCCGCTACATTCCTCCCTTTCTTTTTTTTAGATTCAACCACTTAGAATCGAGACCACCAGGTTCCATCCTAGGACCAACCTGTTGGTTGTCCACTTCCCAGGGTCGGATGAATCCCCAAATGTAACAGGAAAGGGGGAAAAATGCAGCAGCCAAACCGGGACTCGAACCTTCCCAATACTACCGACTGAGCTACCCGGCCACCTATCAAGCCCGGCCCGCTACACCATAAACTGAGTCTATCGACTGGAAAGATTAATTGACCTACTTAAAATGATTTTTATACAAGGTATAATAGGTCACCCATATTCCTTAATTTGCTTCAAATATACATTAAGAAGTTTTATTTGAGAGGCAGCACCGGGGCTTTTTGTCCTTTCCCAAAACAAAAAAGGACGAAACGCATTACCGTCCAAAGATTGGAGTTTTATTTCCCAATATTTTAGCTCACCTGAGCTGAAAGCTCAGATTAGCTATTGCTACCCATCTTCGTCCGTCGTGCGTCGTCCGTCGTCCGTTTACTTTTGTATCTGTTGTTTTTATTTATTACTTATTAGTTCTGTTTTTTGTCTGCCTTGTTTCTGTTGCATGTTAATTTTTTATTTGTTCATTTTAATTTTGTTACTTGTTATTTTTAATTTTTAGATTTATTTTTGGGACCTGTTAATTTTGTTAGGTTAAGTTATGCCGACATAAAAGGAGACTGCCGTCGAATTTAATCAACAGATATAAAACAATTACTATTTAGAATTAGTAATAACTTGAAAAAAGTTTACCAAACAGACCAAAAAAATAAAAGAACATCCGATCCATCAAAAACAACAGTCAATGAAACGCCACCTGAAACGGTAATGAAACCGAAAGCGACCAAAAGATCGAACAAAAGAAAATTACGATCGTTGAAAAAACTCGCAAAAAAAATCAAAAACATGAACAGTCATTTAGTTTCGATGCAAAGATGTCAGAAAGAGTAGACGTGAAAATTTCCGTGCTTCCGCAATTAAAAAAAATGAAAGTTAGGAAAAAAGCAACATCGGAAAAGGACTGCTAATAAATCCCAAGGACCTAATCCTACAAAATGCAAAAGGAAAATATGCCGCATCTGCTCATTAGAAGTCACGCATCTGCCTAGGCATTTGCGTGACGCGCATGACTTCAACAGGAAAGAATCTGTTGACTATTCCGCTCTTACTAACAGGCTTATGCGGGTTAGAAAAAAAGTTCTAAACGAAAATACTGGAAGTGTCCGGTTGCCAAATGTCATGCCATAGTGCAATGATTACAGCAGCACCTTGGCCAAATGCACAAATTTTCTATGGTTGACACAAAGGAAGCTTGTAGGAATAAGCGTTCTGAATTCGGTGAATCGTCAGATGATGAAAATACAGGCGCTGACATCGACAGTTATAATCTAGTTCCTGATTCTGCTGACATTGAAATGTTGTATCGGTTCCTATTTCTGCTGACATTGAAAATGTTGTATCGGTTCCTGATTCTGCTGACTTTGAAAATGTTGTATCGGTTCCTGATTCTGCTGACATTGAAAATGTTGTATCGGTTCCAGATTTTGCCGACTTTGAAAATGTTGTATTAGTTCCTGATTCTGCTGAAATTAGAAATTATGTGCCATCCGACTTTATTACTTTCCCAGTTCATAAGTATACAATTAGTCAGTATATCACCCATTTTTAAAGTTACATAAATGAAGTTTCTGCGGTTAAAAATATTTTTATTTAAAAACGGTGAACATTGGATTTTAAAAGGATATAATTGTTTCAAAAACACACTATCTAATAATGTAAATCATTTTATTCTGGAAATGAACATTATTATTATTATTATTATTCTAACCGCAAAGACTTCGCTTTCGTAACGTATTTTTCTTAAAGTTACAAAAATGAAGTTCCTGCGATTAGATGTATCTCTATTTAAAACTGTAGATAACCTGTTTCAAAAACAAAAAGACAATATATAACATTTTAAATCATTTTATTCAAGAAATGAACAATATTATTACAAAAATATTCTAACCGCAGACACTTCGTTATTGTAACGTATAAAATAAGTTTCAAATATGATTATTCTGCGGTTAGATTTTAAACAATTTAAGATATTAATTTCTCTGTTTTTGATTATAATTTCGAAAAAAGACAAGATATTAAAATACATCTAAACATGAAAATGCATGAAAATCATTATATAATTTCTTATATTAGGAATTTTCTTAAAGTTACAAAAATGAATTTCCTGCGATTAGATGCATATCTATTTGAAACTGTAGATAACCTGTTTCCAACTAAACTATATAATACAAAAAGGCAATATATAAAATTTTAAATAATTTTATTCAAGAAATGAACAATATTGATACAAAGATATTCTAACCGCAGAAACTTCTTTCTTGTAACGTACAAATAAGTTACAAATATGATAATTCTGCGGTTAGGATTTAAACAACTAATGACATTTCTTTCTATGTCTTTGATTATTATTTCGAATAAAAAAATTTAAAATGCATCTAAGCATGAAAACATGAGTTCTTCAGGAATTTAATTGATGCAAAAAGACAAAAAAAACAAAGTTTTAAATGATTTTATACAATAATTAAACATTAATAGTATTACAAATACTATTTTGCCGAATGATCTAAAACGCGCGCTTACGGACCACATTGCCTCTGACAGCCTAGGATCGAATCCCGATTAGGCAAATCCTAGTGTGAGAAAGGTTTTAAGTTCGCTTGCCGAAGGTCGGTTTTCCCTAGGCATTCTAACTTTCTCCAAAAATCATGAACTGGCACCTCGATACAAGTGAAAATTTTTGACTTAGACGTAGACTCAACTCGACTCAGTATGTAAAAAGGCCTTAAATATTTCTGTCTATTTCATAACGTGCAACTTTCCACTTCATTTCATTAGTTCATCGGTTTATTCCTGTTTGGCCAACATCTATTATTTTTATATCGAAAAAATAGGCCAATAGGTGTTGGCCAAACAGGAATATGTTGATCATAGAAAACAATGGATAATTAACAGGGCTTGGGTTATAGTCTGTTCTTTTTTTACCTGTAAAATCTGATAGATAGATAGATAGATAGATAGATAACCAACAATTTATGTAAAATTACTTTTTTATTCAATGTTGTTTCAATAAATTACAAAAAAAGAAACAAACTTCTAGCACTAGACGACAGACATTGTTATGCGATTATTCATAATAATGTAACAAATGAAAATAGCAACAAGTACATTTTAAAAAAATGGAAATTATATTAAAAATACTAATGAAAAAACATTGCACATATGGTTATATGAGAGACAAACAAAATCAACAAGTTATAAATTATTTACATACTATATAATTCACCAAAATACATATAACATATTTTCATACTTTAAGTACAAGTGAATAAAACTTTCAATTTTACATGTAAAAAATAAGAAAAAACAAGCACAATGTCCACTAAGTTCCACAAGTTATACAATAGTTACATTAGTCCAAATGAAGCACATGGGATGCAGCTTCTGCATACTGGATAATGTCAATGTCACCCATTTGAAGTCTCTCTTGCAATTGCACAATTTTTTCGTCAATAGAACGGGACTTTCGTCTTTTTGTAGCACGGACACCCCCGACAGCATACTGGATCATTGTCACTTCATTGGCAGCTTGAATTTGTTTCAGCAACTTCAGCAGATGAAATATATTTGGATGGGCACACCTGACTTGTTTTTTCAACTTATTATGCCAGCCTTCCAGATGGTTGGTTGTACGAGGTCCTTCATTTTCAAAGTGGTTCCATATGTCGCGGTTGTTCTCTACCCAGTACTCAGTTACATAGTCACAGAATGGTGTTGTATTAATGTCAATGTCAGCTTCATCGATACTTTCCAACGCATTTAACCAAACATCCTCCGCTGATGCACTAGGAATCAAAGGGAGAACTGCAGCACGTCTCACTAACTTTTGCACTTTGTCATTTTCACTATATGACACTTGTAATCCACACTATTGTGTTTTCCTCTAAATACATTGAGTATAATGGAAAAAAACACCCCTTTCACGGATACACCTGGAAATACTGCTTCACTGGCATTCCTTATGGCGACTTCAAAATCAACAAAGAACGTAGTTGGTTGGAGCTGTATCTGGTTCTGGTTGGCGGTTGTCTTCAGTAACTGAAGGAATCTGGTGTAAATAGCCTCACTTTTTCCTGGATGTAACGCAAAGATGAGAGGAAACATTGACCCATTAACAAACGCATGTATAGTATAAAGTTGAGTGAACACCCTTGGACACGTATAAAATGTTCCATCAGCATATACAGTTAGAGCAGCAGCTAGGTGACGCAAATTATCTAATGTTCCGAATATCAATATTTTATCATCATGTCCATCATCACATAAAAGGAATCGTTCTCCGGTTGTTGTTTTAGTCCATTCATCTTGGATGACTAGTTCATTTCGTAGTACAGGCAACTGTGGGAAAAGTTTGGACCGTTGGTGATATAAGGAGGTCTTGCATGAATGAAAAGTTGGAAGTTGTTCTACCATATGGTGCATATCATCATCCCATTCTGGAGTTCTAAGTTTTGACACTTTTTCTTCATATATGGTGGGCACTGGAACAACTTCTTCTCTACATCTCTTCTTAATAGACTATAAAATTTCATTAACTTTCAGTTGCTCATGTTCAGGTTGATGGTTATGTAAATGTCCAACTTTCACTATGATGCCATTATGTGTATTCACTGTTGCAGAGCACGTTTTCAAATGACACTTCCAATAAGTCATATTATTTCGTCTGAATTTAACATTGTACCTATAACCGTTGTGGACTAGACTTTGGTGAACTCTCTTGGTTTGAACATGCTTAACTTGAACTTGCAATTGTGCATCAGCCATACATAATGAACAGGATGAAACAACATAGAAAATACCTAAATATATACCACAAGAACGTGTCCTCAAAAAGCTTGAAAAACTCAGTGCATAAGCATGTACTCATAGAGTTTGGACAACTCGAACTATGTGAGGATGTGCTCAGAAAGCTTGGAATATTTAGACATTAACTTTATGGTTAATTGAAATAATAATAAAATAAATACATAATAATAGGGAAGATATTAATGTAAAATTAAAAAAACAAATAAATGTGTTTACTGTTGATATTATGAAATAAACAAATAAATAAATAATAAATAAATAAATAAATAAATAAATAAATTTCATCTGCTATTATGATATATAAAAATAATAAAATAAATTTTACTGTTATAAAATATAGGTTAAATATTATGAAAAATAAATAACTTTAATTGTAATTATGACAAATTTTACATAATGAATAATATATTTATGATAATAAATAAATAAATAAATAAATAAATTTCAACTGCTATTATGATATATAAAAAAAATTAAATAAATTTTACTGTTTAATATCTAATATATAGTTTTTTATTATTTGAAATGTGTTAATAAATGTGAAATTCTATTAATACCCCATAGATTTAAAGGTACAAGATTTATATTTTTCTTAATTATATTAAAATTGACTATAGTTTTTACAAGGCTACCATGATCTTAAATGTGTACACAAAAAATGTTGGCCAACCAGGAATTATTAGATTTAAAATGTTGGCCAAACAGGAATACACCAGTTCATCATACATCACTTTTGAAATGTATTAGTTATATGATAGGAGATCTATATATTTCTTTTAAATGTTGTTTTAGTAATTATAGCCTATTTCAGTTTTGTAAAGAAATTTACCTGAAGTGCATTTGACGATTTGTCTCAGTTAATTGGTACCTTATTTTTTAAAAATACTTTTGTTCAAAAATGAATATCTTTTTAGGATTTTATATGTCAATCTCAAACTACAAAATGACAAATAGGAAATTAGCATCGAATATATGTATATATAGTGTATCAAAACATTCCTAAATGAGAATTTCCTAACATAATGTTAAAAACTTTATTTTTGTTTTCTGTCATATGAAATTTAAACTTGCTAATAATAGTTTTTTAATTTCTTTTAAAAAAAGTAGAATTTGAAACAAATGAAGTTTAATTTTTAAAAAATCAAAAAACTTAATATAGCATCAATACATTAAACATATCAACTCAAATTTTGGTTATCATCTCAGCAACATTTATTAAATTATAGAATCATGGTTTACTTGCAATGGATTATATTGAAGTGAAAAATGGCAAATTTTGAGAAAAATCATTGTTCATTTACTTTATTTAAAAAATTTATTTGAAATTCATTTACAGCATTTCATTAATTTTGATATTTAAGCCTTCTTGGCTCTGTAGGATTGCATCCGTCTGGAAAGCGTGAGGTAGAAGATTCGAACCCTGGCTGTGGCATTTATATGGCACATTTTCTTTCCATAATTTGATTTGAAATTTAGTATAATATAATACAACAAAGTTAATAAATAAATATCCACCAACATAAAGATTATATTTTATGGATGATTCTTTTTTTGGTTCAAAAGTGCAAAAATATTCATGACTTCATTATCAGGGCCCTTAAAAAGTTTTATGGCCGTTATCACAATATTGTTGATAAGTATGTAGTCACTGTATCCCAACTTATCCTGGATATATTTGACTTACCATAGTTCTTTGTTCCTTTCATTCTCAAAATTGACTTACACGTGACGGGTGTAGCTAGCTAGACAGGAGGTGCTTACCCTTCCGGAGCACCCGGCTTCACTTCCTTGATGGAAGTTCACGTGTATAACATATTTAGCCAGTTTGCAAAGTTTTTACTTTGTTTTTGGGATTGTGATATGGACAAGGACTGGTATGTTTGTTTTAATTAAAGTATTGAATCAGAATGCGGTGTTCAATATTCTTAATCATTCATATTACAAAAATACATGTTCTGCGATATATATCATAATTGATTGAATGGTTAAAGAATTATAAAAAACAATTTACGCTCTTAAAACAAGGTATTAAATTGAAATTTAATGCAAGATAATAAATAAATAAATGAAACATTACAAAATTTGAAAAATACTATATTTTATTGTTAATTGAGTTGAGTTGAGTAATGGTGTTTAACGTCCTAGTCAAGAATATTTCACTTATATCGAGACGTCGCCAGCTATAGGCGAAAGTGCAGAAATTTTGCCTGTGCGTTGCGCTGATGGCATTATACAGCAGGGTTCTTTAACGTGCTACCCTGTGACACAGTGCCCATCCGAAAGAACCGTGACTTTCATTTCGTAATGCCGAGTGCTTGGCGAAAGAACAGTCACTTCCCATTTTCAAGTCTTGGATCAGACCCGGCCGGGGTTCGAACACACGCTCTCCCACTTACGGAGCGGGCGCTCTACCAACTGAGCTACCGCAGTGGTCTTATTGTTAATTGATTATTTGGTTAGAAAAGTGCAAATTTTAAGTGTTACAGACAAAAAGCAACATTGAGTGGATATTTATTTTTGATAGTTACCAATCACTAGAATTTAGTTTTTATGTCATTAAAACACCAATCAATTTTCATGGTTGATTTTTTTTTTGGATTATAAAAATAACAGAAACTCTACTCTGAAGCACGGAGAGGGGGTGCAGTATTTGATAGTTACCCATCACGAACATTTAACAGTTCATCAGTTTTCTCTATTTTACTGTTAAAAGCAGGATTATGAAAATCAAACAGATGTACATTGAAGCACTTACTGGTCGTATATCTGGCACCAGTTTCACAATAATTCACTAAACTGAATGTACACTAAAATCAAATAAGGAAATATTTTAAGACATTAAACAATTAAAATTAAATATCTTCTGTTAAATTTAAATTGTTAAGTGTAGGTTTGTAGAACAAAACATTGTCTTATATAACTTAAAATTTTGAAAATTTTGATGAGAGAAAAATGCAACGATAAAGAAAATATGAATATATTTAAACTTATTTTTTAAGAAATCAAACAGAAGACTTGCGGCTCTGCAACAAATTACCATCGGTGATGCAAAGAAACAAAAATTGCAAAGGTTTTAAAACCTGCATACATGTCGAGTGACAAGGAGTGTGAGGATGGCATTATCACGCTTCAACCTTCCTGGCAGAGTGAAAAGTTCAAGAAATACAAAGCAATACAAGACAACAAATATCTTGACACTTGTTCCACAAAGAGTAAAAGATTGATGCAAAAAGGACAATTATAACAGAACATAAAAAGATTGTCTTCAGTTGTCTGAGGACATGATCTGAATATTTAAAGACCGTGAAAACCAGTAATACTTAGTAATCTATCATGTTATTGATAAAAAAAAATTATTTCGAGGGATCTCAGTGGCGGAGTTGTCGAACGCGTTTTCGTTTGTTATTGATTTATATTATAACTGGAATAAAATATTTACATAATTCAATGTGTTTTTAATAAAGTGTAAGAAGGATGATACGGGATAAGAAAAGTCGACAAAAACATCGATTTGCAAAACGAAATTTTCTTTTAGGAAAATTAGTCTTTGGAATGAGTAAATTTAATTTGTATTGAAAGGCTAAAACAGGTAAACCTTTTAAGTTCAAATGATGTTAGTATGTCACAAAACCATATTTTGATGTACAAAATGTATTAAAAGGCTAAAAAAATTCATCTTTTTTAAATCAAAAGATGTAAATATGTCACAAAAGACCATATTTTGATGTACAATATGTACTAAAACGCTAGAAAAGGTAATCTTTTTGTGAGTTAAAAGATGTAAATATGTCAAAATAGACCAACTTTTCATGTACAAAATGTACTGAAAGGCTGGAAAAAATCATTTTTTTGTGAGTCAAAAGAAGTAAATATGTCACAAAAGACCAACTTTGGATGTACAAAATGTACTAAAAGGCTAGAAAAGGTAATCGGTAATCTTTTTGTGAGTCAAAAGATGTAAATATGTCACAAAAGACCATATTTTGATGTACAATATGTACTAATTGGCTAATAAAAGGTTATCATTTTGTGAGTCAAAAGATGTAAATATGTCACAAAAGACCAACTTTTGATGTACAAAATGTACTAAAAGGCTAGAAAAGGTCACTTTTTGAGGGTTAAAAGATGTAAATATATCACAAAAGACCATCTTTGGATGTACAAAATGTACTTATTTGCTAATAAAAGGTAATCTTTTTGTGCGTCAAAAGATGTAAATA
Organism: Tegillarca granosa; assembly: GCA_029721355.1. NCBI lineage: Eukaryota > Metazoa > Mollusca > Bivalvia > Arcoida > Arcidae > Tegillarca > Tegillarca granosa. The sequence continues at coordinate 58,521,260 of CM056594.1, read as the reverse complement.
TGTCACAAAAGACCATCTTTGGATGTACAAAATGTACTAAAAGGCTAACAAAAGGTAATCTTTTGTGAGCCAAAAGATGTAAATATGTCACGAAATATAATCTTTTAATGTACAAAATGTACTAAAAGGCTAGAAAGGTAATCTTTTTGTGAGTCAAAAATGTAAATAGGTAACAAAAGACCAACTTTTGACGTACAAAATGTACTTAAAGGCTAATAAAAGGTAATCTTTTTGTGAGCCAAAAGATGTAAATAGGTCACAAAAGACCATCTTTTAATGTACAAAATGCACTAAAAGGCTAGAAAAGGTAATCTTCTTGTGAGTCAAAAGAGGTAATTTGTCACAAAAGACCAACTTTTGATGTACAAAGGCACAGAAAAGATACAAAAGGTAATCTTTTGAAGGTCAAAAAAGTAAATACACCAAATGTAGAATTGTATGTTTTACAAAAGGTTCTCAAAGTTTTAGAAAAGTAAACTTTTGCAAGTTATTTTGATTTAGATATGGCAAAAAGGTCATATTTACTGTAATAAATGTATTAAAACAATAGAAAAGGTCGTATTTTAGAAAGAAAAAGACGTTGATTTGGCACAATAAAATCACATTTTGTTGCCTTTAAGATTTTATAAAAGTTAATATTTTGTTACCTTTTGTTACTTCTAACAGTGAGCTATTTGTGAGTTCCCAAAAGGTATTCAAAAGATCATATTTGTACACCTTTCTAAAAAGTTGGATATGTGATCAAAAGTTAATAAAAGCCTTACAAAAGATGGTCTTTTTATCACCTTTTATTCAAACTAAAAGGTGATTCTTCGCCCAGTGTAAGTTACGTCATGGCCCAGGTACGTCTTTCACATATGCTCTTGAGGAAATGAGGACCCGATATTGATTTTATCCAGTGTTATCAATCAGTGTAAAAGGAAACAGGTAATAGGTAAGACCTTTTTGAATTTTTTTCAACCCTTGACTTCCACGTGACGGGTGTAGCTAGCTAGACAGGAGGTGCTTACCCTCCCGGAGGGTTAGGGTTCTTTGATGGAAGTTCACGTGCATTAGTAAATTTGCTAGCTTTCAAAGTTTTACGTTGTTTTTGGGATTGTGATTTGGACAAAGACTGGTATGTTTGTGTTTTATTATTACATCCTTTACCATTTTCAAAAAGGTAACATAAGTTGAAAACAGGAACACCTTACATTTAATGATGCAAGGTATTCCTTGGTTTACGATTAAAGGAATGCAAATGATTTTTTTAATATCTCTTTGCATTTTAAATAAAAATAATACCATATAATTTTCTAGCCTATTGATAAAGTGTTCTTGAAAATAAAATGTGGAATTCTATCGTTAAAATCTTTTATCATTAATTACCAGCAAGAGAAATGTATGTGGATTTTACGTTGAGGAGTTTATATATAACACAAATACCAGTTGAATTTTGATGTGCCAGATGTGCACATTTCGGAAATGCATTCCTCATCTTCCATTATTTTATTACAATACAATGTAGGCTAACATAACTCATGATTTCAGTGGTTACTGTTTAGGTTTAAGAAATTGGTTTGTGTGAAAGTGCTTTGGGTTATCTCAAAGAAAAACATACCAGATCATGTTCAAACCACAATCCCAAAAGAAAGGTAAACTGGCTAACCTAATGATTTTCCGAAATGTGCACATATGGCACATCAAAATTTAAAAGGTATTCATGTTATATATTTACATAACTAAACTTCCACCAGGGAATAAGGCCGTGTGTTCCGGAAGAATAAGCATCTTCTGTCTAGCTAGATACAACCGCAACTTGCCAAATTGAATTTGAAAAAAAGAAATAAAAAACATGGAACTATGAGACGTAAAATATAAAACTTCATAATTATCAGCGATATTGTCATGAAGGCCATATTACTTTAAAGCTGCATTTATTTTTTTGATTTTCTAGACACATATTTTTTTAAAAATAGATATCTTCTAACCACGATCCGTGACATTCATTTTCTAAAATTTCATTTCTTTAAGCTGTAAATAAACGGAATCCTCTGACCGGTTGGTCAGTGTTTTACGATGGTAATTATGAGTTTGGAGCATGCGCACTGAAGTACGGAAAAACCCTAGAATCGAAGGTGAAACATGACAGATTGCATTATTGTCCTTCATTAATATCCAGAGGTATTTAAAATGGTGTTATGTATCCCTTACTAAATCAAAAATGACAAATTTAACGAAGTTGTGTGTTTAATTTATTGTATTTCACCGTTTTTTAAAGTTGTGTTCAAATGTTCCGGGTTTTGATGACGTAACCATGTTCTGATATTAGATCCCGAATGCTGCATCTCGCTGGGTAATTACTGTAATTTCTGTATTTATTCGAGCTTTTATCGTTGAACCAAATGTAACATTGCTCATTGGAAACATCATTAATTAGATTAGCACCGTTTTAATTTTTTCTTTGGAAAACTTAATGGAGCTTTAAAAGGTCCTTGATTAGCCTAGGCCTAAAATATCTCTGTATATTCATTTGTAAGCGCCTGTAGAAAGTCCCCGTATTTGGAACAAGCTCTATTATACCGTATTAACTGTGAAAACATATATACCATATGCAGGAAAAGCAGAAATTTATTATTTTATTTTTATATGATTATTATTATTATTTTATTGTGGACACACAATATTCAGATATGTCTTATGTCTACTGTTCTTCCAAAGTTAGGATCAAAGGGTAAACTTTGTTTTCTTTTAGACGTTTTTTCTTTGAATTCCAAACTTCAAACAAAATTGCCTGTTTTACCCCCCCCCCCCCCCAAAAAAAAGAAAGAAAAAGAAAGAAAATAATAAAATAAATAATAAATAAAAATAACATATAGTGAATTTATATAACATTTAATTAACAACTTGACTGCATAGGAAGAGTTACATTTACAATACTTAAAATATCTTTAAATGGTAGCACCATTATGTTTGTTCTGTACAATGAATATAGTCAATTAATTGTATAAATATGCTATTTATATCATCTACACATCCCATAAGTAACATAACTTTGAAGTGTCTAATTCTATAATTAAGCCGTTTAATACGTTCGACTACAAAAAATAACAGATTACACTTTACACAGTTAAGATTTAGAGAGTAATTAAAATATCTATGAATGCAATTCAGATATGCATGAGAACATTTATAAAACCGTAGTAAATATTGTATGTGCTAGTAAAATAAAATATCAAGCAATAAACAGGCTGATATCAAATCAAAATTAGCTCAAATTATTTCTTAAAGTAAATCAATAACAATACTTTGCTAACATTTTCACAGTTTGAATGACATAAAGAATGACAAATTAGTTTCAAATGCAGCCTCAGTCAAACAATTAAAAGAAATTATTATCACAACGATATCATTAAACAAATTGGATAATATACATTAGAATACAGTGACTATGCAAAACATTGACAAATGATGAAAACTATTTGGATATGGTGACCGTAAGTATTAATTGTTAAACTTTGTCTGACAGTGTGTGTGTGTGTGTGTGTGTGTGTGTGTGTGCAACATAAATACAATGTTGAGACAAATATCTATGGAGTTAATCAAATGAACATGAAATAAAACAAACATACCATTCCGTGTCCACATCACAATCCCAAAAACAAAGTAAAAACTTTGCAAACTGGCAAAATATGTTATACACGTGAACTTCCACCAAGGAAGTGAGGCCGGGTGCTCCACATAAACATGCACATGAACATAACGCGGAGTTGCTTTCGAAACTCTTTCATCTGGCCCAAACAGATATAAATTATAATCATTTCTGAGCAATCCTTTTTTAAATACAGAGAATACAATAGGTAACAAATGTATCTATACAAGTAAAATTGCATTTAATTAAAAGATCAAAATCATTTAAATTTATCAAAATGAAAAGCCCGCAAAGATCATATTATAATCTATTATTATTATTATTTAGGGTAAGGTTTTAATTAGAGTTAAGGTCTTAACCCTATCCCTGTCCCTGGTAAGGAATGGTTTTCCGAAATGTGCATATATGCCAAATCAATATCAAAAAGGTATTTTTGTATATATTAAGACATTTTGAGCGTTTTAATAATTAGGAAGCAAAAGTAAATTCTAACAAAATAAAAAAATGACCTATAAATATATTAAGCTGTCTCATATATATTACCATTCTGTACCTATATCAACAGACAAAATTGTAAGTTTTATTATACGTATTACTGTTAATATATATATATATATATATATATATATATATATATATATATATATTATATATACTTGATAACACAGAATAGTGGTAATAACTCACCGTCACTTAGCAATGTTTAACAGGTTGTAATTATTGATGTATATATCAAACTCTCACAATAAATGGTAAAACTGTATGTGTTTTTCCTCTTTTAGTAGTAGCTGTAAAGTAATACTATTGTTTTTTTTTATAAAAAAAAGTTTTCAGACAGCTTTTTTCGATAACGCAAAACTTGTAATAAATTAAACAATATTAGCATTAGATTGCATTTTTCTTTTGCCTACTACATTTCAAAAGTAATTTAGCTTGAATAAAGTTGTTAGGGAATAAAGTTGTTATGTGTAACAATTATCAAACTGAGACTCTTCATGTTTAACATGTTACATCTGTTATAATTATTAAAGATGTTTGCAGTGACAAATTCGTAAATCAAACCTTTGGGTAACAACACAAATGCTTTGTTTCCACACATCAATAATTCTCTTCAGTTATAAATTTGTGTTAACTCAAATCCTGTTTAATCTGAACAATATCTTCACTACAGTTTAGGTCTGTTCCACTACCGCTAATCTCTGTAAATCGCTACAAACACACCATGGCTTAAATTCAGTCTATAGGCTGATATGAATGGTGTTTATCTCAAGTTAGAAACATGAAATGACTGAAATAAAATACTACATTTTGGTCGAGGCGTTAGTCACCTTAAAGGTTAAGTTTATATTTGCTGGCATCCATTCATTTGGCAGTTGTAATGTCTGTATATATGGCAGCTAGGTAGACTACAGCAATGTCCTCATAACTCGAAGAAAGACTGAATCCATGACCCTTAAATTATTGGTTTCTGTGCTATAGAACACGGCTATACTTCATCACATAAAGGTACAATGTTCAAAATAATTAAAAAAAATATACAAAATAGTATTTAAAATGATTTATCAGAGAAAGTATCAATAACTGTAGATGCAGTACACTGATAATTCATAATATATTTTTTCAAAATTTAGTTTTCATTTAGGTATTAAGGTAAGTTGTAAACCAATAATTGTAAAAGAACAATTTAGTCTAATAAAACCGCAGAAAAATATAAAAAAAAAAGTTTTATTCAATCCCGGTAAGTTGGAATCCATAGTTAATGCCACAATTTTATATAAAAAGGTAGGATAAAAAGTACTAACATTTTGATTTACTTAAATTTGTAATGTAAAGATCTAAATCACATGCTTAAACAATTACGATCTAATGTGCTAATAATTTACATAAGATTTCTACAAAAATCAGACATATCAGAATCAGTAATAGGATTGTCTTACAAACAAGTATTATTTATATCTAATATAGTTAACATATAATAAGATTACAAGACAAGTAAAATAATTCGTTGGTTGGAAAATGAGCCTTTTAATATACAATTTAATATCTATCAGGTGACTTGAAGTAGTGTTACAAAGACAACATCCTTCTGAAAGACATTTGTGGCTTTTTTATTCTAATTCAGTTTGTACAAAAGATTGTACTATTAAAATAACAAAATGTTTCCTCTAATATTTAAAATTGACAAGACATAAGATGTGTAGTTAATACAGTAAAACTATTAAAAAGCAGATAAAAATAATTTCGGTGTTGTTAAATCAATGACTGACTTATAAAAGTAGCTTGAAAGTGCTGTTCCTGTTTACAAGATGGGGTTCATTTAAAGCTACTACCAGTAATGACTGTCTAGCTAAGATTACAAAGGAAACTAGTCTGTCAGCAATTTTTTTCTTCAGGAAACTGGTCAATTATATAGTTATGAATAAAGGTCTTGATGAAAACTTTCCACTTAATCAGTTCTTATCAATGGATATAGGAAAACTACTCGATATTAGGGGAAACTGGTCAAATACTTAGTCCTGATTTAAAAGATATGAGGGATTCTGTACAATTATATAGTCTTTGTCAAAGGATATGGAAGAAAGTGATCAATAACAAAATTTTGGTCAAAAGAGAGCTAGTCAATAAGAATTTTCCTATTAAAGGATGTGTGGGAGACACCTGGCCAATAAATCCTTATCAAAGGTTATGTAAGAAAATTTGGAACGTATTTGTTCAATTATGTGGTCTAAATCAAAGGACACAAGAGAACTAGTCAACATTAATATCACTCAGAATCATTTCATATTTAAGAAAACAAACTAACGTCCTTTACTACATTTGGAAAAAACTATTTCATATGTCTTGATTACCTGTATTACACCATCTTAATTGAGTAAAAAAAATGTATTTTCAGAACTGTCTGCAAAACTCTTCATCTAAAGCTTAAATAAGGATATTTTTACAAACAGTTCTAAATATCATAAGTAGTGTGAGGTATGCCTAACATAAATAGTAACAATGTACTCATGAATATGGCAAGCTCTGACTGGCAGAATTACTTGTATAAAATAATCACAGTTATGCATTTTTGACATTAAAAATTTGATAAAAATATATATCACATAAGTTACATTCAATATCAAACAACTAAAGTTTTGCATAACAATCACAATATTAAAATAAGTTGTCAAATATCCGTGGTCTGAAGCCCATTTACCATTCTTGTTCCAACGTTTCCATTTTCCATTGTTTTACCATTGTTATTGACAGGGTTATCAAATGTTTTCTCTTTTGTAACATTGTGTATATACAAAGTATCTTTAAGATTCATATCAGGGGTACCAATATTCTGGTTCTTATCATTTTCTCTATAAAATGTCATCCACGCTTCTTGTGTATCAAAAGGTTTCGGCTGCGAAGCATCAACAGCATTATCATCAAGATCATCATCTTCCCTATTATAAAATAAACAATAAAAGTGATTAATACAAAATCTTTAACCGAATAAAGTTAAGTATTTCTAAAATTTAAAACAACTAAGTTATATTGACAGATAAATTTGCATAGATATAACAAGAAAGCTTATAAGGTCGTATGCAGTTAACTTTAGGTTTAAAATTTTGTTCCATAAATTTGATTTTAATAGAAACTATAATTGTATATGATATGTAGTACATATGAGATTAAAAGTTATGAAGAAGGCACAATTTCACAGAGACACAGACAGATAAATGGACAGGTATCATACAAATAGATGGAAAGGCAGACAAATAGATGATATAATGATGACTACAAACGATTATGTTATTAACTATACAGAGAAAGATATTTCATAGTTAAAAGGGCAGTAATCAAACTTTTTTTAATGTGACTAGTATCTGAAACATTAACCAAACAGAATAAGATGAAATTTTCTATTGAGTAAAATATGCACTAATCTTTATTATTATTATTATTTATGATGTTATTGTCATGGGCTGGGTTAATAAATCAACACAATTAATTAAATAGGAATATTTTTTAAAAATTGTTTGAGTTCATGCCTAATCAAGACCACTGTATTATCATTATAAAACTAAAATTGTTGTTATTAACAATATTAAATTGTATTTGTTCTAACCGTGGATTCCATTTTGGTAACAGACTTGTTGTTTACGTATCTATCATTTACTTTTTCTCAAATTTGACTTTGCATGTGGCGGGTGTAGCTAACTAAACAGCAGGTGCTAACCCTTCGGAGCACCCCTCCTCACTTCTTTGATAGAAGTTCACGTGTATAACTAAACTGGCTGGTTTTCAACGTTTTTATATTTTGTAATATAATGTACTATCTATCTATTGGCATTTTATGGTGCTGCTATAACTTTCATTTCCTTGCAATGCAAAATGATATGCTCACAAGCTTTTAGTTTGATTTGCACAGCAATGGCAGTTTTAACACTACAAACGCAATTTTTAGACATTCTAATTGTTTTATACAATTATAATATTACCAAACATTAACAAACATGTGATCTAGAAAACAATAATGAATTTATAGAAATCTCTAAGGGACAATTTGTTTTCATATCACAAAAGATAATAGTGTATAAAAACAGTTTTAGTGAATGAAATCACTATATAAACACTACCACTTAATAAAATTATCCTGTTTAATGTTGCACTTCATAAATTTCACCGGTAATATTTTGTTTCCCAATCCCTTTAAATTATTTGAAAAATACAGAAACATAGAAAATCTAACTAGAATATACCTACACCATAAATTATAAGTAAAGGTTTATAAAACCTTATTTTTATAATTAATAAATAATTATACTGCTATCAAGTGCACATAAAACATGTGATTCTTCTAAATTTCTGTGACACATCATGCACTATAACCCCAACTTATTACACAATTGTAATTAGTTTCTACCTAAGGTGTTGTAATGTGAACTTACAGATGTCGTAAGCAGATTCAATGTTACAGTATATGTTATGATAATAAATGAACAAGTTGAGCAGGCAAAATGATCAGGCATTTATTTAATTATTCAATCTTTTTTCTATCAGTAAGATAAAGATTATAATTAAAAATTCTAATTTTTACATCGATGTTAATCATAAATCTTACTAATGAGCATATCTAAATACAACTAAAGGGTCTCATCCTCAGATGATAATTTAGCTTTAGAAAAACAATTTGCAGCAGAAAAACATTAATGTGTTCATAGCCAAAACAACAAAGAACAAGAAACATAAAAGAATCGAACCATTCAGATAAGACAGGGTGAAAATATATGGGACTACTAAAGATAAGAAAGACGCTAAATATTAAGACAACAGGAAGGTTGTAATTAAATTTTGTAAGGTTTATTCTATGGTTTAAAACCATCTATTTACACCCTTTTTGAAAACAAATTCTATTCTACATGTAAATCCATTATGTGCATTCCTAGTCCAATAAAAACAACTGTACTAAGTGTAGTTCTATCAGACGTCATATAAGTTTTTCATAAATTTTTTGCTGTTTAAAACAACTGTAAATGTGGAATATCAAAGATCAACATAACCAATAAATTAATTATCTTTTAGAAAAACTTGGACCAGATTTTGACACATACAAATATATGTTTTTATGATATTTGAAATATAGTATTGTGATGGTTAAAATAATTAACGTCTGCAGGTTGTTTTTAAGCCATCAATAAATAGTTTCACTTACCATTACCAAACAGATGCTTAACTAAAACAGTTTTAAAAAATTTATACTTTACAGAATCAAATTTTATAGAAAAGCTGCTATTTATTGCTGTGTAATTGAATATTAATTTAAAGTCTGACAAGAATTAAATCAGAGTGTAAAAACTGGCTGCTGTAATAAATAACAAGAACAGATATAAGCAGATTGCAGTAAAGTAATGGTGTTTGCATAAAATGTAACTATATATGTTTAAATGTGCTTCATTACTGAAATTAAAATCTTTTAAAACTTAATTATACTCTGACACTAAAATTTACAGAAACAAGTACAACATTTTACAACATCATCAAAAGACTTATATCAAGTCTACAGCTGCAACACAAAAGTTCAAAGGCCAGCTTAAAATGCATCTTATAAGTTAAGAAAAAGTTGACATGATTTTTATAAATAATTCTACAAAGAAATAAATACATATATAAACATTGGGCCTGAAAAAAAAGAATTTCTGTGTATGACAAGATATCTCTAAACATTTTTTAATTTTAGTGCATAAATTTGTGAATATATTGAGCTTTTGCATAAAAAATAAAAATTGAATTGCAAGATTTGAATCTGTTATATACTTTATTTGCAAATTAAGGCATAAAATAAATTGCATATAAATCTAAATTTGGTAATAAACAGCATTCCGATTTTAGAGTCGCTTGAACATTATTTATAAATGTCGTTAAACATGTATCGCATTTGCTTGATTGGAAATAGGACAAGTTAGTGTTAAATTCTTAAATAGAAATATTGTGTATTTTTAAAGGTAAAATCATATTTGCAATAAATCAAAATCCACAAAACAACTTTTTCATACTGCCTTTCTTCTTGTATATATTACTGTTGAATTCCATTATCTCAAAACCAACGTGGCAGTAGAAATTAAAGAAACAAAAGTTTGTTTTTTTAAATTGATATAAACTGCTTTAAAATGTGTTTTCATTTCAAAATAGTTGATCTAAGCTTAAAATATACAAACATAATGGCTCCATTTCAGTATTTCAAAAATAGCTTGATTAAATAAAACATAAAAAGAAGTACTAAAATACTGAAAGCAGATTGCTCATTGATTGTAATGTACCACATAAACTGTGATAAAATTTGCATTCATGACCACTGTACTTGTTCAACAACTAATGGAATGAACTTCTAACAAAAAATAAAAAAATGACTTAATTATCAATTTAATAAACAGTTTATCTGCTAAAAATCAATACAGCTAACATCAGAATTGATAAATAAAAGGATTAGTTTGGCTGATCTATCAAATCACTGTATTAAAATTTATACTGGATATATTTGACTTACTATAGTTCCTTGTTCCTTTCATTCTCAAATTTGACTTTGCACGTAACGAGCTTAGCTATCTAAACAGGTGCTTACCCTTCAGGAGCACCCGGACTCACTTCATTTATTGAAGTTCACTTGTAATACAAAATTATCCAGTTTTCAAAGTTTTTAATTTGGACATGGACTGATATTTAAAAAAAATCATGGTGTCGATTTCATTCATTACAATCACATCTAAATTAGTTGCTGAATGAGTACATGGAATGGTTGGCGGATATTTGCTGTATCACCCGCTTACTATATCAAGCTATTGTTGCTTCTTGTCTCAGTGTATAGATAACATTTACTCCCATTTGCCAAAATGGAAATAAAGGGAGAAAACGGGGAAAAAATTAAAAAATCTTATTTAAAAGCCGAAAATCTTGAAGTGATGGTTCAGAAAGTAATAGTTAGTAAGGACATCTTGTTTAATAAATTTAGTGACACTATTACTAACAACAAATAGAAAACAGAGTGCAGATAAATAAGTGAAAACATAAGAGCTGTTTCGAGAGAAAAGAGATTTTGTGAAGAAATAAAGAAAAAGTGGTAGGACTGGTCATAAACAAATTGCCTAATTGCAAAAAGAAAAACTGGTATTGTGGAGGCGCCTGGATATTTGAGTGTATTGGAGCAGAAAGTGTTGTCAATTTTGGGAACTTCTATTGTTGCAGGGATATAGGTGGAATTCGACTGCAGCAGACATAACCAAGTGATGCAATAGAGCCAGACGAAATTAATTCTGCGGTTGCAAAATGATGATGATGATGATGATGATGATGTAGAAATGTGGGTAAAAAAAAAAAAAAGAAAAAGCCATCATCGCCGAAAATCGCTAAATCAAAGTAGCGCATCCTCAATTTGTTGACAAGTATCTTCGTGATTTTCCGAAAATACGGCAATGTACATGAATTGAAAAAAAAAAACTTTTTGGCGACTAAGTAAAGTGAGTACTGTAAAAGAATAACATTACAATCTTGCACAATATTTATTAAAGAAAATTTCAATTTGTCCAATTCAAGCGTAATCAACCACACCAGATATTAGCCAACTTTGTAACTGTTATTCTTTATCCACCGTTTAGTATTTTTGTAAATCATAACATCAGATTGTTTTTTTTTTTTTACTTCCATGAAAAATAAAGTGAGTATTACTGAAAGTGATCTGGTCAGCAATACACGTGTATTTGACTATCCCGCTTTATAATTATATTTGGACGACTGGGTGTGCTCTGACTTGTTTTCCATCAACACTGCTTGTTCCCAATAAAGCTGAACGCCGTTGTCGTTCTGCTTAAGAAAAAGATTTTATACTGTCTTTTGAAACCTTCAACATTAACACCCATGACAACAGAGTTTGGCTATGGCATTTTAAAATAATTTAATAAAAAAGGTCTACCCTCATCTCTGGCCTGATATAATAATAATGCATCAAAACATCACAAATTAATGACTGTATTTAAATATGTTCAAAAATAGCTAAAATAGTGGCAAAAGTTTAATCGTCAAAAACTAGCACAAAATATTGATCAATACATTCTTTTATGAAAGTCAATTTATAAAAACTTCATCATCTGAAAACCCAAAATACAGTCAAGATATTGATTTTACACTTGTTTCATATATTAGGCCGTAGCTCTGACCTAAGAAAAACAATGCATTAAAATATAAAACAAGAGCACCGCCGAGCGTAGCATTATACGCCCGTGTTATATTGATCGAGTAGTACTATTTACTAGTGTGGCGACACCTTTAGGGGTTTCGCGGGAAAGAATGGAACAATCTAGAGGATTTCTATCAGTAGAGCTCATCCACAGAACTTGCCACTCAAAAGTTTGACACAGACCTAACGGATAAGTGCCAAACCTACCAATAATTTGGTAAAGAATTGGTTACTTTAATATGGGTACGAATTCAAAACGGTACGTTAAATTGTTTTTGGATGATAGCGCCGACTTTAAACAGTTATTGTGGATTTTATGTAAAAGATAGAAAAAATATAAAAATACCGTCTTTTCCGTCAGATCTTTAACATTTTTCGGTCAATGGACGACTTTTTCGTACAATGAACTGTTATTGAACAGGAGTGCGTTAAACGTAATTGTTTTTTGGAAAAATTCATTTTTTGCATGTTTGACCCCAAAATTAAGTATGATACTGATTTTTCCCAAAAATTTCACCAAGTTAGATAGCTAGATTGCATTAGACTCCATAACCTCATAATTTTTTAGCAAAATCTATCGAGGAGTTTTCAAGGTCCCCAAGATGCAAATATATGCTGCTAAAAAGGAGAAAGTTGTCGCCTTTATCATTTCACATCCAGAGGATGTTCCGAATGAATTCGTCACTAATCCTCTAGATTGTTCCATTCTTTACTGAGAAGTATAAGTACAACTAGGATATATGTATGTAAAAATATATTGCTAAATGGATAGTGGTAGACTGCTATATAATTCATATTCATTTCCAGGAAGGAAGGAGTTTAAAATATAATGTTAGGTCATGGCAGTGTTTTCATGTGTTAAGCATTGCATGCAGGAAGATTTTAGGAAACAAATACATTTTTTGTCTGAAATGTTTTGAGAACCTTTTTTTAACCAACCTGAAATAATTTATATCTATAAAGCTTAATTATAATTTGAACTGTTGTCGTGATCTGTGCAGTATGATAAAAAGGTGTTTTAAGTTAAAAAAGGGGCATAACTCCTCCAAAAATAATCTGAAAAAGTTGTAATTCGAACTTGCACCAGATAATAACATCGTAAATGTGTATACCAAATTTCATTTGAATCCATAAAAAGTTGTAGGCTCTGATGATCGGAAACCACATGGTCATACATACAAAAATTTTAAGTTAAAAAAGGGGCATAACTCCTCCAAAAATAATCCGAAAAAGTTGTAATTCAAACTTGCACAAGGTATTACCATGGTAAAGCTGTATACCAAATTTCATTTGAATCCATAAATGTTTGTGGTCTCTATTGAACGGAATACAAATTGTTAACAGACGCCAGCCCGCCCGCCCGCCCGCCCGCCCGGACGGACAGCACCGTAACATAATACGTCCCGTCATATGACGGGCGTATAAAAATGAACATCTATACATAAAAAATACACGTAAATGCTAAAATAGTAGTAAATATACAAGCAAATAGATAGCCCTGATATTTTAAGAAAATGTAGAAACTGAAAACAAAACATCTTTTCCTTACACAATTATTTGATTTACTACTATATACAAATATTTTACAAACATTTCAAAATATTTTTCATTTAAGAGTTGTGAAAAAACCACTCCATGTGAAGTTTCCGTTGATCTACTTACAGCAACCAAAAGTAAAAGTTTAGTTTCAGGGATGTTGTAATTGAAAATTGCAGATGCAGACACAGATATAAATGCATTGCTGCACCAAGCAAAAGCTCACAGAGAGAGGTAAGGCGACTAATACAGTAAAACTTTAAATATTGATTAAAATAATCTTTGTTTGTCATCGAAATTATATTATAAATGTTATATATAACTTACGTGGCTACTTCTCCGGCTTCTTCTAACATCACTTTTTCTAGAAATATTGGGTTGGTGCTGTAAAATTAAAAAAATAAAGCATATACACACTTTCTTTAATATTTTTATATTTGATAAATAATTTAGAGATTAAAGTTCTGAAAAATATTTTACAGACATAAATCATACATACAACTATCTTAATACGAACATCATCTTTAGTTGAATTTTATGCCATCTAGCAAGTCACTTTGACACTATAGAATCTTCAATGTATTATCTATTTGTGTAATATTTATATTTAGGACTATTATCTTCATTTAAAATCCACAGTTATCAATTGTATCCTAACATAAATCAGTGTAAAAGTTTCTTAGTAGTTTACTTTTTAATCAGAGACCAAAAAGTTTATCACAAGATGAAAACTCATGGAAAATGATTTTATCACCATTAAGTTAATAAAGAACCATGATTTCATTAAAAGTAAAAATTCAAACAGTTTCTGTTTACACTGCTTCATGTTTGCATTTGATAACTTACAAAAACATGCCTTATAAGCAACAGTTTGCTATTTATGAACAATATTAAATCACATTTGTAATTAACCAAATGATTGTGTTAACTGTTGTCCAATTAGTTTTTTTATTTAATATACTGCATCATTTTAATGTGATTCTGTCGAATGCCAAGTTCATTTAATTTAGTTGCAACAATATATATTGTCTCTTATTTTCAACTACATGTAGTTGCTAAAATTTTTAAATCTGGCGCCTGTTTCAAAATTATTCCTTAAATAAGATTTTCTTTAACTTAAATCTGGCAAATCTGAAATCTGAATAACTTTTTTAATTGTTTATATATTCAGGATTCAGAGATTGTCAAAATTTGCTAAAGGAAAGGAAAATCTTAATTAATGAATGATTCTAAAACTGGGACACGATTAAGTTTCAAGCTCATAAACACGCAAAGTAGAAATCTTGGTTTTATCTGTTTACATGCAACAATAGCAAATAAAAATATTTTTATTGTTTAAATACATTTTAAATATCATTTATGTAGAATTTATATCGCATTGTGTCATGCAAATGCTATGTAAAACCAACAGCTTGTTATAAACAAAATTTGACTCTCTCTCTATATATATATATCTAACACATGGGGTTTCAATAGTTAACACAACATTTATTATAGAAGCACTTGCAGCATCAAAATAAACCAAATAAAAACTATTTATAAATAACAAATAAAACTTGGTACTATATCAAAAATGCTACAAAAATGTCATTTGTTTTGGTAAAATTATTCTTTATTTCTATCTTTGAATAATGTTCTATAAAAATGGGAGGGATTTCATAAATTCTCTCATAACTATGCTTAACAATTTGTTTTAGATTTTAAAAAATCAAAGGATATAGCTACATAAAATATGTTTTTTTTTAATTCTTAGATAATGCTTCGATAAAGGAGTTAATAATTAATTCATTTATTTATTTTCGTGAGATCTGTGAAGGGTAAACACATAGAAGTTTTTCAGTAATGCAAGTTTGATTTTGTCAAATAATGCAAGTTTGTTTAATTAAGCTCATAAACTTCATGATTGGAGGAAAATAATGCAAGTTTGATTTTTTTTTTTAAATAATATGTCTTTTTAGTTAGCTCAGAATAGTAACCTTTTTCATTAGTTAATGTAAGTATTTCAGTAAACATTGAATGGTAAACTCATTTGTTGTTGTTAAAATTTTTTATTATTGTACAATAGTGTGTGTTGTTAGCTAATGTAGGTTGTCATAAGCTCTTAACTCCAAAACAAAACTTTTCATTTTCAATATTCCTTTGGGGGTACTTTTCATAAAACCTGGACTTGTAACTTCAGAGGGTATACACAGGGATATACAACGGTTTAGGAATAGATGACTTAGTACTGAGAACAAATACAGCAACTTAAAATCCTTTATGATTTATCTTTAACAATGGAAAATTAATTTAAACTATCTGTTCATCATTTTATGTCAATTTCTCATAAATAACTTTATAAGTTCCAATCTAACATTACTATACACAAACCGAAAATTATCAATATCAGTCGGGTGAAAACTTAATAATTATATCAGAATTAAAGAACAAATATATTAATAATCATTTAATTAGAATTCTTAAAACAAAAACGAAGCATTATGTTAGACAATTAACACTGATAAGACAACAGAATGAACATCGTCACAAAACAATAATGGACATTCATTTATTGACACCCATGTATACCCTCATTAGAAGTCCAATTAGTATAGTCCCCCTTCTCAGTGAAATGCAAACAGTATTCTTCTTGTACAACCATTCTGAAAAATGAGAAAAAATCCTTTCTGATCTGGATGATTTCTCAACCTCTATAAACAGGAAAGTTTTGTTTTATTATGTTTGAAGTTTTAATTTAACAAGTTTTTAATTTCTATAGTAACAAAACACAGAAAATAACATCCAACAAATATCACTTAGCATGCATGCAAATAAATGTATAGGAACAATACATACCAAATTATAAAATAAAACAAAAAACATTCTATAATTTAATATTACTCAACCTAGAATCTTGTTTCTCCTTCAAAAAAGTGATTTCTGTTCAAATCAAGCAAAAAAATTAAATGTGTGTAATTTTACTGGAAAATTAGCGGTACAAAAATGTTTAATCATAACAACAATAAAGATGCACAGTAAAATACTACTTGTATGACACTTTATTTTGTTCTATGACCATCAAAACATTAAAAAATTGGTTTATCAGTGTACCATATATATGAATCTTCATGTTTGTGTGAATTGTTCTACATAATTTTTACAACTCAAGTTTCCAAACTAACAATATTATATGAAAACGTCATTAACTTGTAAATTTCAATTTGTTATATCTCCATACATTCTCAAAAGGCCTAACAATACTTCCGATATTTTAGATACCTTACTGTTGAGACACTTAAGAATACTTTAGATAACTTACTGTTAAGACACTTGAGAATACTTAAGATAACTTACTGTTCAGACACTTGAGAAAACTTCAGATAACTTACTGTTAAGACACTTGGGAATACCACAAATAACTTACTGTTAAGACACGAGTATACTATAGATAAATTACTGTTCAGATACTTGAAAATACAGTCAAACCTGCCTTAAAGGCCACCTCTCTATAGAGGCCACCTGCTTATAAAGGCCAATAAAATTCTATCCCAACTGTTCTTTATTCATATAATTTGAACTTGTATATAAAGGCCACCTGTCCATAAAGGTCACTTTTACCGATTCCCATGGGTGGCCTTTATAGACAGGTGTGCCTGTACTATAGATAACTTATTGTTAAGACACTTGAAAATACTATAGATAACTTACTGTTAAAACACTTGAGAATACTTCAGATAACTTACTGTTAAGACAATTGAGAATCCATCAGATAACTTACTGTTAAGACAATTGAGAATCCATCAGATAACTTACTGTTAAGACAATTGAGAATACTTCCAATAACTTACTGTTAAGACACTTGAGAATACTATAGATAACTTATTGTTAAGACACTTGAGAATACTTCAGATAACCTACTGTTAAATTACTTGAAAAAACTATATATAACTTACTTTTAATACACTTGAGAATACTACAGATAACTTACTGTTCAAAGACTTGAGAATACTATAGATAACTTACTGTTAAGAAAGTTGAGAATACTATAGATAACTTACTGTTAAGACACTTGAGAATGCTAAAGATAACTTACTTTTAAGACACTTGAGAATACTATAGATAACTTACTGTTAAAACACTTGAGAATAGATAACTTATTGTTAAGACACTTGAGAATACTTCAGATAACCTACTGTTAAATTGCTTCAAAAAACTATATAAAACTTACTTTTAATACACTTGAGAATACTACAGATAACTTACTGTTTCAACACTTGAGAATACTATAGATAACTTGAGAATACTATCGATAACTTACTGTTTCAACACTTGAGAATACTACAGATAACTTACTGTTTCAACACTTGAGAATACTATACATGACTTACTGTTTCAACACTTGAGAATACTATAGATAACTTACTGTTCAGACACTTGAGAATACTATAGATAACTAACTGTTCGGACACTTGAAAATATTATAGATAACTTACTGTTAAGACACTTGAAAATACTATAGATAACTTACTGTTAAAACACTTGAGAATAGTATAGATAACTTACTGTTAAGACACTTGAGAATGCTATAGATAACTTAATGTTACAACACTTGAGAATATTATAGAAAACTAACTGTTCAGACACTTGAGAATACTATAGATAAATTACTGTTAAGACACTTGAGAATAATTTCGATAACTTACTGTTAAGACACTTGAGAATATTATAGATAACTTACTGTGACAACACTTGAGAATACTATAGATAACTTACTGTTAAGACACTTGAGAATACCATAGATAACTTACTGTTAAGACACTTGAGAATACCATAGATAACTTACTGTTAAGACACTTGAGAATACTATAGATAACTTACTGTTTAACACTTGAGAATAGTATAGATAACTTACAGTTAAAATACTTGAGAATAGTATAGATAACTTACTGTTAAGACACTTGAGAATACTATAGATAACTTACTGATACAACACTTGAGAATACTGAAGATAACTTACTGTTAAAACACTTGAAAATATTATACATAACTTACTGTTAAGACACTTGAGAATACTATAGATAACTTACTGTTAAGACACTTGAGAATACTATGGATAACTTACTGTTAAGACACTTGAGAATACTATAGATGAATTACTGTTAAAACACTTGAGAATAGTATAGCTAAATTACTGTTAAAACACTTGAGAATAGTATAGATACCTTACTGTTTCAACACTTGAGAATACTATAGATAACTTACTGTTCAACACTTGAGAATACTATTGATAACTTACTTTTTAACACTTGAGAATACTATAGATAACTTACTGTTTAGACACTTGAGAATACTATACATAACTTACTGTTAAGACACTTGAGAATACTATAGATAACTTACTGTTAAGACAATTGAGAATACTATAGATAACTTACTGTTAAGACACTTGAGAATACTATAGATGAATTACTGTTAAAACACTTGAGAATAGTATAGATGAATTACTGTTAAAACACTTGAGAATAGTATTGAAAACTTACTGTTAAGACACTTGAGAATACTATAGATGAATTACTGTTAAAACACTTGAGAATACTATAGATAACTTACTTTTAACACAATTGAGAATACTATACATAACTTACTGTTAAGACACTTGAGAATACTAAGAACTTACTGTTAAGACACTTGAGAATACTATACATAACTTACTGTTAAGACACTTAAGAATACTATAGAAAACTTACTGTTCAGACACTTGAGAATACTATGGATATCTTACTGTAAAGACATTGACAATACTATAGATAACTTACTGTTATGACACTTGAACATACTATAGATAACTAACTGTTCAGACACTTGAGAATACTATAGATAACTTACTGTTAAGACACTTGAGAATACTATAGATAACTTACTGTTAAGACACTTGAGAATACTATTGATAACTTACTGTTTCAACACTTGAGAATACTATACATAACTTACTGTTAAGACACTTGAGAATACTATTGATAACTTACTGTTTCAACACTTGAGAATACTACTGATAACTTACTGTTTTAACACTTGAGAATACTATAGATAACTTACTATTAACACAATTGAGAATACTATACATAACTTACTGTTAAGACACTTGAACATACTATAGATAACTAACTGTTCAGACACTTGAGAATACTATAAATAACTTACTGTTAAGACACTTGAGAATATTATAGATAACTTACTGTGACAACACTTGAGAATACTATAGATAACTTACTGTTAAGACACTTGAGAATACCATAGATAACTTAATGTTAAGACACTTGAGAATACTTTAGATAACTTACTGTTTAACACTTGAGAATAGTATAGATAACTTACAGTTAAAACACTTGAGAATACTATAGATAACTTACTGTTAAGACACTTGAGAATACTATAGATAACTCACTGATACAACACTTGAGAATACTGAAGATAACTTACTGTTAAAACACTTGAAAATATTATACATAACTTACTGTTAAGACACTTGAGAATACTATAGATAACTTACTGTTAAGACACTTGAGAATACTATGGATAACTTACTGTTAAGACACTTCAGAATACTATAGATGAATTACTGTTAAAACACTTGACAATAGTATAGCTAAATTACTGTTAAAACACTTGAGAATAGTATAGATACCTTACTGTTTCAACACTTGAGAATACTATAGATAACTTACTGTTTCAACACTTGAGAATACTATTGATAACTTACTGTTTTAACACTTGAGAATACTATAGATAACTTACTGTTAAGACACTTGAGAATACTATACATAACTTACTGTTAAGACACTTGAGAATACTATAGATAACCTACTGTTAAATTGCTTGAAAAAAACTATATATAACTTACTTTTAATACACTTGAGAATACTACAGATAACTTACTGTTTCAACACTTGAGAATACTATAGATAACTTGAGAATACTATAGATAACTTACTGTTACAACACTTGAGAATACTGAAAATAACTTACTGTTTCGACATTTGAGAATATCATAAATTCCTGTTACGACACTTGAAAACTATAGATAATTTACTGTTAAGACACTTGAGAATGCTATAGATAACTTACTGTTACAACACGTGAGATTACTTAATTAACTTACTGTTACAACACTTGAGAATACTATAGATAACTTACTGTTACAATACTTGAGAATACTATAGATGCCTTACTGTTTCAACACTTGAGAATACTATAGATAACTTACTGTTAAGACACTTGAGAATACTATGGATAACTTACTGTTTCAACACTTGAGAATACTATAGATAACTTACTGTTAAGACACTTGAGAATACTATAGATAACTTACTGTTAAGACACTTGAGAATACTATGGATAACTTACTGTTTCAACACTTGAGAATACTATAGATAACTTACTGTTAAGACACTTGAGAATACTATTGATAACTTACTGTTTCAACACTTGAGAATATTACTGATAACTTACTGTTTTAACACAATTGAGAATACTATAGCTAACTTACTTTTAACACAATTGAGAATACTATACATAACTTACTGTTAAGACACTTGAAAATACTAAAGATAACTTACTGTTAAGACACTTGAACATACTATAGATAACTTACTGTTCAGACACTTGAGAATACTATAAATAACTTACTGTTAAGACACTTGAGAATACTATAGATAACTTACTGTTAAGACACTTGAGAATACTATACATAACTTACTGTTACGACACTTGAGAATACTATACATAACTTACTGTTAAAATACTTGAGAATACTATAGATAACTTGAGAATACTATAGATAAATTACTGTTAAGACACTTGAGAATATTATAGATAACTTACTGTTACAACACTTGAGAATACTAAAGATAACTTACTGTTTCGACACTTAAGAATACTATAAATTCCTGTTACGACACTTGAGAATACTATAGATAATTTACTGTTAAGACACTTGAGAATGCTATAGATAACTTACTGTTACAACACGTGAGATTACTTAATTAACTTACTGTTACAACACTTGAGAATACTATAGATAACTTACTGTTACAACACTTGAGAATACTATAGATAACTTACTGTTTCAACACTTGAGAATACTATAGATAACTTACTGTTTCGACACTTTGGAATACTTTAGTTAACTTACTGTTTAGACACTTCATAATGCTAGAGCAATAACTAACTGTTAATAACTATAGCATACTAGTATTACTTTATAGAAACAATACATAATATTTACAAAATATTTTTAAGGATTCTTATTTTATTATTAGAAGTTATTAGAGCATTACATTTTATTTATTTCTAAATAAAAATAAAATTTTTTAGTTCAGATAACTTCCAGCTTACAAAATATGATAAAAATGAAAATATTAAAGACTAGCGAGATTATTATACATAATTAATAATTCATCCGTCTATAAACATTAAATTATAAAGATTTGAGAATAATCTTCAATCTGATATCATTACTATGATTTACAATATGTCTACAAATTGTTTTTATTGACCTGATTAATAAAAGGTCTTCATACTGATACCGATAGAATTTAAAGGGAAACAATCAAATTTAATTATTATGATTTTACTGGTATAACTGGTATTTGTATTATAGATGATCTTAAATCTGTTATAACTATTAGGGTTTATGAAAGGGCTACAGGTAAATTTTATTATTATTATTATTATTATTTACAAAGAAATATTTTTTTGATTTAAAAAAAGGTTGAAACTGAAACCTATTTTATGATATACAGAGGGTTAGGATGGTTAAATGTTGTTTTCATGGCATTACCCATGTTTTCTGCTATTTGTGATGAGAAATGTTTTACTAATAATCTCAAGGATTTATTGAAATACAAGTTCATGAGGTGCATTGGTTTGTGAAAAAGACTACAAAGTTACAAACTGAAAATGTATTTATTTCAACAAATGTTTAAGTAAAATTTCCTGTTTACCTTTTCATTGCGATTTAATGTAAATTTTAATTGTTTCAGATTCCAAGTTCCTGCCAGTTATGTTAAACATTTTAAAATAGCATATAATATCTCAAAAAAACAAGGCTACCTTGAATATATATAATCTAACTTTCTAACAAATATTTCATTGTACGCCAGTGTTATTAGTACTATCACATTTTTATTGTTATACTTGTTATCTATGTATCAGTCATTTTAGTAGAGCAGTTAAGTAACACTGTGTACTAGTGTTCTTAATACTGCAGTTAACTAACACTGTGTACTAGTGTTCTTAATACTGCAGTTAAGTAACACTGTGTACTAGTGTTATTAATACTGCAGTTAAGTAACACTGTCTACTACTGTTGTTGATACAGCAGTTAAGTAACACGGTGTACTAATGTTGTTGATACAGCAGTTAAGTAACACTGTGTTCTAGTGCTGTTGACACAGCAGTTAAGTAACACTGTGTACTATTGTAATTAATACTGCAGTTAAGTAACACTGTGTACTAGTGCTGTTGATACACAGTTAAGTACCACTGTGTACTTGTGCTGTTGATACATGGTTAAGTAACACTGTGTACTAGTGCTGTTGATACAGCCATTAATTAACACTGTGTACTAGTGCTGTTGATACACAATTGTCACACTGTGTACTAGTGCTGTTGAAACAGTATTTAAGTAACACTGTATACTAGTGTTGTTGATACAGCAGTTAAGTAACACTGTGTAGTATTATTAATACAGCAGTTAAGTAACACTGTGTAGTGTTGTTCATACAGCAGTTAAGTAACACTGTGTAGTATTATTATTTATAAAGCACTTAAGTAACACTGTGTACTAGTGTTGTTGATACAGCAGTTAAGTAACACTGTAAACAAGTGTTATTAATACAGCACTTAAGTAACATTGTGTACTAGTGCTGTTGTTACAGCCATTAAGTAACACTGTACTAGTGCTGCGTTGATACAGCAGTTAAGTAACACTGTGTAGTATTATTATTTATACAGGACTTAAGTAACACTGTGTACTAGTGCTATTGATACAGCAGTTTAGTAATACTGTGTACTAGTGTTATTAATATTGCATTTAAGTAACACTGTGTACTAGTGCTGTTAATACAGAGTAAATAAACATGTACTTGTGCTGTTAATACAGCAGTTTAGAAACACTGTGTACTAGCGCTATTGATACAGCAGTTAAGTAACACCGTGTACTAGTTAATACAGCAGTTCAGTAACATTTTGTACTAGTGTTGTTAATACAGCAGTTAATAACACTGTGAACTAGTGCTGTTAATACAGCAGTTAAGTGACATTGTGTACTAGTGTTGTTGATACAGCAGTTAAGTAACACCTTGTACTAGTGTTATTAATACAGCAGTTAAGTAACACTGTGAAATAGTGCTATTGATACAGTAGTTTAGTAACGCTGTGTACTAGTGCTGTTAATACAGCAGTTAAGTAACATTGTGTACTAATGCTGTTGATATACAGTTAAGTAACACTGTGTACTAGTGTTATTAATACAGCAGTTAAGTAACACTGTGTACTAGTGCTATTGATACAGCAGTTTAGTAACGCTGTGTACTAATGCTGTTAATACAGCAGTTAAGTAACATTGTGTTATAGTGCTGTTCATACAGCAGTTTTGTAATACATTACTAGTGTTATTAATACAGCAGTTAAGTAACACTGTGTACTAGTGTTATTAATACAGCAGTTAAGTAACACTGTGTAATAGTGCTATTGATACAGTAGTTTAGTAACGCTGTGTACTAGTGCTGTTAATACAGCAGTTAAGTAACATTGTGTACTAATACTGTTGATACAGCAGTTTTGTAATACTGTGTACTAGTGTTATTAATACAGCAGTTAAGTAACAATGTGTACTAGTGTTGTTGATACAGCAGTTTAGTAACACTGTGTACTAGTGCTGTTAATACAGCCATTAAGTAACACTGTACTGGTGCTGTTGATACAGCCATTAAGTAACACTGTGTACTAGTGCTGTTAATACAGCCATTAAGTAACATTGTGTACAAGTGTTGTTAATACAGCCATTAAGTAACATTGTGTACAAGTGTTGTTGATACAGCAGTTAAGTAACACTGTGTACTAGTGCTGTTAATACAGCAGTTTTGTAATAATGTGTACTAGTGTTATTAATACAGCAGTTAAGTAACACTGTGTACCAGTGTTGTTAACACAGCAGGTAAGTAACTGAGTACCACTGTTGTTAGTATAGCAGTTAACTAACACTGTATTAATGTTGTAAATATAGCAATTAGTAACACTCTTTATCATTTGTCAATAAAGCAGTTAATTAACACAGTGTACAAGTGTTGTCAGTACAGCAGCAGGAAAGTAACACTGTGAACCAAAGTTGTCAATACAGCAGTAATTTAATCTGTGTACCAGTGTTTTAATACATCAGGTGAGTAATACTGTAAAATTAGGTAACACTGTGTACCAGTGTTGTTAACATAGCAATTAAGTAACACTATATACCAATGTTATAAATACAGGAGTTAACATTGTGTACCAGTGTTGTTTATACAGCAGGGAGTAACACTGTGACATGTTGCAAACACAGCAGTTAAATAAAACTGTGTACTGGTGATAAAAATAAAAAACAACTGTGAGGAAATATAGCATACTAGTGCTGTTCATATTTATGATGATTGAGAAACTTTGTGTGTAAGTTCTGTAAATGATAAGAATTAACATGTTACACTGTGTAATAATGATAGTTATACTTTACTTACTTTTCATAAGAATGAAGATTTGTACCAGGTAGCTCTAATTTTTGCATGTCTGAATCTTGGGAACCTAAAAAAATAATTCATGTCAAAGCATTAAACATATATCTACAATAAAATAAATAGCATTAACTATTTTAAAATACAATTTATCTACATCATAATTATTTTATAGATTCTTTAAAATTAGTAGGCAAATAAAATGGGCCAGTAGAAATAAAATAAAGGAAAGAGAACATTTATCCATGACACAACAATGCTGACATGATGTAAATGTATACTGATATAAGGTAAGGAGACTGTATATAAAAAACTTTGAAACCAATATGACTGTAGATATATACTCTGATAATATGACTGTACAAACAATATTACCACACCATGGCTATAGAAATACTATGACCACATCATGACTGTACAAATCCTATGACCACACCATGACTGTATATACACTCTGACACCAATATGACAGTATGAATACTATGACGCCATACTGACAGTATATACTCTGACACCATACTAACAGTATATACACTCTGACACCAATATGACAGTATGAATACTCTGACACCATACTGACAGTATATATACTGACACCATACTGACAGTATGAATATACTCTAACACCATACTGACAGTATGAATACTCTGACACCATACTGACAGAATATATTCTGTGACACCATCATGACTGTATAAATATTCTGACATGTACCATTATTACTGTATAAATATTCTGAATAATCTAACATTTTCATGACTATATATATATATGTATATATATATATATATATATATATATATATATATATATATATATATATATATATATATATATATATATATATATATATAAAAGAGTAAAAGAATAGGCAAAGAAACATCATCATGTCATACAACTATGACTATATATACCTGATCCTCCTTTATTGCCTGGAGTAGCATGTAAAATATCAACAGATTAAGCAATTAACAAAAATACTGAGAGTATTGTATGACATTATTATTTCTTTATGGAATACTGTAATGAAAACTATTTCATTCTTTTTTTTTCCTAATAGAAATTAAGTGGATATGGAGAAGATGATTAAAAATCTTAAAGTCTAAAGTTACGATTAATGAATAAAAACCATTTAAAATAAATAAAATGTAAAGATTTACTATAAGAATAAAATCTTTAGAAACTCTAATCTGATGAATGAAGGCTGGGTAAAATGTTTTGATACCAAAAAACCTTTATATAACAGTATTTTTAACTGAATTAAACTTAATTATAAATAATAAGTTCTGTTTAAAAAAAAAAAAAAAAAAATAGAAACAATGCATAATATGCAAAAAAGTAGTTGTTCAATTTTAAAATATCTAAGTCATGAAATTGGAAAACATTATAAAAACTAAAATTTGCTTTAAAACATATTCTAAAATAGCAAACAAATGCACAAAGAAACAAATTAGGTCATGTCATGTTGATTTATATTTCTGTCTCCAGTATTATGGTATTGCAAGAAAATATCAGAGGAGAAACTTCCATGTGAAAATCTTACATATGGAAAAGATATAGCAATTTTAAGGTTATTCCATAAATAAGGTCATAGGTCTGGCCTTTGACCCTAGCTTCTTGTAGAAAAACAAACATCTACATTGAAATATGATCAAAATAGTAGCAAAAATATGAAGGTAAAATGATATTGACCTTTGATCTGACAAGTTTTAAAGGCCATTAAAACAAAGTATCAAAATAAAAAACCAATGTCATTAACCGTCAAAAAGTTAAATCAAACTTTAAAGCCAAATTCAAAAGTTTTAAATTTACCACAAAATTATAAACATATTTTCAATTAAAATTCACAATTTTCAAAATGATTTATAATATTTAATCGTTAATGTCTTAAGATTTAGAAAAGCAAAATGCCAAAATAGAATTTTTTTCCTATAATGGATTTTTTTAAAGATGATGAATTTTATAAAAATATCTTAGTTGCCTTAACCTAATTTTAGTAAATAGAAATACAACAAACAAATCTGATTTATTTCAGCCCAATTATATATGTGACCAAGTTTTCTTGAAACCTGTCTAGTATAGTTTCAGAAGAGATTAGATGAAAACATGAGTTAAAGATATGACATACATACACAAGAACATAGATGCATCCAAAGGCAAATGCTGTGTGCATACACGTTACCCTTAATTGCATGTATATTGTATGTCTTTAATTTTGTGATTAAATACACATTTTAATATAACACAGGTACCAGCATATATCCAGTTGATTGTGACCTTTGATTGTGTGCAAAGAGTTCTTTAAATAATTTACTTTTGAACAGTTAAAAGTGTGAGAAAATAACTCTGTGCCATCCATGTCTATTACAACTTGGTTTTGGTCAAAAATGGATGCCTTTAATGTTGGTGATACCATAAAAGTAAATGGAGCAGGGATTGGTATTGCTCACAGAAAAACCAAAATGAATAAACTAAAGTTCACCTAGAGCATCTACTCAGATTGAGCTAAGAACAACTAATATTGTATATTAGAAAGTCAAAATATTTATAAATATACAAAAATAAAAGTATGAACATGAATTATGGCCTCAGTTACTCTAAACAGAAGCTAAAAAAGACTAAACTCACCATAGGCCATAGCCGTAGCTGCCTTTAACTTCCTCATATACCTAAAAAGTAATAAAATGTAATTATAAAATCTAGTTTAACAAGTGATTTAGAACAATCTTTGCCAAGTACATTGATGTTTTGTAAGTTTAAAGTATCAAATTTATTAATTTCTATAGCATATCCTAATAATTCCAATCTGAAAGATTGAATGAAGCATGAACTTTTAACATGACTGAACTATTAGTATGTAACTAAGTAACAGAATCACAAAAATGTAACAATGAAGGCTCAAATGGCTGTTATTCCACAGTTATCGCTTCAAATTCTTTGTTATTTTTCAGTATTGTAAATCTTTGTGCCTGATGTCAGTAAATAACATTCTTTATATACCTTAATACTTCTAACCCAGCTGTAGAAATTCCATGGTCATGTGTCCAAATGGACAAACAAACGAAAATTCATGGAATTCCACTGAAATGTCACAAAAATCCATGGAAAGTATAACAAGTCCATGGAAAAATAAATTCCCCATATTTTTGACCATGGACATGTGCATAATTTCCAAGGAATTTCTGTGGACATGTATATGGATTATTTTGGCAAATTTTTGTATGTCAATGAAATTATAACAAAGTGTACAAAGTTTCAGTCACAGGGTCCACAAACTCTGAAATTCCATGGATTTCTATAGCAAACTGTACGTGGAAATTCATGAATTTCTATGGCATTTCTTGCTTGACAACAAGAAGAAAAAAGATGGCTGCCTCATATGACCAGCATTTTAAGGGATTTCATCTTTAGACTGTACAAAATTAGGAAAGACTTAAAATCTTATATTTTGCAGTGAAGTCACTTGATATTATATAAAGGAAAAACTTTAAATTTAATATTTAAATAGAATCCAGTGAAATCATAATCAAACCATGGAAAGTGCCATTTGATAATTATTTAGCTGTCTTCTGAGGTATGGAAAGTGTCATGTGAGATTTATAAACTTACTTCTATCTTGTAATAAATTTAAATAAAACAGGCAACTATTATTGTTATAAAGTTAAAATAACTCAAATAAATAATTAAGATAAACAAGAATTCCACGGATTTAAATGTCTAGCCTGGTTAGTTTTTGATAGAGTAGAAAATACATTACTTTAACATAACTTTCACATTTTGACATGCCACCGCCGCCGAAAAGTAACACCTAAGTCTCGCCTTATGGTGATGACAGGCTCGACAAAAATGATATATTACTTGTCATTAAGAGTGAGCAAACTCTCAAAGATCTGTCTGAATATGAAAATATAATAAATGAAATACACTGGTGAGGTAATAAAGACTTCATGTGTTTTTGGTTAATAATTATTATCATAGGAAATTTAAAGTAACCAAATATGTCATTTCATAATTTCATTAAAATGTACTGACTCACAAAGTAAGCATCTTTTTTCTTAATGCTGTCTATAAATATTTCATCTGTATGGATCACTTTTGAAAAATTTGCCACTTATTTTTCATGTTCATGTACATGGATTTTCAGTGGAATTTTATGGACATGCAAATGAAAATTCCATGTACATTGAACATGGATTTGCACCATATACATGTCCACAGATTTGCAACAAACATGTCAATGGAATTTTCAGGCCCCAGTTTCACAATCATTCACTCAACTGAGTGTACACTCAACTCAAATATTACCATTTTTCTCTCATCAGTTTTAAAAAAAAATTAAGTTCTTTGAGACAAAGATTTGTTTTATTCAACAAACCTATGCTAAACAGATAAAAATGCAACATTAAATATTCAATTTTAACTTAAAAATTGACATTTAAATATTCCTAAATTTGAGTTGAATGTACACTCAATTGAGTGAATGATTGTGAAAATGGAGCCAGGTATATATGGTTCCAATAAATGCACCACAAATGCACCAGAGATTCTATGATCATACAGTAGGATCTTATAACAAAATAATTGTGTCTAAAAATACAAAGAGACTAAAAACTTTAATAAGGTTTATGGTACAAAATCTTACTTACTTCTTACGCTGCATGTAGACAACACATATTAATATAATGCAAGGTATTCCTAGAATAATAGCTAATAATATAATTGCCATTGTTAACTTTCTTTTGGAGTCATCCTCTTCTTGTGGTGCTGTAGTTGGCTAAAATAACATTTAATTCATATATGAAAAGAAATCTACAGAAATAACACTTGTAACAAAAGTACTCAATCTAAATAACACAAATATCTTTTTAAAATTGTTTACACTATACAAATAGTTGTCTGTCTCTGACCAGAATGTCAATTAAAGGGTATAATTATAGTATTTATTCTACTGATGACTTTCAGACATACTTAGGATTTTGAGACTGTCCATTATTCTATATTCTCCAGAAACACATTAGTTCACTGAATTAAGTAAATGATTAAGAGATTTAGGTGTTTTGGGAATAACTGTTTGTTTGATTTTTTTTAGATTGGTCTCGCATGCATTTTTTGTCTCTTTTAACATTAATGGTAAGGTCTGGTGAGCTAAATTTAATAAATGTAGTGAATTTAAAAGTTCAAATACAGGGGTATACATGTCAGGACAGTAAATCAAATGACTGATTTCAAGACTCGCTAATCATCTAGAATTTATTAATAAAGCTCATAGATAGAATAGGTCTCAAAAAGTCTAAAGACTTGTCATGAAGAAAAATAACAGGATCTTGGTGTGTCACATTAAGGAAGCCTCACTGCACATTACCCTTAACATACAGCAAAGATAATATTTTGTCAGTATATACAAATAGCAGATGGCAATTTTATACAAGTGAAATAATCTCGACTCAAGACATAAAAACAAATATAACCAATCAGTAAATCTATCACCAATCAATCAAACCTCTATAACGTCTCATTTGTGATATGTATATATCTATAATTATACAATTTAAAAGTAACACATGACACTTGATCTACAGATGTACAGATGTCCCAATTTCATGTAATACACAATAAACTGACATTAAACTCTTGCACTTAATTAGGAAAATGAAATGTAGATTTACTGGTTCCATTTGTCCACTGTCCTAAAGTTTTGCTGACATGGTACTAGTAGTAATGATCTATGTGCACTGTAATCTTTCTTAAATTATAATGTTAGTGGAATTAAGGAATCCAACACCCCAAAAGTAACAAATATGGTGGTGTTTCTTAAATTATGTATAAGAATTGATGTTTGATTTCTAAAGGTTAATTGTTAATTTGTGTTCTGTTTAAGTTCTGTTTTATGTTTGTATTATGGATTTCATTTGACATAAAAGCTGGTTTATTTGGGTCAGTCCTGTATTTTTCATTGGCTTGCATCATTATACAAAATACATGATTATAAATAGAGGGACAACTCACTGTAGAACTTCCACCTTTGGACGGTCACCAGACATAATTAATGAAAATGATGTTCTAATAATGTTATCTAAGTAGCTCTGTAAGGCAATTACCATCCTACTTATTTTACAACCAGTAGCCTTAATATATACAAGAAACACCTTAAATCTATTATACGAAACAATGAAACAACAATCCAGCATACATACATTGTCCATACATTTTTTGAAATCACAATTTAACATTGATTTTTTAATTTTCTGTTAATTTTTTCAATAGAAAGAGAATAAAATACAATTCCAGGAAAGCCAAAATTGCAGTGATATGACATTGAGTTAGTCAAGATGACAACTGCACTGTCTTAAAGTCATTGGGTGCACCAACTGCACTGTCTTAAAGTCATTGGGTGCACCCCCACTGCTTTTTTAAGTATCAGTAGTTTATTTCAATGACAATTGTTATTTAGGTTTAAATAAATGGGTTTCTTTTGCTTAAAATTACTTTTCTTTTCTGTCTATGCTAAATAACAAGTGATAGACCATAGAGTAAATGGTTATACTCAAATATATGACCTACCATGATGACATTATGTTGATGTATGTTACTTAAGATTTTTTTAATCAATGTGGACACTAGAAATTTAAAACAAAGTATTTCTTCATTATGCTTCATTAAGTTTAAAGACAGTAAAAAAACAAATATCTGCAACAGGTTTTGGTAAACAAGGCTTTAGAGAGTTCCATTATAATAAGTTATTTCATTGTTTGACAGTTTTTATGGTGGTCTGTTATAAATAATGTTTTCCTATCTTTTTTTCAAGTCATTTATTGTTTATTACTTTATCATCCAAAATGAACAAAAAAAAAACCAGAATGGTAAAAAATTAATACAACATGGTTGAAAATTGAGACATTCGTCTCAATGCTGTACATCTTAATTACATAATGTATAACAAATGTACATCTTAAATACATAATGTTTTATCTTTTTTATCTATCAACTATTTTGGCCCCTAGTATCACTGACAAGAAATGGATTTCCGAAATGTGCATGTATAGCACATCAAAATAATACTGGTATTTTTTGTTAAATATGTCAATACTAGAAACTTAATACTTACCACGATTCTTATGATGTTGTAATCATTCAACACATTTGTGAGTAATGCTGCTTTCTGGTCTATCATACTACAATAGAAAAACAAAATAAAACAGTAAAAAACAACAAAGATCAATGTATTTATTGTATCAGGAAGGCTTACCAAAACTCATTAAACTTATAACATCAACTGCTTTACTACAACAACTAATAAATTACATTACAACTACTGATTAATGACATAACTGCCTTACCTCAACAACTGATTAATGACATAACTGCCTTACCTCAACAACTGATTAATGACATAACTGTCTTACCTCAACAACTGATTAATGACATAACTGTCTTACCTGAACAACTGATTAATGACATAACTGTCTTACCTCTACAACTAATTAATGACATATCTGTCCTATAGGACAGTACCACAACAACTGTTTAATGACATAACTGCCTTACCTCAACAACTGATTAATGACATAACTGTCTTACCTCTACAACTGATTAATGACATAACTGTCTTACCTCTACAACTGATTAATGACATAACTGTCCTATAGGACAGTACCACAACAACTGTTTAATGACATAACCGCCTTACCTCAACAACTGATTAATGACATAACTGTCTTACCTCAACAACTGATTAATGACATACTGTCTTACCACAACAACTGATTAATGACATAACTGTCTGACCACAACAACTGATTAATGACATAACTGTCCTACCACAACAACTGATTCATGACATAACTGTCCTATAGGACAGTACCACAACAACTGATTAATGACATAATTGACCTACCACAAAAACTGATTCATGACATAACTGTCTTACCTGAACAACTGATTAATGACATATCTGTCTTACCTCTACAACTAATTAATGACATATCTGTCCTATAGGACAGCACCACAACAACTGTTTAATGACATAACTGCCTTACCTCAACAACTGATAAATGACATAACTATCTTACCTCAACAACTGATTAATGACATAACTGCCCTATAGGACAGTACCACAACAACTGATTCATGACATAACTGCCTTACCTCAACAACTCATTAATGACATAACTATCTTACCTCAACAACTAATTAATGACATAACTGTCCTATAGGACAGAACCACAACAACTGATTAATGACATAACTGTCCTACAAAAACAACTAATTCATGACATAACTGTCCTATAGGACAGTACCACAACAACTGATTAATGACATAATTGTCCTACCACAACAACTGATTAATGACATAACTGTCCTATAGGACAGTACCATAACAACTGATTAATGACATAACTGTTGTACCACAACAACTGATTAATGACATAACTGTCTTACCTCAACAACTCATTAATGACATAACTATCTTACCTCAACAACTAATTAATGACATAACTGTCCTATAGGACAGAACCACAACAACTGATTAATGACATAACTGTCCTACCAAAACCACTGATTCATGAAAAACTGTCCTATAGGACAGTACCACAACAACTGATTAATGACATAATTGTCCTACCACAACAACTGTTTAATGACATAACTGACCTAAAGGACAGTACCACAACAACTGATTAATGACATAATTGTCCTACCACAACAACTGATTAATGACATAATTGTCCTATAGGACAGTACCACTACAACTGATTATTGACATAACTGCCTTACCTCAACAACTGATTAATGACATAATTGTCCTACCACAACAACTGATTAATGACATAATTGTCCTATAGGACAGTACCACAACAACTGACATTTACGCAACAACTGATTGATGACATAACTGTCCTACCACAACAACTGATTCATGACATAACTGTCCAATAGGACAGTACCACAACAACTGATTAATGTCATAATTGTTCTACCACAACAATTGATTAATGACATAACTGTCTTACATCAACAACGGATTAATGACATAACTGTCCTATAGGACAGTACCACCACAACTGATTCATGACATAACTGTCTAACCACAACAACTGATTAATGACATAACTGTCTTACCTCAACAACTAATTAATGACATAACTGTCCTATAGGACAATACCACCACAACTGATTATTGA
The DNA here is from genome assembly GCA_029721355.1 of Tegillarca granosa. Taxonomy (NCBI): domain Eukaryota; kingdom Metazoa; phylum Mollusca; class Bivalvia; order Arcoida; family Arcidae; genus Tegillarca; species Tegillarca granosa. The sequence continues at coordinate 58,486,465 of CM056594.1, read as the reverse complement.
CATAACTGCCTTACCTCAACAACTAATTAATGACATAACTGTCTTACCTCAACAACTGATTAATGACATAGGACAGTTACACAAAAACAAATGATAAATGACATAACTGTCTTACCTCAACCACTGATAAATGACATAACTGTCTTACCTCAACAACTGATTAATGACATAAATGTCTTACCTCGACAACTGATTAATGACATAACTGTCTTACCAAAACAACTGATTAATGACATAACTGTCTGACCACAACTGATTAATGACATAACTGTGTAACCCCAACAACTGATTCATGACATAACTGTGTTACCTCAACAACTGATTAATGGCACAACTGTCTAACATCAACAACTGATTAATGGCACAACTGTCTTACCTCAACAACTGATTAATGACATTCTGTCTTACCTAAACAACTGAGTAATCGCATAACTGTCTTACCACAACAACTGATTAATGACATAAATGTCTTACCTCAACAACTGATTAATGACATACTGTCTTACCACAACAACTGATTAATGACATAACTGTCTTACCAAAACAACTCATTAATGACATAACTGTCTGACCACAATAACTGATTAATGACATAACTGTGTAACCCAAACAACTGATTCATGACATAACTGTGTTACCTCAACAACTCATTAATGGCACAACTGTCTAACATCAACAACTGATTAATGGCATAACTGTCTTACCTCAACAACTGATTAATGACACACCGTCTTACCTCAACAACTGAGTAATTGCATAACTGTCTTACCATAACAACTGATTAATGACATAACTGTCTTACCACAACTGATTCATGACATAACTGTCTTACCTCTACAACTCATTAATGACATAACTTCCTTACCTCAACAACTGATTAATGACATACTGTCTTACCTCAACAACTGATTAATGACATAACTGTCTTACCCCAAAAACTGATTAATGGCATAACTGTCTTACCTCAACAACTGATTAATGACATACTGTCTTACTTCAACAACTGATTAATGACATAACTGCCTTACCTCAACAACTGATTAATGACATACTGTCTTACCTCAACAACTGATTAATGACATAACTGTCTTACCTCGACAACTCATTAATGACAAAACTGTCTTACCTCGACAACTCATTAATGACAAAACTGTCTTACCTCAACAACTGATTAATGACATACTGTCTTACCATCACAACTGATTAATGACATAGCTGTCTTACCCCAAAAACTATTTAATGGCATAACTGTCTTACCACAACAACTGATTAATGACATAACTGCCTAACCACAACAACTGATTCATGGAATAACTATCTTACCACAACAACTGATTAATGACATAACTGTCTAACCACAACAACTGATTCATGACATAACTGTCTAACCACAACAACTGATTAATGACATAACTGTCTTACCTCAACAACTAATTAATGACATAACTGACCTATAGGACAATACCACCACAACTGATTATTGACATAACTGCCTTACCTCAACAACTAATTAATGACATAACTGTCTTACCTCAACAACTGATTAATGACATAACTGTCCTATAGGACAGTTACACAAAAACAAATTAATGGCACAACTGTCTTACCTCAACCACTGATAAATGACATAACTGTCTTACCTCAACAACTGATTAATGACATAAATGTCTTACCTCAACAACTGATTAATGACATAACTGTCCTACCAAAACCACTGATTCATGAAAAACTGTCCTATAGGACAGTACCACAACAACTGATTAATGACATAATTGTCCTACCACAACAACTGTTTAATGACATAACTGACCTAAAGGACAGTACCACAACAACTGATTAATGACATAATTGTCCTACCACAACAACTGATTAATGACATAATTGTCCTATAGGACAGTACCACAACAACTGATTCATGATATAACTGTCCTAAAGGACATTTACGCAACAACTGATTGATGACATAACTGTCCTACCACAACAACTGATTCATGATATAACTGTCCAATAGGACAGTACCACAACAACTGATTAATGTCATAATTGTTCTACCACAACAATTGATTAATGACATAACTGTCTTACATCAACAACTGATTAATGACATAACTGTCCTATAGGACAGTACCACCACAACTGATTCATGACATAACTGTCTAACCACAACAACTGATTAATGACATAACTGTCTTACCTCAACAACTAATTAATGACATAACTGTCCTATAGGACAATACCACCACAACTGATTATTGACATAACTGCCTTACCTCAACAACTAATTAATGACATAACTGTCTTACCTCAACAACTGATTAATGACATAACTGTCCTATAGGACAGTTACACAAAAACAAATTAATGGCACAACTGTCTTACCTCAACCACTGATAAATAACATAACTGTTTTACCTCAACAACTGATTAATGACATAAATGTCTTACCTCAACAACTGATTAATGACATACTGTCTTACCACAACAACTGATTAATGACATAACTGTCTTACCAAAACAACTGATTAATGACATAACTGTCTGACCACAACTGATTAATGACATAACTGTGTAACCCCAACAACTGATTCATGACATAACTGTGTTACCTCAACAACTGATTAATGGCACAACTGTCTAACATCAACAACTGATTAATGGCACAACTGTCTTACCTCAACAACTGATTAATGACATTCTGTCTTACCTAAACAACTGAGTAATTGCATAACTGTCTTACCACAACAACTGATTAATGACATAAATGTCTTACCTCAACAACTGATTAATGACATAACTGTCCTACCAAAACCACTGATTCATGAAAAACTGTCCTATAGGACAGTACCACAACAACTGATTAATGACATAATTGTCCTACCACAACAACTGATTAATGACATAATTGTCCTATAGGACAGTACCACAACAACTGATTCATGATATAACTGTCCTAAAGGACATTTACGCAACAACTGATTGATGACATAACTGTCCTACCACAACAACTGATTCATGACATAACTGTCCAATAGGACAGTACCACAACAACTGATTAATGTCATAATTGTTCTACCACAACAATTGATTAATGACATAACTGTCTTACATCAACAACTGATTAATGACATAACTGTCCTAAAGGACAGTACCACCACAACTGATTCATGACATAACTGTCTAACCACAACAACTGATTAATGACATAACTGTCTTACCTCAACAACTAATTAATGACATAACTGTCCTATAGGACAATACCACCACAACTGATTATTGACATAACTGCCTTACCTCAACAACTAATTAATGACATAACTGTCTTACCTCAACAACTGATTAATGACATAACTGTCCTATAGGACAGTTACACAAAAACAAATTAATGGCACAACTGTCTTACCTCAACCACTGATAAATAACATAACTGTTTTACCTCAACAACTGATTAATGACATAAATGTCTTACCTCAACAACTGATTAATGACATACTGTCTTACCACAACAACTGATTAATGACATAACTGTCTTACCAAAACAACTGATTAATGACATAACTGTCTGACCACAACTGATTAATGACATAACTGTGTAACCCCAACAACTGATTCATGACATAACTGTGTTACCTCAACAACTGATTAATGGCACAACTGTCTTACCTCAACAACTGATTAATGACATTCTGTCTTACCTAAACAACTGAGTAATTGCATAACTGTCTTACCACAACAACTGATTAATGACATAAATGTCTTACCTCAACAACTGATTAATGACATACTGTCTTACCACAACAACTGATTCATGACATAACTGTCTTACCAAAACAACTCATTAATGACATAACTGTCTGACCACAATAACTGATTAATGACATAACTGTGTAACCCAAACAACTGATTCATGACATAACTGTGTTACCTCAACAACTGATTAATGGCACAACTGTCTAACATCAACAACTGATTAATGGCATAACTGTCTTACCTCAACAACTGATTAATGACATAACTGTCTTACCACAACTGATTAATGACATAACTGTCTTACCTCTACAACTCATTAATGACATAACTTCCTTACCTCAACAACTGATTAATGACATACTGTCTTACCTCAACAACTGAGTAATTGCATAACTGTCTTACCATAACAACTGATAAATGACATAACTGTCTTACCACAACTGATTCATGACATAACTGTCTTACCTCTACAACTCATTAATGACATAACTTCCTTACCTCAACAACTGATTAATGACATACTGTCTTACCTCAACAACTGATTAATGACATAACTGTCTTACCCCAAAAACTGATTAATGACATAACTGTCTTACCCCAAAAACTGATTAATGGCATAAGTGTCTTACCTCAACAACTGATTAATGACATACTGTCTTACTTCAACAACTGATTAATGACATAACTGCCTTACCTCAACAACTGATTAATGACATACTGTCTTACCTCAACAACTGATTAATGACATAACTGTCTTACCTCGACAACTCATTAATGACAAAACTGTCTTACCTCGACAACTCATTAATGACAAAACTGTCTTACCTCAACAACTGATTAATGACATACTGTCTTACCATCACAACTGATTAATGACATAACTGTCTTACCCCAAAAACTATTTAATGGCATAACTGTCTTACCACAACAACTGATTAATGACATAACTGCCTAACCACAACAACTGATTCATGGAATAACTATCTTACCACAACAACTGATTAATGACATAACTGTCTAACCACAACAACTGATTCATGACATAACTGTCTAACCACAACAACTGATTAATGACATAACTGTCTTACCTCAACAACTAATTAATGACATAACTGTCCTATAGGACAATACCACCACAACTGATTAATGACATAACTGCCTTACCTCAACAACTAATTAAAGACATAACTGTCTTACCTCAACAACTGATTAATTACATAACTGTCCTATAGGACAGTTACACAAAAACAAATTAATGGCACAACTGTCTTACCTCAACCACTGATAAATGACATAACTGTCTTACCTCAACAACTGATTAATGACATAAATGTCTTACCTCAACAACTGATTAATGACATACTGTCTTACCACAACAACTGATTAATGACATAACTGTCTTACCAAAACAACTGATTAATGACATAACTGTCTGACCACAACTGATTAATGACATAACTGTGTAACCCCAACAACTGATTCATGACATAACTGTGTTACCTCAACAACTGATTAATGGCACAACTGTCTAACATCAACAACTGATTAATGGCACAACTGTCTTACCTCAACAACTGATTAATGACATTCTGTCTTACCTCAACAACTGAGTAATCGCATAACTGTCTTACCACAACAACTGATTAATGACATAACTGTCTTACCACAACTGATTAATGACATAACTGTCTTACCACAACAACTGATTAATGACATAACTGTGTTACCTCAACAACTGTTAAATGGCACAACTGTCTTACCTCAACAACTGATTAATGGCACAACTGTCTTACCTCAACAACTGATTAATGACATAACTGCGTTACCTCAACAACTGATAAATGACATACTGCCTTACCTCAACAACTAATTAATGACATAACTGTCTTACCTCAACAACTGATTAATGACATAACTGTCCTATAGGACAGTTACACAAAAACAAATTAATGGCACAACTGTCTTACCTCAACCACTGATAAATGACATAACTGTCTTACCTCAACAACTGATTAATGACATAAATGTCTTACCTCAACAACTGATTAATGACATACTGTCTTACCACAACAACTGATTAATGACATAACTGTCTTACCAAAACAACTGATTAATGACATAACTGTCTGACCACAACTGATTAATGACATAACTGTGTAACCCCAACAACTGATTCATGACATAATTGTGTTACCTCAACAACTGATTAATGGCACAACTGTCTAACATCAACAACTGATTAATGGCACAACTGTCTTACCTCAACAACTGATTAATGACATTCTGTCTTACCTCAACAACTGAGTAATCGCATAACTGTCTTACCACAACAACTGATTAATGACATAACTGTCTTACCACAACAACTGATTAATGACATAACTGTCCTACCACAACAACTGATTAATGACATAACTGTCCTATAGGACAGTTACACAACAACAAATTAATGGCACAACTGTCTTACCTAAACTACTGATAAATGACATAACTTTCTTACCTCAACAACTGATTAATGACATAAATGTCATACCTCAACAATTTATTAATGACATACTGTCTTACCACAACAACTGATTAATGACATAACTGTCTTACCACAACAACTGATTAATGACATAACTGTCTGACCTCAACAACTGATTAATGACATAACTGTCCTATAGGACAGTAACACAACAACAAGTTAATGGCACAACTGTCTGACCTCAACAACTGATTAATGACATAACTGTCCTATAGGACAGTTACACAACAACAAATTAATGGCACAACTGTCTTACCTAAACTACTGATAAATGACATAACTTTCTTACCTCAACAACTGATTAATGACATAAATGTCATACCTCAACAATTTATTAATGACATACTGTCTTACCTCAACAACTGATTAATGACATAAATGTCTTACCTCAACAACTGATTAATGACATACTGTCTTACCACAACAACTGATTCATGACATAACTGTCTTACCAAAACAACTCATTAATGACATAACTGTCTTACCAAAACAACTGATTAATGACATAACTGTCTGACCACAACTGATTAATGACATAACTGTGTAACCCCAACAACTGATTCATGACATAACTGTATTACCTCAACAACTGATTAATGGCACAACTGTCTAACATCAACAACTGATTAATGGCACAACTGTCTTACCTCAACAACTGATTAATGACATTCTGTCTTACCTCAACAACTGAGTAATCGCATAACTGTCTTACCACAACAACTGATTAATGACATAACTGTCTTACCACAACAACTGATTAATGACATAACTGTCCTACCACAACAACTGATTAATGACATAACTGTCCTATAGGACAGTTACACAACAACAAATTAATGGCACAACTGTCTTACCTAAACTACTGATAAATGACATAACTTTCTTACCTCAACAACTGATTAATGACATAAATGTCATACCCCGAAAACTGATTAATGGCATAACTGTCTTACCTCAACAACTGATTAATGACATACTGTCTTACTTCAACAACTGATTAATGACATAACTGCCTTACCTCAACAACTGATTAATGACATACTGTCTTACTTCAACAACTGATTAATGACATAACTGCCTTACCTCAACAACTGATTAATGACATACTGTCTTACCTCAACAACTGATTAATGACATAACTGTCTTACCTCGACAACTCATTAATGACAAAACTGTCTTACCTCGACAACTCATTAATGACAAAACTGTCTTACCTCAACAACTGATTAATGACATACTGTCTTACCATCACAACTGATTAATGACATAACTGTCTTACCCCAAAAACTATTTAATGGCATAACTGTCTTACCACAACAACTGATTAATGACATAACTGCCTAACCACAACAACTGATTCATGGAATAACTATCTTACCACAACAACTGATTAATGACATAACTGTCTAACCACAACAACTGATTCATGACATAACTGTCTAACCACAACAACTGATTAATGACATAACTGTCTTACCTCAACAACTAATTAATGACATAACTGTCCTATAGGACAATACCACCACAACTGATTAATGACATAACTGCCTTACCTCAACAACTAATTAAAGACATAACTGTCTTACCTCAACAACTGATTAATTACATAACTGTCCTATAGGACAGTTACACAAAAACAAATTAATGGCACAACTGTCTTACCTCAACCACTGATAAATGACATAACTGTCTTACCTCAACAACTGATTAATGACATAAATGTCTTACCTCAACAACTGATTAATGACATACTGTCTTACCACAACAACTGATTAATGACATAACTGTCTTACCAAAACAACTGATTAATGACATAACTGTCTGACCACAACTGATTAATGACATAACTGTGTAACCCCAACAACTGATTCATGACATAACTGTGTTACCTCAACAACTGATTAATGGCACAACTGTCTAACATCAACAACTGATTAATGGCACAACTGTCTTACCTCAACAACTGATTAATGACATTCTGTCTTACCTCAACAACTGAGTAATTGCATAACTGTCTTACCACAACAACTGATTAATGACATAACTGTCTTACCACAACTGATTAATGACATAACTGTCTTACCACAACAACTGATTAATGACATAACTGTGTTACCTCAACAACTGTTAAATGGCACAACTGTCTTACCTCAACAACTGATTAATGGCACAACTGTCTTACCTCAACAACTGATTAATGACATAACTGCCTTACCTCAACAACTGATAAATGACATACTGTCTTACCTCAACAACTGATTAATCGCATAATTGTCTTACCACAACAACTGATTAATGACATAAATGTCTTACCACAACTGATTAATGACATAACTGTCTTACCACAACAACTGATTAATGACATAACTGTGTTACCTCAACAACTGATTAATGGCACAACTGTCTTACCTCAACAACTGATTAATGACACAACTGTCTTACCTCAACAACTGATTAATGACATAACTGCCTTACCTCAACAACTGATTAATGACAAAACTGTCTTACCACAACAACTGATTAATGACATAACTGTCTTACCACAACAACTGATTAATGACATAACTGTCTTACCACAACTGATTAATGACATAACTGTCTTACCACAACAACTGATTAATGACATAACTGTGTTACCTCAACAACTGTTAAATGGCACAACTGTCTTACCTCAACAACTGATTAATGGCACAACTGTCTTACCTCAACAACTGATTAATGACATAACTGCCTTACCTCAACAACTGATAAATGACATACTGTCTTACCTCAACAACTGATTAATCGCATAATTGTCTTACCACAACAACTGATTAATGACATAAATGTCTTACCACAACTGATTAATGACATAACTGTCTTACCACAACAACTGATTAATGACATAACTGTGTTACCTCAACAACTGATTAATGGCACAACTGTCTTACCTCAACAACTGATTAATGACACAACTGTCTTACCTCAACAACTGATTAATGACATAACTGCCTTACCTCAACAACTGATTAATGACAAAACTGTCTTACCACAACAACTGATTAATGACATAACTGTCTTACCACAACAACTGATTAATGACATACTGTCTTACCCCAACAACTGATAAATTTAATGTGTTACCACAACAACTGATTAACAACTGTTTAACTACAGAACTGCCTTACCATAACAACTGAATAATTAAAACTAGTTTTTAAAACTCACTGTATCAACACAAAAACTGTTTTATACCATCAACTGCCTAACATTACTGCTTATAACATCAACTGCCTTACAACTGCTTATAACATCAACTGCCTTACAACTGTTTATAACATTAACTGTTTTACCAAAACAACTGCTTATAACATCAACTGATTTACCACAACTGTTTTATAATATCAAATGCCTTACCACAACTGTTTTACCTCATCAATTGTTTTATAACATCAACTGCCTTACAACTGCTTATTACATCACTTACCACAACTGTTTTATAACATCAACTGCCTTACCACAACTGTTTTATAACATCAACTGTTTTACCACAACAACTGCTTATAACATCGACTGCCTTACCACAATTGTTTTATAACATCAACTGCCTTACAACAACCAGCGCTTTATTAAATCAACTGCGTAATTGCGCAACATTTTTTCAACCACAACAATTGGATTGATTTATTGAATAAACTTGTTCATAACAATTGAATAATTATACCACAAAGAGAGAAAACAATTATATCAATATTGGACTTCAAATTAACTACATAAAGTTTCATATATCTATGATAATTTATGTTTCAAATGAATTATTTAAAGGAACATCATCAGTAAAACCATAATTCAATATCATGATCTGTTCAATTACATGTTTGAAGCTATTAGAGCATTTATGGATAAAGTATGGTAAGTGTATAATGAAAAAAAAGAAAACAAAAGAAAAAAACAAAAGGTGAAAAAGCAATGGAAGGATATTTAAACATGGTTTTACTGTTGCAGTGAGCTAGATGAAAATTAAGAGGCAATGAAAAAAAAAAAAAATATATATATATATATATAATAGAAAAAATGTATCAGGGATGTTTGTCTTGCTACATGCATATATTTGTGTAAAATGTTTTCAAATAATAAAGGATATTAATAAAAACAGATATTGTAAGTATCCATAATCAAGTATAAATAGAGGTTTTTTTTTGACTGATTTTACAGACAGATATATCTGGAGTTATTCTGGCTGACTTTACAAACAATTATATAAAGAATATTTTTTTAAATTTTATGGCTAAATTTACAGACAAGTAAATATAGAATTTCTTTTTGGCTGACTTTAGAACAGGTATATATATATATATATATATATATATATATACACACACACACACACACACACACACACACACACACACACACACACACACACACACAGAGACAACTTGACAGAAATTAAAAATACAACTCACCAACTCACCTGTGTAAACATCATTAATACACAGAAACACCTCACCTATAGAGACACCTTAAATGTACAAAGACAATTTGACAGAAAATTTGGAAAACATCTTTACTCGAAAGAGACACCTCACCTGTAAAAACACCTTAACTGTACAAAGACAATTTGACAGAAGATTTAAAAAATGCAACACACCTGTGTAAACATCATTACTACACAGAAACACCCCACCTGTAGAGACACCTCAATTGTGCAAAGACAACTTGACAGAAAATTTTAAAAATACAACTCAACTGTACATTTTCACTATAGATTGGTAAATTAACTGTACATAAATAAATAAACAATATGGAGACAACTGATATGTACAAAGACAACTATAAAACAATAACTCAATATTACAGATTAACTTAAACCTTCCACTAATGTATCCATAGTCAATATTACATATAATAACAATTATAGCAATAATTTCATAAGACATGTTTAGATAATACAATTTAAATTTTCAACATGCAGGTTAACTAAAAAAAAATAAGTGACAATAATATATATGAAATATTAGACTGTTAATAAAATACATATGAAATTATATTTCTGGAACTATATATATGAAATATTCACCCATTCTGACTGAAACAAAACAAATCATTCACTATTATCAATGTTAATTTGATAAAATATTTTTTTAAAAAAATAGAATTGATATAAACTAATTATTCTATGATGAATACTAGATATTCTGTAATGAATATTACATATTCTATAATGAATGAAAGAGATTCTGTTGTGAATTCAAGAGATTCTGTTGTGAATTCAAGATATTCTGTAAGTGATACCAGATATTCTGTAACAAATATTTTTTATAACATGATTCCTATTTAGTGAATAGTAAACAAAAGACTGGAATTATAATGCATAATAATCTGTCAAAAAAAGATGAAGAAAATTTTATAGATTAGTTTATAGGAAGTATATTGCTTTTGGTGGTAAAATGTTGCTATTTGATGTTGTTAAAACAAAGACACTTATAGAAGTAACTGTTACAATAGACAGACTAAAGAGCAATATTTTCAACTGATATGTAACCTTATGAATGCTTTCTAAATTGTTCATAATAATTATAATTCTTACCTTAGTAAAACCTGAGCATCTACAATCTGATTGGTGTTTTTATCTTCTCCGTGGATAAACATATCTGTTCTACAAAAAGAAAGTAATTGATTTTAAAGTAAAAAAGTTATGATTATAAATAATTTAGACAAGTCTTGATGGTGAAAGGTTGCATGATAACTTATAATGGTAAAAAAATACCCCCCCCCTAAAAAAAAAAGTTTGTGGGGAATATAAATATGATATATAAAGAAGATAAACTACAGTATCACATTGTGCTGAATGAGTTTTCTTTAGCATGGAGATCAAGAATAAATCTAATTTACTCGTGTTTTCCTTCTCATTAAGAAGAAAGCTCTTCCATTTCCAAAAACTAACCACATGCTCCCTGTTTTAAAGATACACTATATTGTGATATGTGAAGTAAGTCTTTAGCAGGTAGATCAAACAAATAATATATATATATATATATATATATATATATATATATATATATATGGCTTACTAATGTAAATACTACCAATTAATATACAATAAGGGTCAAAATTAAGCATAAATTGATCAAGTCTAAATATAAACTATTTGGTGATAATTCAATTAAGCATGTAAATTAATAATATTTGGTTAAGTAGAATTAATTCTATTATTAAAAATCTTCTTGGTCCAATTGCTCTATTTCAAGTTAAAAAAGGTTAATACAATTTGAGGTGTTCAATATCTTTATCTGGTACTGTTTACTGACTGCTGTTCATGGTCAATATAGTGACTATATAAGCTCCTCGTTATTGAATGTTGTTCATGGGCAAGATAGTGAATATATCAGGTGCTGTTATTGGCTGTTGTTCATGGTCAAGATAGTGATTACATGTATATAAGCTACTGTTTATTGACAGTTTTTCATGGCCAAGATAGTGACTATATCAGGTACTGTTTATTGACTGCTGTTCATGGCCAAGATAGTGAATATATTAGCTACTGTTTACTGACAGTTGTTCATGGCCAAGATAATGAATATATCAGGTACTGTTTATCGACTGTTGTTCATAGGCAAGATAGTTGTTCATGGCCAAGATAATGAATATATCAGGTACTGTTTATTGACTGTTGTTCATAGGCAAGATAGTGAATATATAAGCTATTGTTTATTGACTGTTGTTCATGGTCAAGATTGTCACTATATAAGCTACTGTTTATTGACTGTTGTTCATGGTCAAGATAGTCACTATATAAGCTACTGTTTATTGACTGTTGTTCATGGTCAAGATAGTCACTATATAAGCTACTGTTTATTGACTGTTGTTCATGGTCAAGATAGTGACTATATAAGCTACTGTTAATTGACTGTTGGTTATGTTAAGATAGTGACTATATAAGCTACTGTTAATTGACTGTTGTTCATGGCAAAGATAGTCACTATATAAGCTACTGTTTATTGACTGTTGTTCATGGTCAAGATAGTCACTATATAAGCTACTGTTTATTGACTGTTGCTCATGGCCAAGATAGTGAATATATCAGGTACTGTTTATTGACTGTTGTTCATGGCCAAGATAGTCACTATATAAGCTATTGTTTATTGACTGTTGCTCATGGCCAAGATAGTGAATATATCAGGTACTGTTTATTGACTGTTGTTCATGGCGAAGATAATGAATATATCAGGTACTGCTATTGGCTGTTGTTCATGGTCAAGATAGTCACTTTATAAGCTATTGTTTATTGACTGTTGTTCATGGCCAAGATAGTGAATATATCAGGTACTGTTTATCGACTGTTGTTCATGGCCAAGATAGTGAATATATCAGGTACTGTTATTGGCTGTTGTTCATGGTCAAGATAGTGATTATCTAAGCTACTGTTAACAGACAGTCGTTCAAGGCCAAGATATTGAATGTATTAGCTACTGTTTTTTGACTGTTGTTCATGGTCAAGATAGTGACTATATAAGCTACTGTTTATTGACTGTTGTTAATGGTTAAGATAGTAACTATAAAAGCTACTGTTTATTAACTGTTGTTCATGGTCAAGATAGTGACTATTAAGCTACTGTTTATTGACTGTTGTACATAGTCAAGATAGTGGTTATATAAGCTACTGTTATTGACTGTTGTTCATGGCCAAGATAGTGAATATATAAGCTACTGTTTATTGACTCTTGTTCATGGCCATGATAGTCACTATATAAGCTACTGTTTATTGACTGTTGTTCATAGTCAAGATAGTGACTATATAAGCTTCTGTTTATTGATGACCAAGTTAAATGGCCAAGATAGTTACTATATATGCTACTGTTTATTGAACTTTGTTAATGGCCAAGATAGTGACTATATAAGCTACTGTTTATTGAATGTTGTTCATGGTCAAGATAGTGACTATATAAGCTACTGTTTATTGACTGTTTTTAATGACCAATATAGTCACTATATAAGCTACTGTTCATGACTGTTGTTAATTGTCAAGATAGTGACTAATTGTATTGTTTATTGACTGCTGTTCATGGCCAAGATAGTGAATATATCAGGTACTGATTATTGACTGTTGTTCATGGCCAAGATAGTGAATATATCAGGTACTGTTATTGGCTGTTGTTCATGGTCAAGATAGTGATTATCTAAGCTATTGTTAACAGACAGTCGTTCGAGGCCAAGATATTGAATGTATTAGCTACTGTTTTTTGACTGTTGTTCATGGTCAAGATAGTGACTATATAAGCTACTGTTTATTGACTGTTGTTAATGGTCAAGATAGTGACTATAAAAGCTACTGTTTATTAACTGTTGTTCATGGTCAAGATAGTGACTATTAAGCTACTGTTTATTGACTGTTGTACATAGTCAAGACAGTGATTATATAAGCTACTGTTATTGACTGTTGTTCATGGCCAAGATAGTGAATATATAAGCTACTGTTTATTGACTCTTGTTCATGGCCATGATAGTCACTATATAAGCTACTGTTTATTGACTGTTGTTCATAGTCAAGATAGTGACTATATAAGCTTCTGTTTATTGATGACCAAGTTAAATGGCCAAGATAGTTACTAAATAAGCTACGGTTTATTGAACTTTGTTAATGGCCAAGATAGTGACTATATAAGCTACTGTTTATTGAATGTTGTTCATGGTTAAGATAGTGACTATATAAGCTACTGTTTATTGACTGTTGTTAATGACCAATATAGTCACTATATAAGCTACTGTTCATGACTGTTGTTAATTGTCAAGATAGTGACTAATTGTATTGTTTATTGACTGTTGTTCATGGCCAAGATAGTGAATATATCAGGTACTGATAATTGACTGTTGTTCATGGCCAAGATAGTGAATATATCAGGTACTGTTATTGGCTGTTGTTCATGGTCAAGATAGTGACTATATAAGCTACTGTTTATTGACTGTTGTTAATGGTCAAGATAGTAACTATATAAGCTACTGTTTATTGACTGTTGTTAATGGCCAAGATAGTCACTATATAAGCTATTGTTTATTGACTGTTGTTCATGGCCAAGATAGTCACTATATAAACTACTGTTTATTGACTGTTGCTCATGGCCAAGATAGTGAATATATCAGGTACTGTTTATCGACTGTTGTTCATGGCAAAGATAGTGAATATATCAGGTACTGCTATTGGCTGTTGTTCATGGTCAAGATAGTGATTATCTAAGCAACTGTTTATTGACTGTTGTTCATGGTCAAGATAGTTATTATATAAGCTACTGTTTATTGACTGTTGTTAATGGTCAAGATAGTGACTATATAAGCTACTGTTTATAAACTTTTGTTCATGGTCAAGATAGTGACTATTTAAGCTACTGTTTATTGACTGTTGTACATAGTTAAGATAGTGATTATATAAGCTACTGTTATTGACTGTTGTTCATGGCTATGATAATCACTATATAAGCTAATGTTTATTGACTGTTGTTCATAGTCAAGATAGTGACTATATAAGGTACTGTTTATTGATGACCAAGTTTAATGGCCAAGATAGTGACTATATAATGCACTGTTTATTGACTGTTGTTCATGGCCAAGATAGTGACTATATAAGCTACTGTTTATTGACTGTTGGTTATGTTAAGATATAGACTTTATAAGCTACTGTTTATTGACTGTTGTTCATGACCAAGATAGTCACTATATAAGCTATTGTTTATTGACTGTTGTTCATGGTTAAGATAGTGACTATATCAAGTACTGTTTATTGACTGTTGGTTATGTTAAGATATAGACTATATAAGCTACTGTTTATTGACTGTTGTTCATTGTCAAGATAGTGACTATGTAAGCTTATGTTTATTGACTGTTGTTCATTGTCAAGATGGTGACTATATAAGCTACTGTTTATTGACTGTTGGTTATGTTAAGATAGTGACTCTATAAGCTTATGTTTATTGACTGTTGGTTATGTTAAGATAGTGACTCTATAAGCTACTGTTTATTGACTGTTGTTCATTGTCAAGATAGTGACTATGTAAGCTTATGTTTATTGACTGTTGTTCATGGTCAAGATAGTGAATATATAAGCTTATGTTTATTGACTGTTGGTTATGTTAAGATAGTGACCCTATAAGCTACTGTTTATTGACTGTTGTTCATTGTCAAGATAGTGACTATGTAAGCTACTGTTTATTGACTGTTGTTCATGGTCAAGATAGTGACTATATAAGCTTATGTTTATTGACTGTTGGTTATGTTAAGATTGTGACTCTATAAGCTACTGTTTATTGACTGTTGTTCATGGTCAAGATAATGACTATATAAGCTACTGTTTATTGACCGTTGGTTATATTAAAATAGTGACTATATAAGCTACTGTTAATTGACTGTTGGTTATATTAAGATAGTGACTATATAAGCTACTGTTTATTGACTGTTGTTAATGGTCAAGATAGTTACTATATAAGCTACTGTTTATTGACTGTTGTTCATGGTGAAGATAGTGACTGTTGGTTATGTAAAGATAGTGACTATATAAGCTACTGTTTATTGACTGTTGGTTATATTAAGATAGTGACTATATAAGCTACTGTTAATTGACTGTTGGTTATGTTAAGATAGTGACTATATAAGCTACTGTTAATTGACTGTTGTTCATAGCCATGATAATCACTATATAAGCTAATGTTAATTGACTGTTGTTCATAGTCAAGATAGTGACTATATAAGGTACTGTTTATTGACTGTTGGTTATGTTAAGATAGTGACTCTATAAGCTACTGTTTATTGACTGTTGCTCATTGTCAAGATGGTGACTATATAAGCTACTGTTAATTGACTGTTGGTTTTATTATGATAGTGACTATATAAGCTACTGTTTATTGACTGATCTTCATGGTGAAGATAGTGACTATATAAGCTACTGTTTATTGACTGTTGGTTATATTAAGATAGTGACTATATAAGCTACTGTTTATTGACTGTTGGTTATATTAAGATAGTGACTATATAAGCAACTGTTTATTGACAGTTGGTTATATTAAGATGGTCACTTCATAAGCTACTGTTAATTGACTGTTGGTTATATTAAGATAGTGACTATATAAGCTACTGTTTATTGACTGTTACTTATATTAAGATAGTGACTATATAAGCTACTGTTTATTGACTGTTGTTCATGGCCAAGATAGTGACTATATAAGCTACTGTTTATTGATTGTTGGTTATGTTAAGATAGTGACTATATAAGCTACTGTTTATTGACTGTTGGTTATATTAAAATAGTGACTATATAAGCTACTGTTAATTGACTGTTGTTCATAGCCATGATAATCACTATATAAGCTAATGTTAATTGACTGTTGTTCATAGTCAAGATAGTGACTATATAAGGTACTGTTTATTGACTGTTGGTTATGTTAAGATAGTGACTCTATAAGCTACTGTTTATTGACTGTTGCTCATTGTCAAGATGGTGACTATATAAGCTACTGTTAATTGACTGTTGGTTTTATTATGATAGTGACTATATAAGCTACTGTTTATTGACTGATCTTCATGGTGAAGATAGTGACTATATAAGCTACTGTTTATTGACTGTTGGTTATATTAAGATAGTGACTATATAAGCTACTGTTTATTGACTGTTGGTTATATTAAGATAGTGACTATATAAGCAACTGTTTATTGACAGTTGGTTATATTAAGATGGTCACTTCATAAGCTACTGTTAATTGACTGTTGGTTATATTAAGATAGTGACTATATAAGCTACTGTTTATTGACTGTTACTTATATTAAGATAGTGACTATATAAGCTACTGTTTATTGACTGTTGTTCATGGCCAAGATAGTGACTATATAAGCTACTGTTTATTGATTGTTGGTTATGTTAAGATAGTGACTATATAAGCTACTGTTTATTGACTGTTGGTTATATTAAAATAGTGACTATATAAGCTACTGTTAATTGACTGTTGGTTATGTTAAGATAGTGACTATATAAGCTACTGTTTATTGACTGTTGTTCATGGTCAAGATAGTGACTATATAAGCTACTGTTTATTGACTGTTGGTTTTGTTAAGATAGTGACTATATAAGCTACTGTTTATTGACTGTTGTTCATGGTCAAGATAGTGACTATATAAGCTACTGTTTATTGACTGTTGGTTATGTTAAGATAGTGACTATATAAGCTACTGTTTATTGACTGTTGGTTATATTAAAATAGTGACTATATAAGCTACTGTTAATTGACTGTTGGTTATATTAAGATAGTGACTATATAAGCTACTGTTAATTGACTGTTGTTCATGGTGAAGATAGTGACTATATAAGCTACTGTTTATTGACTGTTGGTTATGTTAAGATAGTGACTATATAAGCTACTGTTTATTGACAGTTGGTTATATTCAGATGGTCACTTTATAAGCTACTGTTAATTAACTGTTGGTTATATTAAGATAGTGACTATATAAGCTACTGTTTATTGACTGTTAGTTATATTAAGATAGTGACTATAGAAGCTACTGTTTATTGACTGTTAGTTATATTAAGATAGTGACTATATAAGCTACTGTTTATTGACTGTTGTTCATGGTGAAGATAGTGACTATATAAGCTACTGTTTATTGACTGTTGTTAATGGTCACGATAGTGACTTTAAAAGCTACTGTTTATTAACTGTTGGTATATTAAGATAGTGACTATATAAGCTACTGTTTATTGACTGTTAGTTATATTAAGATAGTGATTATATAAGCAACTGTTTATTGACTGTTGTTCATGGTGAAGATAGTGACTATATAAGCTACTGTTTATTGACTGTTGTTAATGGTCACGATAGTGACTATAAAAGCTACTGTTTATTGACTGTTGTTAGTGATCAAGATAGTGACTATATAAGCTACCGTTTATTGACTGTTGGTTATATTAAAAGTGACTATATAAGCTACTGTTAATTGACTGTTGTTCATGGTCAAGATAGTGACTATATAACCTTCTGTAAATTGACCTTTGGTTATATTAAGATAGTGACTATATAAGCTACTGTTTATTGACTGTTGGTTATATTAAGATAGTCACTTTATAAGCTACTGTTAATTGACCATTGGTTATATTAAGATAGTGACTATATAAGCTACTGTTTATTGACTGTTGGTTATATTACGATAGTGATTATATAAGCAACTGTTTATTGACTGTTGTTCATGGTGAAGATAGTGACTATATAAGCTACTGTTTATTGACTGTTGTTAATGGTCAAGATAGTGACTATATAAGCTACTGTTTATTGACTGTTGTTAATGGTCAAGAAAGTTACTATATAAGCTACTGTTTACTGACTGTTGTTCATGGTGAAGATATATGACTATATAAGCTACTGTTTATTGACTGTTGTTCATGGTGAAGATAGTGACTGTTGGTTATGTTAAGATAGTGACTATATAAGCTACTGTTTATTGACTGTTGGTTATATTAAGATAGTGACTATATAAGCTACTGTTAATTGACTGTTGGTTATGTTAAGATAGTGACTATATAAGCTACTGTTTATTGTCTGTTGTTCATGGTCAAGATGGTGACTATATAAGCTTCTGTTAATTGACTGTTGGTTATATTAAGATAGTCACTATATAAGCTACTGTTTATTGACCGTTGGTTATATTAAGATAGTCACTATATAAGCTCCTGTTAATTAACCGTTGGTTATATTAAGATAGTGACTATATAAGCTACTGTTTATTGACTGTTAGTTATATTAAGATAGTGACTATATAAGCTACTGTTTATTGACTGTTGTTCATGGTGAAGATAGTGACTATATAAGCTACTGTTTATTGACTGTTGTTAATGGTCAAGATAGTTACTATATAAGCTACTGTTTATTGACTGTTGGTTATATTAAGATAGTGACTATATAAGCTACTGTTAATTGACTGTTGGTTATATTAAGATAGTGACTATATAAGCTACTGTTAATTGACTGTTGGTTATGTTAAGATAGTGACTATATAAGCTACTGTTTATTGACTGTTGGTTATGTTAAGATAGTCACTATATAAGCTACTGTTTATTGACTGTTAGTTATATTAAGATAGTGACTATATAAGCTACTGTTTATTGACTGTTAGTTATATTAAGATAGTGACTATATAAGCTACTGTTTATTGACTGTTGTTCATGGTGAAGATAGTGACTATATAAGCTACTGTTTATTGACTGTTGTTAATGGTCAAGATAGTTACTATATAAGCTACTGTTTATTGACTGTTGGTTATATTAAGATAGTGACTATATAAGCTACTGTTTACTGACTGTTGGTTATGTTAAGATAGTGACTATATAAGCTACTGTTTATTGACTGTTGGTTATGTTAAGATAGTGACTATAAGATATTGTTTGCCTTTTGGATATAGACAATAGGGTTTTCATCAAGCTATAATCAGTTTTAAGATGGTTTCTACCATGTTAAAGTAATAATGCATTTAAAAAATGGCAGATGGAAGGATAAAAAAATACTTCTTAAAATGGACATTATCTATTTCCGATACTTACTGTGTTACATCAGGTTTTCCTGCTTCATTTTCATGAGTTTGTATCTTATCAACAACAATTCTAAATCCAGTCACATCTTCAAGCTGTCTGTAAATATAATAATTTATAACTATTTATATTTTGGATCAAGCATTTGGTTCTTGGTTAACAATTTAATTTTAGTATACATAATTTGATGGTGACCTTTCTGGTAAAACTTTGTGTGAGAATGTTTGTCAGTTTGCATACCAATGATAGATGGTTTTCTTCATGTATTTTAGTTTACTACAAAATCCCATAATTGACTTCTCAATAAAAGTAAAAAGCATACTGACAAGGGTGTAAAAATATTGCTACTCCAATCACCCTGACTAAACTTACCACCTTAATAAGAAGAAAGCATTCATCTTAACAGGTTAAAAACTTCAATCTACCATCACTGGAGTGAGCACCTTTGTTTAACTGAAAGCATTTTGACATTGGTATAAAACTTCAGCTCTCCTATCCAGCATCTCAGAACATACCAACTGGCAGTAAATGTAAGTGAATTAGTAGGGTGTAAACCATCACTCTTTTTTTGCCCAATCTTAAGTACAAATGAATAACTAACATACCAACTGGCAGTGAATGTAAGTGAATTAGTAGGGTGTAAACCATCACTCTTTTTATGTCCAATCTTAAGTACAAATGAATAACTAACATACCAACTGGCAGTGAATGTAAGTGAATTAGTAGGGTGTAAACCATCATTCTTTTTTTGCCCAATCTTAAGTACAAATGAATAACCAATAAGGGTTTAAAAAAGCAATCTATGGTTAATGATTTACTAATCAGATTACCTCTATCATAACAGCTGTAATTATCAATCAGACAAATTCTATTGCAACATCCATTATGAACCAATTAAAGTAATTTTGTTGTAACAAGATATTAAAAATTTACCTCCTAAATGCATACGAAATATTTCTTACTTCTTCTGGGAGCATTCTAAATATGACCTTGACCCTCTGATCATCATTTATCAATGATATCTGTAAATAAAGTTTTAGAAATCACATGTCATAAAAATTCTACATCATTATATTTGTCACATTATTCTGTGTATGTTAATTTTTTAAACAGTAATTAGGTAAACAACCATCCGACTTTACACCATTAGTTAATTTTATCTAAAGTAGAAATATTTAACTTAAATATGGCCTGATTCTACATTAGGTGAAGACAGATAAAAACATTAACCTTTCATGTTTGTGAAGAGAGTTAGGGTCAGGGTTAGGGTTAGTGACTATATAAGCTACTGTTTACTGACTACAGGTAACACCAAACAAAGAATAGATTATAAAGCTTTGTAATGAGTAACTCTAATCAGCATGCAATACAGGTGAGACCAAACAAAGAAAAGTTTATATAGCTTTGTAATCAGTAACCCTAATCAGCATTACAAGTAAGACCAAACAAAGAATAGTTTATATAGCTTTGTAATGAGTAACTCTAATCAGCATGCAATACAGGTGAGACCAAACAAAGAAAAGTTTATATAGCTTTGTAATCAGTAACCCTAGTCAGCATTACAAATAAGACCGAACAAAGAATAGTTTATATAGCTTTGTAATCAGTAACTCTAATCAGCATGCAATACAGGTGAGACCAAACAAAGAAAAGTTTATAAAGCTTTGTAATCAGTAACCCCTAGTCAGCATTACAAGTAAGACCGAACAAAGAATAGTTTATATAGCTTTGTAATGAGTAACTCTAATCAGCATGCAATACAGGTGAGACCAAACAAAGAAAAGTTTATATAGCTTTGTAATCAGTAACTCTAATCAGCATGCAATACAGGTGAGACCAAACAAAGAAAAGTTTATAAAGCTTTGTAATCAGTAACCCTAGTCAGCATTACAAGTAAGACCGAACAAAGAATAGTTTATATAGCTTTGTAATCAGTAACTCTAATCAGCATGCAATACAAATGAGACCAAACAAAGAAAAGTTTATAAAGCTTTGTAATCAGTAACTCTAATCAGCATGCAATACAGGTGAGACCAAACAAAGAAAAGTTTATATAGCTTTGTAATCAGTAACCCTAGTCAGCATTACAAGTAAGACTGAACAAAGAATAGTTTACATAGCTTTGTAATCAGTAACTCTAATCAGCATGCAATACAAGTGAGACCAAACAAAGAATCAGTTTTATATACCCTTAATGTGGCACTAGAAGAATAACCATCCCTGTCCATGGCTTTTACACTCCAATTAAAAAAACCAAACATATTTGACTGGAAGTATATATTAGTTTTTACAGTTCCATTGGGAAATAAAATAAATGGTTTTCTTCCAAGAGACTTAATTGTTTTATTGAGTTGTTCTGGGTAAATCTGTATCCAATCACTGCCAACAAATGTATGGACTTTGTTATCTCCAAGATCTGGATCAATCATTTCATTCTGTAATAAAAAAATAAAATTTGTTAATTAAACTATATTTATTTTTTTAAAAGATATACAGTTCCTTTTTTCTTTTTCTCTTTTTTTTTTTTTTTTTGGATAAAGTTTACTTCTACCTTCTACATACCTACACCAATGTTTTTGCGAAACATCAATTCTACACACCTGGATAAGTCCATTTGTGAAATTGAAACATCAATTCCACATACCTCAGTGGACGAGTACATTTTCGAAAAATCAACTCTACAAACCTGGACAGTACAATTGTGAATATTCATTTCTACACACCTTGATCAGGACATTTGTGAAATTACAATTCTATTTACATAAACTAGATATTTTGATGAATATAAACTGCATACATCTGAACTAGTTCTTGTCCACAAGACTAACAATACACACCTGGTCCAATAGTCATGTGTATAAGACCAATATTCGTGTGGAAGATGAATTCACACACACACACACACACACACACATATATATAATACTAACCTTTAAATTCAAAATAAGTTCTCCAAACTGTGTTTTTCTGGTTAGACCAATACTGATAATGGTTTGTTTAAATTTAGGAGGATGATCGTTTATATCTTTTATATTAACTTGTACCCATAGTAATGTTGTGTCTGTATGATCATACTCATCTGGTCGTTGTGCAGGATTAAACAGGTACTTCTTCTGTACACTTGTTGTATCTTTGAGATAGCAGAATGGTGTGGCTTTAATAACTAAGTTTATAAAATTGATTTCTGTAAAGGGTGGATTATTTCCTTCACGATCTATTGGTGATGTTAAAACAAGTTCACCACTTCTGTTAAGGCTGAAATGATCCTGCATTTCTCCTCCTGTAAAGACAAAATAAAAGTAAATAAATAAAGTCAGAAAGGGTTAGATAAAGGACTGGGTTATGGTAAAAAGAAATTTGAAGTCTGTAGATCAGGAAATTTTCATAAGCAATATTTAAAGTTATTCCTCTACTTTTATTTTAGTGCTTTTGGATGGCAGAATTATATGTTTACTTACCTACTAAGTAATAACAGATTATACTATTGTTATTACTGTCAAGATCAGTGGCAATATCAACAGATCCCACCCTGACATTAGAAGTTTCTTCATTAACACCTTCTGAGAACTTGTAAGGCTCATACTGAACACCTCGACTAAACGATGGTTTTTGATCATCAATATCCAGTAGATTTATAAACAAAGTTAATGAGTTGTCCAAGCTATTAGGTAATCCTTTATCATAGGCAATTATCTTCAACTGTAAACAAATAATCAAATTAGTATCTATCCATAGAGACTTTAAAATAATTCATAAAATTGAAGATCAGTTTGACCTCAATCTAGTAAAAATCAGTTAAGCTTAAACTTAACACACACTAGCAAATTAGAAAAGCTTCGCTCTACCAGAACATTAATTGTAATTTAACTTGACTTTAACCAAGCACTCAACAAAGATCAAATAAGCTTAAACCATGTAAAGAACTGAGATAACCAGAGGGTTTTGTGATGTAACATATCCATATCGAGGTTGTGCTGAGATTGGGATACGTTACATCACATCACCCGAGACTCTATCACCCGAGTTCTATTTCTCGTACCATTAAAATGTTTATAACTGCGATACGTACAAAACAAAACACCTGTATGGAACCCCTTGCATTCCTTTGGACACATTACGCATTGTAAAAATCCGACCTCTGAAAATAACCCCATCAACAACACTTCAAAAGTTTAAGATATCAAAGATTTGTATTCAGTGCAAATATAAAACAACTTTGACAATAAAATATTTGGACAAGAAACAATAAAAACACATATTTGAAAAATAAATAAATAAACCTATTGTTTTGATGACGTCAAGCTCAATGATCGGATACATCATCCTGAGTAATACTAAAGGCGTCAATTGTCGCATGAGGCAGTACCAGACAAAATTGACAAGACAGAAAAATCTAGCACCTGAGTGTGCAGGTGGGATTTTTCTGTTCAAGGTACGATAAAAATAAGACTTAAACAATGTACACAACAGAAATAAGTTAAGCTTAAACCATGTACACAATAGAGATAAGTAAAGCTTGAACAATGTACACAATAGAGATAAGTTAAGTTAAAACCATGTACACAATAGAGATAAGTTAAGCTTGAACAATGTACACAATAGAGATAAGTTAAGCTTAAACCATGTACACAATAGAGATAAGTTAAGTTAAAACCATGTACACAATAGAGATAAGTTAAGTTAAAACCATGTACACAATAGAGATAAGTAAAGCTTGAACAATGTACACAATAGAGATAAGTTAAGTTAAAACCATGTACACAATAGAGATAAGTTAAGCTTGAACAATGTACACAATAGAGATAAGTTAAGCTTAAACCATGTACACAATAGAGATAAATTACACTAAAACCATGTACAAAATAGAGATAAATTAAGCTTAAACCATGTACACAACAGAGATAAGTTAACGAAACACAAATTGTGGATCAGTAAAATGACCTTACCAAGAACATATTATAGCTTTAACATAGTATTTACATCAATATATCTTTTGAAAGTATTCAATTTAGTACAAGAAAGATCTGCATGATTAGAAACTGAGTTACGGTTAATGGTGCTCTGTTATAATTGGTCTTTTTCAGAATCCACCAAATTATAACCAACATTTTTACATTATTAAATACATAAACAAAATCAGAATACATAAACAGACCCCTATTACAAATATCATTTAATAAATTCATCCATAGTTTTTCAAAACAGACACACACACATACACACAGAGAGAGAGAGAGAGAGAGAGAGAGAGAGAGAGAGAGAGAGAGAGAGAGAGAGAGAGATACCTCATAGCTTGGTTGTGTTTCTCTGTCAAGTTCTACAGCATTAGTAAGCACACCAGTTTTATTGTCCATTCTGAACTTTTGATAGTCCTTATCAGGGAAAAGATAATACAGCACTTCACCATTTTGTCCATGGTCTGCATCACTGGCATTTACATCAATAACTATAGATCCTGGCTTTTGTTGCTTTAAATATAGTATTAAAGTTAAATTGTAGAGATAGAAACAGACAAGTTAATATAATTATTTATATATATAAACCTGTTTTAGTCAAAGATTATCTATTCTTCAGTAAAGTATAAGGTACATGCAATGCTTACAAGTCACACTTGCGCCTTTAAACATTAATTTATTATTTTATGTAACTTGTGAGCCTTATCATCATGTTTGTTTACTGTAACCAGACAACAAAGGTTACCTTTGTGGTTATGAAAAAGGTATGTAATATATGGTTAGTTAAAAGCTTTTGTTACAATAACATTCCATTTAAATGTTACCAACTAAATTCTACAATTCTTCATGCTTAAATAAATTTGTAATAGTTTCTAGTTTTCAAGTTTTACTTCTAAATCCTTTTCTTTGATATATAAAGCACTATGACAGTGCCTGTTTTCTATTAGTTGATCTCTTTTTTTACAGTGATGATAAATACCATCATTATTATGAATATAAAAAAAAATTGATTTATTAATTTGATTGTTTCTAACAGTAATTTAATTGATTTCAACAGTAGAAATGATGTTGGATGACTTCATGGAAAATCCCTTATATATTTATGTGTATTATATGTGAGATGAAATGTAATATCCAGAAAAATATCACATCAACCAGAAAATCAAAAGCTGACAAAGTTTGGTGTTATAGAATAATAATTAATAACTCTACCTCTTCTATTTGTATTGTTGCTTTAGGTCCTTTTGGTACAACAAACTGAGGCTGATGAAGGTTTACATCTTCTACTTCAAAATAAAGTTGTTTTTCTGATGATAATGGTGATGTCCCTCTATCTGTAGCTCGAACTGTAACATACACAATACCTACACGACCCAATAAGTTCTCCTTCAGCCTTATAACTCCCTCATTCTTATTTATACTTGGATTAGGGACTGTTGTAATAAAGAACCATCCAGTAGTATTAGTATTTAATGTTAAAGAATACTCTACTGTGCCATTTAGACCATTATCTGGATCTGTTGATGATACACGGAATACCTCTGTACCGTTCTGAGCATTTTCCAGTACTTTAACTGGTGTAGTAGGGATATTTGTTATAACTGGATTATTGTCATTTATATCCAGTATCTTTATCTCGATAGCAACTGTCTGTGCCCTCTTCTGGTTTTCTGTATCATTTTCATTATCTTTAGCAATTACATAAACAATATAATTTTTCCTTGTTTCAAAATCTAATGTACAGTTCACCGTTATCTCTCCCTAATTAAAACAAACATAAGAATTGGCATTTTCAGTAAATAACCATTAATTTAATAATTAACTACATGTCTGAACAACAGGACAACTTTATTTGATTCAACATTAAATAATAATAAAGATTGGTGACTCAGAAGATCTGTATCTGCCTCAAGAATGGGAAGTCATGGAATTAAACCCTGGTAGGTTCAAACATAAGTCTTTAACATTTGAAATATTGCTCCTTGCCTGGCATTCAGCATTAAAATGGAAAGAGTATTAACTGTTTCACCATGTATCAAGATAATGTGACTCGGGGAGTGTATTCTTGTTTGTGGTGCACTGACCTTGTGCAATAGCACTTTTAGGCCATGCTCTGTGCTCACCAGTACAAAGTAGACTATAATATACCATAGTATATCTAAAGCATACATAAAACTTGTTCCTAGATTAATCATTAGAGATGAATAAACTTGCTTTCTCTGCCAGAATCTAAAAAGTTACAGATACAAAGTTAAACAACATAACAACTAACAACAGAATTATATAAAATCATTTAAAAGCAAAAAAACAGAAATCTACCCAATCTAAATAAATTTCCTTAGAATGCCTTGGAATTTAGTGGGAAGTCCAAAGTTCTGATATATGGTTCACAGCAATCCTATGACAGATCATTGTATGAGAAAATTTGTAAGTTTGCATGCCAAAAATTGGTGCAAGTGTAATAAGAGAGACAAAATTCAAATGTAAAGCAAAGTTCCAATAAAAGACTAATATACCTGGCAATTTTTTAAAACTTGAACACATTAGGAGCTATATTAAAAACAACATGCATTTTTGAGTTCCCTGTACTTTGATAAAATCTTACCATCCATTTGCTTATGATAAAACATCCATCATCATTTGTTACTTGTAGTGTATAGAATAATCTACCAAATTCTCCACTATCAGCATCAGTCGCTGATATGGATGCCACAGATGTCCCTTGACTAGCATTTTCAGCAACATTGTATATCTTACTATAATTGTTAAATATGGGTTGATTATCGTTCACATCTAGAACAGTTACTTCTACAGTAGCTGAAGATGATTGCATAGGATTTCCATTATCTTTAGCTAGGACAGGGAATATTATCTTCTTGTTATGTTCATAGTCAAGCTTCTGTTTTAACACTAACTGTCCTATAATACAACACAAATATTCTTGATAAATATTCTTGAATAATCCATTCTTTCATAATTATCATATCTTTATATAATGTGACTTAATACCCCTTGATTTTTATTAAAGCCTGATTTGTTAGTTACTACAAGATCAAATGAATTACTTATAACATACAAAATATACATAAGGTTTGATAATTATCTGACTCAGAACACCTAGTACTTAATATTTGACTGATCACAAAGTATTAATTTTCTGACTCAAATGTTACTTACTATCTAACACACCAGATAGTACTACTTATATGACCGCCCAGTACAATCCAATGCTAATTATCTATTTCACCACATAGATACAATTGTCTGACAGACCACACAGTTCTTTTAAACATTCACCACCCAGTGCTAATTATCTAAATGACCACACAGTACTAATTATCTGACTAACCACACAGTACTGACATCTGCAGAACAGCACTAATTGTCTGATTTACTGATCAGTACTAATCATCTAAGTAACCACACAGTATGAATATGTGACTGACCAGTGCCACAAAGAGTATATCTGACTGACCTAATCTAGTACTTATTTTCTAATTAACCATCCTGTATTTATTATCTGACAAACCACACAGTATTTACAATCTGAACAGTACTCATTATCTGACACACCACACAGTACTTACAATCTGAACAGTACTCATTATCTGACTCACCACAGAGTACTTATAACTTGAATGACTCACCACACAGTACTAATATTATCAGACTCACCACCAAGTACATGTACTTACTACCTGACTGACTCACCACACATTACTTATTATCAGAAAACCATACAGTACCTATAACCTGACTAACCGAACATCAATCATCACTAACCAATCATTTAACAGTCCATCCAGTATTAATTATCTGACAAACCATACAATACTGTTTATCTGACTCGCCATCAAGTACTTGTAACATGACTGACTCACCACACAGTACTTATAATCAGACTCACCACCAAATACTTATTACCCGACTGACAAACCGGTTCTTATAACCTGATGGACAACTCAGTATTAATTGTCTCACTCACCACACAGTACTTATAATTTAACTGACCACACAGTTCTTTATGTCTGACTGACCACACATTTTCTATGATATGACTGACTACAAAGTACTTATTATTGACTGACCACACATTACTTATACTCTAAATGACCACACAGTTCTTTATGTCTGACTGACTGCACATCTTATGATCTAACTGACTACAAAGTACTTATTATTGACTGACCACACATTTCTAATTGTCTGACTGACCACACATTTCTAACTGTCTGACTGACTATAAAGTACTTATTATAATCTTTATTATTACTTACCACTAAGTTCATTAGTAAATATAAATGGTATATTTATACCACTGTCCAGATAGTACTTGACTTGTTGGTTTTTGTCAGGATCTGTAGCACTAACTGTTAATATGACATCATCTATAAATCTTCCTTCTGATACATTGACTCTGTAAATATCTGTACTGAACATTGGTGGATTATCATTACTGTCTAATATAGATATGGTAAGAGTGGCTGAAACAAGAAAAAACAATATTAACATTGTAAGTGTTGTAAATAGCTGTATATAAACTAAACACAGGATGAACCAAAACCCTGTCTAAACTGAACACAGAATAAACCAAAACCCAGTCTAAACTGAACACAGAATAAACCAAAACCCTGTCTAAACTGAACACAGAATAAACCAAAACCCTGTCTAAACTGAACACAGAATAAACCAAAACCCTTTCTAAACTGAACACAGAATAAACCAAAACCCTGTCTTAACTTAACACAGGATAAACAATACACCTGTCTAAACGGAACACAGAATAAACCAAAACCCAGTCTAAACTGAACACAGAATAAACCAAAACCCTGTCTAAACTGAAGACAGAATAAACTAAAACCCTGTCTAAACTGAGCACAGAATAAAACAAAACCCTGCCTTAACTGAATACAGGATAAACAATACACCTGTCTAAACTGAACACAGAATAAACCAAAACCCTGTCTAAACTGAACACAGAATAAATTAAAACCCTGTCTAAACTGAACACAGAATAAACAATACACCTGTCTAAACTGAACACAGGATAAACCAAAACCCAGTCTAAACTGAAGACAGAATAAACCAAAACCCTGTCTAAACTGAACACAGAATAAACTAAAACCCTGTCTAAACTGAGCACAGAATAAAACAAAACCCTGCCTTAACTGAATACAGGATAAACAATACACCTGTCTAAACTGAACACAGGATAAACCAAAACACTGTCTAAACTGAACACAGAATAAACCAAAACCCTGTCTAAACTGAACAAAGAATAAACCAAAACCCTGTCTAAACTGAACACAGAATAAACCAAAACCCTGTCTAAACTGAACAAAGAATAAACCAAAACCCTGTCTAAACTGAACAAAGAATAAACCAAAACCCTGTCTAAACTGAACACAGAATAAACCAAAACCCTGTCTAAACTGAACAAAGAATAAACCAAAACCCTGTCTAACTGAGCACAGAATGATGAATACACTTGTTTAAACTGAACACAGAATAAACCAAAACCCTGTCTAAACTGAAAACAAGATGAACCAGAACCCTGTCTAAACTGAAAACAGAATGAACAATACACCTATCTACGTCAAATTTACAGTGCTTTACAGATTACAAAGGTCATGACCTCGACCTTGATTCCAATTAAATGGCATTTCAAGAAAACATTAAAAGTAAAAACTCAACAAAATAATCTTTAATCAAATATTCAAAACACTTAAACAGGCCTTCACAAATGCAGATTTTTGGCGAAAAATGCCGATTTAAACTTAAAAAAGAGTGAAAAAAATCCGAATCAGCATTTTTCCCCATAATAGTAAGACAAAATCAGATTAAAAATTCTTTAATGCCGGCTTGTTAACAATTAAAAGAACTCAGGACAGTGTCACAATTCAATGAACGTTCTTATTTACAGGTAATTACCTAATACCTTACAAGTTAATTGATTACTATGGCTTCACCTGTTCACATCGTTTCTACTAGAATATACAAACTGACAGTCATACATGCGCCTTATAGATAGTTAATAACCTCCCCTGATCTCTATATACAAGAACTGGCTTAACTGATTATGATTGTTTTTTGGGTTACCAACAACAACATGATCAAGACATTACATATGTGTACTAACAGTGGCAACATGATCAAGACATTACATATGTGTACTAACAGTGGCAACATGATCAAGACATTACATATGTGTACTAACAGTGGCAACATGATCAAGACATTACATATGTGTACTAACAGTGGCAATCTTGGATACTGGACAGGATTTGCAGTTAAAAAAATTGAGTTTAATCTACCTATGTGCTGTCCACACAACAAATTTTGTTTCGTCTGGATACAGATAATTGTCTAATAATTGACCTAAGCAAAACCTCTTTTGTAAATTTAAAAAATAATTAGTTCATCATATTATTTCTAAAACAAACAAATTTCATATGATAAAGCCTCTAATAGCCATTTCCTATATTTCAAATTTTAACAAACACAGTTGAGAATTGAATCCATAAAAGCTGTTTTTCTACTTTTAGTTAATAACTGTAATGGTAGTCATCTTGGATGTCTGGCAGCATCAACAAAAGGTGGCTTGGAAAAAACAGTTACATGTGTTAAATACCTAACTACCTTCTTTTAAATGCACCAAACCTTAAACACATGTTGCACTATGCCATAATCTCAAATGACCTGTACTTAATTAAATATCTGACTAGTTTCTAGAGTGTGGATATATTACAAAAAGTTGTATCAACTTGGGTGTCAATGCATGACCTCTCAACACAAAGATATACAATTTAACATTAGTTACAAAATCGTACCAGTTGATGTTTGCACTGTTGGTTTCCAAGCATTTACATCTGTAGCTAAAATTACCATGACAACCATTTCAACTTTTTCTCTATCAAGCTTTGATTTTACATAAATTGTTCCATTGTCAGCATTAATACCAAAATAATTCTGAAAGAAAACCATAAAAAGTTTATAAAAATGGCCTTAATTTAAATTTAATTTTGCTGTCCAAAACTATTGACCGACTTTTAAGTTTCTAACATGATTCTTGAAAGTGATTCTTTAATAACAATTAATTTTGAAAAAGTCTGCTAAATCTTGAACAGATGAAAGGTTTTCCATCTGCTTTCATAGAATTATTGATTGATGTATCTGGCAGATTGACTGAAACACTTGCTAAGCCAATGTACACTTCATTTTTACCAGCTTGCAAGCTCTGGACAATGTGCCCCCTAGAATGTTCTGTCTGCCAGGAATAAATTTCAAAAGAAGGAAATTCTGATAGATATGCATCAGATTCTATAAACACTTGATGCTTCATTGATTCTTCAGATATATAGCCATCGTTTGTAGCCACAAAGAGTTGGCCATGGACAGGAGAAAATTATGTTTTAAACTACTGTGGAAAGATCATTATTTCTCATTCCATATGCAATATGTAAAAATTAAATGCTGGTAAAAAAAATATGCCCCAATGGGTAGCTGTATTTGTAATAAGTCTTCTCTAAAGAAGGATTCTTCAGTGGAATTACCAACAAGACAATGTCCTCTATGATTCATCAAATGCGGACACCTTGTACATTTATGTCCAACAATAACCGCTTGTCCCAGTTGTTTTCAAGTTTTAGATCAAGTACCAAAAAGATAATTTTGCAATGGTCTATTGTCAAGATGACCAAGTGGGTTAGGGTTACTGTATCAACAACACAATTTAATAGTCTGAAGTACAAGTGTGCTATTATGTGGTCTGAACTCAGATACAGGTTGACAAAATATAAAGGCTTGAAGAAATTTCCTTCTATGAGCAGAACTAACCACAGGTCTGTTTGAGACTGATATTGCAAAAAATTACATCACCTTTGGAAGATGTTAATTCCTGTCTCTTCCTTGAAAAGATAAAAACAGGTCAAATTAGGTAAGTGCTAAATGTATGTCCTCTCTAAATTAGAATACTTATCCAATGGCCATGGAGGTATGAGGTCAAATCCTGATGGCTCTTAGTAAAAACCAAAAAGATTGTGGTTATTTATAATGTAAGTAACTGAACTTGGTATCACTTTGTTACCAAAAGGGAAACACAGAAACTACTGGTCTTGTTTTTAAATGAACAACATTCTTTTTTATCTGTAAATTTGCCATGGAATTCATGGAATGTGGAGTATGGAAACCAAATGTACACAGAAGTTGCATGGACATGTTCGGGAAATTTCATGGACATGTATGCAGAAATTATATGGACAATATATGAGGCCAATCCATTGACATGTTGGTGTATTGAAACTGTATGTACATGGAAATTTCATGGACATGTTTGTGGTAAATCTGTGGACATGAACATAGCAAATCCATGGTTAAGGTACATGGAAATTAAGAGAGAAATAACTGTTTAATAACAAAAATATTTTTGGAGGGGGAAATGAACTGTGATAAATATAGCTCTTGTTTATTCAAAACACTGTATCATTTGAAAAGGATTTTTGTTTTATCAACATTATCTGTCATGTATTGAGTGAGAATTTACTTTATTTGGGAACATAAAAAGTTAATAAACCTCACAAAGCACTTTTCATAGTTCAGAAAATAGCTAAATAATTCTCAAACAGCACTTTCCATAGTTTTATTATAATTTCAATGATTTCTATTTTTCAAAAGCTATGCTTGTTTAGATTTAAGGTTTAGGCTTGTATAGTCTAAGGCTGAAATGCTGAAAACAAGATGGTCTGATCATACTAGACAGCCATTTCTTGTTGCTGTCTAGAAATACTTCCTCATATGTATAAACAGAGCACTTAAATTGCTGGTGTTCACACTTGAGAAAAATGCCATTGGATTTCAATAGAATTTTCATGTTTGAAGTTGGTAGACAATGCTCTGAAACTTTGTAAGTTACACTTAGATTGACAGACAAATATTTGCAACAAAAATCCATGTTCATGTCCACAGAAATGCAGTGGAAATCATAGACATGTTCATGGTCAATAAGATGGCAAATTCATTTTTCCATGGTATTTTCTTGGACTGGTAAAAACTTTCCATTAATTGTTGTGTCATTTCAGTGGAAATTCATGGATTTTCCATAGATAAGGTCCTACGACCATGGAATCACTGTTGCCAGATTTGGTGTTTGGAAGCTGCCCTGAATGCTCTTGTTTAGCAATGGAAATAATAGTTAGAAAAATCATCATTTGAAAGATTTCTTGATCAAAGCAAGGAAATAAAACAAGTGACTGGATGGCATAGTATGTTGTGTACCTCCTGTTAAAAGTTAAATAGCAAGCCTGTTCTGTGGATCTGATGGTGGTCTCTAAAATGGAACTGGTTGCAAGGGATGGTTGGAAAGAAATGGAAATGCTCCTAGACACAAGATTTTTTTACACAAATATCTGAAGTCACTTCCTGCAAAGCTGAAAGAAGGTAAGAAATTCTACCCTACTTAAAATTTAAAAAATGAAACTGGATGCTGACAAATAACCAGACTTGGAACTCAAAAGAGACCTGAAAGCCATAAATCCTTAGACTTAAACTTAGAAATGTTTCTCTAGAGCTTACATTCCACTAAAATTCCTCTTTCTATGTTAGTTCGGGCCAGATCCTGGAAAGAATATAGACTGAGCAACCACTTGTCTGTGTTGTAACCTTCTGGACATCCATGGTCATTTCCTTAATTAGGGATGGCACAATACCTTCATAATGAGATTGACAAGAAATAGGGTCCTTAAGAGACAATCAATGTGTACTTATTGACTTCTTATTGGACATTATAGTATCACTAGTATCACTAAGTGGCATATTAGATTTTGGCTCAGTATGGGGCCCAAAAGGCCAAGGTCCTGAAACCATGGGCAAATCTATGTCTGCTATCTCTAGAAACTTTCTGTCTATCTAGAGTATCGCAAGGGTGCAGATATCACAGCATAAAAATACAACTATATCCAGTGGCATGAAAGGCTAATAAAAGCAGGAATTCTGACTCAATGCCCAGGATCAATTGCTGAATCACTTACCAAGCATGTGCCCTTCAGATACACTTATATCGAGGAGGGAATGGCTCAAGCAATCGCAGACAGTTTCCCAGGGAATCAAGAAGAAAAAATACACCCCTGGACCTAAATACTAACACCTTGTTCTCAAAATCTAAAAACAGTAAAGGAGTAATTGCAGAAGCCCCAACAGTGTGACCTGACTCTGTCTCAACATACTTCCTCCTTCTTGAGGACTTCTGCTTCAAAGTCGAAAAAAAATCAGAAATGCAGGCATGAGCTTCAAAATTATAAAAAAAAAATTTCAGATATATATTAGGTAAAATAAATAAATGAATAAATAAATAAATAAATAAAATAAAATATAAATTAAGTATAAAATTTAGTAATTAAAACAAAAATGATGTACGAGTAAAAACATCAAAGATACATTGTAAAAACCTGACTATAGCCAATCAAAACAATGGAAAAAGAGAAAAGCAAATTATGTTTGAGAATGTATCTTTAAGTGTAGATCCATTTTAAATACATTTTTGTCATCATGATCTGTATTTATCATTTATTATTATTTTTAAAAAAGTAATGCAAGTTGGTAAGTGGGAAAACAGCCATATTTTGATATTGGTGAATTGTGGAAGCAGAATTGTGTTTTTTTTTACATTTATATAAAAATATAATTCTGATTTTTATATTTAATACTTGACACTAATTTACCAGATAAATATAAAGTACTAGCTTACATTAACACCTGTAGCTGATGTATCCACCTGCTTTCCATTCTCATCAAACCCTTGTACAGGACCATATATACTATACTGGAGTTTGGAATCAAAATCTGCATCTGTGGCAGGATATATAGCCACTTGGCTATTGACCACAGTATTCTCATTTATAGATACCATTTTAGCCTGTGGTATAAACAATGGCATCTCATCATTAACATCATTTATGTTGATAGTTACAACACAATGACCTGCTAGTTGTTCGGTTCCCCTGTCTGTGGCAGACATACTTAAAATGTATTGATTCTTTGTTTCTCTGTCTAATGAAGCACCCATTTCCACTGATATAACACCTGTTTTAAAATCAATTCTAAACTTATCCTGGGCACCACTGTCTATACGATACAAAAATTCATTGTTACGGTCTGTTCCATCAAGATCAACTGCATGAATTTTAATTATAGACATTCCTGATGTGGCATTTTCTAGAATAGCTGCTGTGTATTGTAAATGGTCAAATATTGGAGTATTATCATTTTCATCCTAAAATATGTAATAAATAAATATATAAATTTTCATTTCCTGCACTATAATATAAAAAATAAGTATATGTCATTGTTTATGAATTATCTTCCTTTGCATTACTGGTCTTAATTGTAGACCACATTAGATATTAATATTTAACACTTTCACATTAGATATTAATATTTAACACTTTCACATTAGATATTAATATTTAACACTTTCACATTAGATATCACATTAGATATTAATATTTAACACTTTCACATTAGATATTAATATTAACACTTTCACATTAGATATTAATATTTAACGCTTTCACATTAGATATTAATATTTAACGCTTTCACATTAGATATTAATATTTAACACTTTCACATTAGATATTAATATTTAACACTTTCACATTAGTTTCACATTAGATATTAATATTTAACACTTTCACATTAGATATTAATATTTAACGCTTTCACATTAGATATTAATATTTAACACTTTCACATTAGATATTAATATTTAACACTTTCACATTAGATATTAATATTTAACACTTTCACATTAGATATTAATATTTAACACTTTCACATTAGTTTCACATTAGATATTAATATTTAACACTTTCACATTAGATATTAATATTTAACACTTTCACATTAGATATTAATATTTAACGCTTTCACATTAGATATTAATATTTAACGCTTTCACATTAGATATTAATATTAAACACTTTCACATTAGATATTAATATTTTACACTTTTACATTAAATATTATTATTTTACACTTTAATAAGCTTCAGAGTTTACAGACATAATCTATGTTGATCTATCTCTGTAATTCATGTGGTACATTGACTGTGTTTTAAAGTAAGACAACAAAATGTTGTTTTACTTGTTACTTTTAGATAATGTGGCAGTGTTTGATGTTAGAAGGGGTTGCATGATCTACATGTATATTGATAAACCTATAGATGGGTCTAGTGATGGCAAATGATTTTCAAATACATGTATCAATATTTAGTCAAAAACAATAATTTACTTTGCTCACAATAAATTTGCTTAATTTCAGCAATAACAACTATAAGTAGTTGTCTGTAGGCTTTATGTAGGCTAACTACACAAAGTTAAGAGTAACTCAGTAAGATTCATCTCCTGTTACTTATAAATCTTGTTTGACAACTTTCAGAAGTTTTACCTCAACTTCAATGGTAACATTGGCATTAGACTTTGATTTCAGTTCAGGTACTCCTAAGTCATAAGCTTCTATTTGCAATATAATTTTGCCATCAAGACTCTTTGCAAGTTTTTCGTAGTCAATAGAACCTTTGAGAGTGATCTCCCCTGATGTTGTATTGATTGTAAAGTTATTCATCAAGCCAGCTGGAGCATTTACTATTCTGTAGTTGACTTTGCTGTTATCAGTTCCAGTTTGATCATCATCCAAAGCCTAAATATAAAAAAGAAATACAAGTTCGAGGAAATCAACATTCATTCTGTGTGGAAAATATGGACATAAGATATTCTGACCAACAATTACAAAACCTTTATCATCAGTACATTTTCTTTTTAATCCTAACTTTAATTACAATAAAATTATACATAAATACATTAGCAATCTACCTCTCAAACTTTTTTTTCATATTTTCTTTCAATTATATTTCAAACTTTTTTTTCATATTTTCTTTCAATTTTATTATATTTGAAGATGTATTATGATCAATATTCCAGTTTTTCTGAAATCTTTGGAAATTATTTCCAAAATATATTTTACTGGTAGGAATTATCAAATTAATTAACCATTTCCACAAACAATTGTGGCCCATTTACAAACAATAGCACTGCTGGGCGAGGCAATATATGCCCGTCATTATTTATAATATAAACAAGAATAATAAGAGGAGGTAAAATGCTTTTGAAAATGTTAATTATTGATGATAGTCAAGTCAAGATATATTTGAGTAATTAAACATACAATTATAACAAGAGCTGTCAGAAGACCAGTAAAAAAAGCTTTCCTCTTCAATCTGTGGGACTAGTTGCACCCACAAGAAAATTGAACACAGATACGAGAAACTGGATGCAAAGATCCATACCTGTATTATATGTTGAATATTGTTACTTGTTGTAAATCCATACCAAATTTGAATGAAATTGAATGAAAAATAAAAAATTTCTTGCATTTTCTACATTATGTACATTTTGTTCTAATTTTACTTTTAAACTCAACCTGTGACCTTGACCTTCAATACTCAGACGTAAATTTTATTCGTGTCACACTGCCTTCCCATAATACATGTTTGGTATATGTTTCATTTTGATATCCTTATCAAGTAAGAAAAATATGGACCAGACAAGAAAAATGTTAACGTATGGACAGACAGACAATGCCATACCATAATACTTGCCGTAATATGGGCATATAAAAAAAAGTTAACATTAAAATTTAAAAAAAAAAAAAAAAAAAAGTCTTCACCATCAAAAAGACCAAAGAAAAACAAAACAAAACCCCAAAAAATTATGTTGAAACTTAAAGCTGCATTAAGTTTTTCAATTTTCTGATTTTTTTTTTTTGATTTTCTAAAAATATTTTTAAAAAAAACAAAAAAACAGATATCTTCTAACCACTATCGGTGACATTCATTTTCTTAAATTTCAATTCTTTTAGCTGTAAATAAACAGAATCCTCTGACCGGTTGGTCAGTGTTTAATGATGGTAATTTTGAGCTTGGAGCATGCGCACGGATGTACGGAAAACCCTAGAATCGAAGGTGAAACATGACAGATTGCATTAACTGTCCTTTATTAATATCCAGATGTATTTGAAATGGTGTTATATATCCCTTACTAAGTCACAAATGACAAATTTGAAGTTCTGTGTTTAATTTATCGTATTTCACCGTTTTGAAAGTTGTGTTTAAATGATCCGGGTTTTGATGATGTAACCATGTTCTAATATTAGATCCCAAATGCTGCATCTTGCTGGGTAAATACTGTAATTTCTGTATTTATTCGAGCTTTTATCGTTGAACCAAATGTAACATTGTCCATTAGGAACATCATTAATTAGATTAGCACAGTTTTAATTTTTTCTTTTGAAAACTTAATGCAGCTTTAAAGTAATACTTACACAAAGTTCTTTTTATTATTACTATAAAATTATAAATGCCAGAGGAAAATAAACTGAATATTTACTGCCAGCTAATTTAATGTCAATGAAAAATTTTAATTATTATGGCCCACAAAGGGATCTATCTCATGGAAAAGTTTGAAAAAAAATTTAATCATACATGTTATAAGTCCTCTGAGATATCTGAGTTTATGACATCATTTACACAATGATAAAAATGTCTCCTTACTGTGCTGAATAATGTCCCAGATTTTCACTTAAAACCTGGATTATTTTTCAATGTAAAATAAATTTCCATTTTCGACTTATAACATGTTTGTTTAATGCAAGAATTGTGATATTTTTTTTAAAGAAAATACTTAATAAAACTGGTTTAAAATGATAAAAAAGGAATGGTTGTCCAAAAAGCAGTACACTAACATGGCTCTACTGAAAATTAGTGTGCTACCTTATATGTTCTTAAATCAATGTTTTAGTCATTTTTTTCAAAACTTTCCTTGAAAAAATAATAATGCAGGAAATTTTGGGAAGCCAATCAGAATACATCCTTAACATTAATCCAACATATTTGTAAGAATAAATAGAATTACAACTTTTAAGTTTTTACTTCAAGATATGACATACCGACACCATTAATGGGCCACGGAGGAATGTCTGTGTGTTTTCTCTGACAACACCATAATAATCATCACGCCTGAACACAGGAGCATTGTCATTGTAATCATCTATAAAAATTTTCAGTTCCACAATAGTTCTAAATCCTCCGCCATCAATAGCTTCTGCTGACATATAATATTCATCTCTCTTCTCTCTATCTAATGAACCGGACACGATTACTCTTCCAGTCAGGTTATTGATAGAAAATCTAAATAAAGCAGGTAAAAACCATCAATACTTTGTCACAAATAAAAGTTTTTATACAATTTACATTTTCAAAATCAGCTTAAATCATACGGTAATTCAAAGTTCCATTATAAAAAAATCCTTCAACAAGAAGCTTATGCAAATTTTATATGTATTTAGTCAAGAATAACTGATTATAAAATATCTGAACTTGGTTTTTATTGAAATTAAAATCTACTTACAAATCTATCTATTAACAGAAAATAATAACACATGCAAACTTCTAAAAGATACAAGACTAATATGAACTGATAATGGGGTACTAAGAAAGTACTACAGATTTATGGTTTTACAGCTGCTATTAACAAGAAGACTCATGCCTTAATTTTAGCTTCATTTAAGAAGGTTTCTGTCGAGATTTCCCTTACTAATAACAAACTCACCTGTCATCTCCTCCTGTCAGATTGTAATGAACCTTCCCATAGCTATTTGAATCCTTATCCACTGCCTGTCAAGGAATAATTAATTCATTATGAAATCAGGTTTTATTTGCAGTCATTTTCTGAACATATATATAGAAATCACAGAATTGTTAAATGAGGCAGCTTTAGTTTTCGCACAACAGAAAGTATACCATCATTATTTTTACTAACCACACTGATTACAGATTACTTCACTATCAGACTTGATTTACAATTAACTGTGAAGTTGAGTTTTACTACAATATCAAAGCTTATGCTGTCATTAAAAATGGAAAAGTAAAATCTAAATCAAGTCTTATTTATCAGGTGACTATGTATAACTGTCAAATTAATTTATCGTTTCCAAAGACATTTTAGAAAGTTGTGGACTCAAAAGACTAAAGTGTTTCATAATAAAATGTTGTTTTTTTATAAAGAGGATTGGAATCATTAATCAACAGGACAACAGAAGCTTATCACTCATAAATGTTGTTATTTATAAAAAGGATTGGAATCATTAAACAACAGGCCAACAGAAGCTTATCACTCATAAATGTTGTTATTTATAAAAAGGATTGGAATCATTAA
Organism: Tegillarca granosa; assembly: GCA_029721355.1. NCBI lineage: Eukaryota > Metazoa > Mollusca > Bivalvia > Arcoida > Arcidae > Tegillarca > Tegillarca granosa. Next base: position 58,444,435 of record CM056594.1, on the reverse strand, counting down.
ACAACGGGCCAACAGAAGCTTATCACTCATAAATGTTGTTATTTATAAAGAGGATTGGAATCATTAATCAACAGGCCAACAGAAGCTAATCACTCATAAATGTTGTTATTTATAAAGAGGATTGGAATCATTAATCAACAGGCCAACAGAAGCTAATCACTCATAAATGTTGTTATTTATAAAGAGGATTGGAATCATTAATCAACAGGCCAACAGAAGCTAATCACTCATAAATGTTGTTATTTATAAAGAGAATTGGAATCATTAATCAATAGACTAACAGAAGCTAATCACTCATAAATGTTGTTATTTATAAAGAGGATTGGAATCATTAATCAACAGGCCAACAGAAGCTAATCACTCATAAAGTTGTTATATATAAAGAGGATTGAAATCGTTAATCAACAGGCCAACAGAAGCTTATTACCGGTACTCATTAATGTTGTTATATATATCAAGAGGATTGGAATCATTAATCAACAGGCCAACAGAAGCTAATCACTCATAAATGTTGTTATATATAAAGAGGATTGGAATCATTAATCAACAGGCCAACAGAAGCTAATCACTCATAAATGTTGTTATATATAAAGAGGATTGGAATCATTAATCAACAGGCCAACAGAAGCTAATCACTCATAAAGTTGTAATATATAAAGAGGATTGGAATCATTAATCAACAGGCCAACAGAAGCTTATCACTCACCTGAGAGTTATTAACTTAAATTAAATTAATAAGCAGTAAACATATATTTACAGGTACCTATATTGATGGTAGCCATTGACACAGTCCACAATGATTTCTCCATATTATGAAATAAGACTGGTGTATAAGCCTGGCATTAATGAACACACTTAAATTTACTGCTTTTCTACAGAATTATTTCTCTTTCTTCTGTTTAATTTTATTTTGTACTATAAAGTTTAAACTTGTTCAGGTAAGGTGAGAGGTTAGATGACTTTTTATCTGTTTGTCCTATATATTAACTTACTGTTAATGTTATAACACTTGTACCAACAGTAAAATGCTCAGTGACTGATGCCCTGTATGTCCAATATATTAACTTACTGTTAATGTGATAACACTTGTACCAACAGTAAAATGCTCAGTGACTGATGCCCTGTATGTCCTATATTAACTTACTGTTAATGTGATAACACTTGTACCAACAGCAGAATGTTCAGATATTGATGACCTGTGTGTCCTATATTAATTTACTGTTAATGTGATAACACTTGTACAAACAGTAAAATACTCAGAGAAAAATGATGCCCTGTGTTTCCTATATTAACTTACTGTTAATATGATAACACTTGTACCAACAGTAAAATGTTCAGATATTGATGCCCTGTATGTCCTACATTTACTAACTGTTAATGTGATAACACTAATGTACCAACAGCAGAATGTTCAGATATTGATGACCTGTGTGTCCTATATTAATTTACTGTTAATGTGATAACACTAATGTACCAACAGCAGAATGTTCAGGTATTGATGCCCTGTATGTCCTATATTAACTTACTGTTAATGTGATAACACTTGTACCAACAGTAAAATGTTCAGATATTGATGCCCTGTATGTCCTACATTTACTAACTGTTAATGTGATAACACTAATGTACCAACAGCAGAATGTTCAGATATTGATGCCCTGTGTTTCCTATATTAACTTACTGTTAATATGATAACACTTGAACCAACAGTAAAATGTTCAGATATTGATGCCCTGTGTGTCCTATATTAACTTTCTGTTAATGTGATAACACTTGTACCAACAGTAAAATGTTCAGATATTGATGCCCTGTATGTCCTACATTTACTAACTGTTAATGTGAAAACACTAATGTACCAACAGCAGAATGTTCAGGTATTGATGCCCTGTATGTCCTATATTAACTTACTGTTAATGTGATAACACTTGTACCAACAGTAAAATACTCAGAGAAAAATGATGCCCTGTGTTTCCTATATTAACTTACTGTTAATGTGATAACACTTGTACCAACAGCAGAATGTTCAGAAATTGATGCCCTGTATGAAGTGTTTGTAAATACTGGAGGATTGTCATTCATATCTTCTACTGTTACTACAACAGTGGCTGTACTAGATCTTTTTTCTACAGTGTCCAACTCTCTTGCTACAACCTTAAAATAATAAATAATTCTAATAAATAAGCTTAAAATTAATTAAACTTCTTATAATTATTTAAACTTCAAAATAAAACTTTTGGTATTAATAACCTGAGTAATGTTCGATATTCAATTTTAACAATAAAATTCACAGAAAATTATAATCAGTAATTTTATTAACCAAGTAACAACAAAGTTAACTTGCTAATACATGTCATATTGAATCAAGTATTTTCTGAAATATAGTGTAAAAGTTCAACAAATTTGTATGAAAAGTAAAATATTAAATTCATGAAAATCTGTAGCAAGGTCATGAATTGAGTTACAAGATGACACATTTACAGAAATGTTATATGTTTTGCATTTAATATACATATATATAAGATTCAGTTTGACTCATGCCAAGGTAGTTAAAGTTGAACAATCCACTTGTTACATGGACTCAGCCTGAGTACTGGATAAAATCTTGCCAATTAACTACTGGTAGCTTAGATTCAGTCTGAATGTGTAATAAAATCTCAGCAGTGACCTACTGGTTACTTGGATTAATCCTGAGTTTGGGATAAAATCTCATTAGTGAGCTGCTGGTTACATGGATTAATCCTGAGTATGGGACAAAATCTCATCAGTGAGCTACTGGTTACATGGATTAATCCTGAGTTTGGGATAAAATCTCATTAGTGAGCTACTGGTTACATGGATTAATCCTGAGTTTGGGACAAAATCTCATCAGTGAGCTACTGGTTACATGGATTAATCCTGAGTTTGGGATAAAATCTCATTAGTGAGCTACTGGTTACATGGATTAATCCTGAGTATGGGACAAAATCTCATCAGTGAGAAACTGGTTACATGGATTAATCCTGAGTATGGGACAAAATCTCATTAGTGAGCTACTGGTTACATGGATTAATCCTGAGTTTGGGATAAAATCACATCAGTGAGAAACTGGTTACATGGATTAATCCTGAGTATGGGACAAAATCTCATTAGTGAGCTACTGGTTACATGGATTAATCCTGAGTTTGGGATAAAATCTCATCAGTGAGAAACTGGTTACATGGATTAATCCTGAGTTTGGGATAAAATCTCATTAGTGAGCTACTGGTTACATGGATTAATCCTGAGTTTGGGATAAAATCTCATCAGTGAGAAACTGGTTACATGGATTAATCCTGAGTTTGGGATAAAATCTCATTAGTGAGCTACTGGTTACATGGATTAATCCTGAGTTTGGGATAAAATCTCATCAGTGAGAAACTGGTTACATGGATTAATCCTGAGTTTGGGATAAAATCTCATTAGTGAGCTACTGGTTACATGGATTAATCCTGAGTTTTGGATAAAATCTCAGCAGTGAGACACTGGTTACTTGTATTAATCCTGAGTTTGGGACAAAATCTCATCAGTGAGACACTGGTTACTTGGATTTACGTTAGCAAATTTTCAGCCGACTTTGGTCTTTAAATTTATCAAAAACTAAGGTTTGTTCCCTAATGCAAAACATTCCTTAGCTGGATTTGGATTCAAATTATTTTGGAACTTTGGATTCATTTATTTTCAACTGTTTGCAATGTTTTTTATCCATCACACTTTTTGGTCCCTAGTGTAACTGATGAGGGATGATTTTCTGAAATGTGCACTTCTAGCACAGCAAACCTAAAACAGGTATTTTGTTATATATCTTACTAGTCTTGGAGTAAGCCTGAGTTTAGGATAATATCTTACCAGTGAGCTACTACTATTACTTAGTGTTAGTCTAAGAATGAGTTTTAATCTAGAAGTAAGCTACTACAAACTTAGATTTAGATTGGGAATGATTTGAAATCTTACCTGAAATGTAATTGACTTTGTGGTTTCATAATCCAGTACATGTGAATTATTGACTCTAATAGAAACAGATGATTCAGAAAACACTTCATTTGGTAATGGTGTAAAATCATAGAAGGGTTGTCCATTCTTCTCAACAGTTAATCCAAAATGACTGTTAATACCCTAATACACACAGAGAAAACATTAATTATTTTACATTAACAGTCAAGCCAAAATGACTGTTAATACCCTAATACACACAGAGAAAACATTAATTATTTTACATTAACAGTCAAGCCAAAATGACTGTTAATACCCTAATACACACAGAGAGAAAATATTAATTATTATACACTAACAGTCAAGCCAAAATAACTGTTAATACCCAAATACACACAGAGAGAAAATATTAATTATCATACATTACCAGTCAAGCTGAAATGACTGTTAATACCCTAATACACACAGAGAAAACATTAATTATTTTACATTAACAGTCAAGCCAAAATGACTGTTAATACCCTAATACACACAGAGAGAAAATATTAATTATTATACACTAACAGTCAAGCCAAAATAACTGTTAATACCCAAATACACACAGAGAGAAAATATTAATTATCATACATTACCAGTCAAGCTGAAATGACTGTTAATACCCTAATACACACAGAGAAAACATTAATTATCATACATTAACAGTCAAGCCAAAATGACTGTTAAAACCCTAATACACACAGAGAGAAAATATCAATTATCATACATTAACAGTCGAGCCAAAATGACTGTTAATACCCTAATACACACAGAGAAAACATTAATTATTATACATTAACAGTCAAGCCATCAATAAAATAATTGTGATGACATCAATAAAACAATTGTGATGACATCATTATAACAAAGGTAATGTCATTATTAAAATAATGTTGATGACAAAATTAAACAATGTCAATAACATTAAACAATGCCGATGACATCATTTAAACAATGTTGATGACATCATAATTGACTATGCTTATCTATGTTTGTTTCACTTTTGCATATCAGCAACAAGAGAGGATTTCTGTCTTAATGACATCAGTTGCTGGCAGTGAGCAATATGGAAACATTTTGATCATTACAAAGAAGATGGGTCATATTTAAAGTTTATTACAAGTTATTACTTACTTGATCTATATCACTAACTGACATAAGACTTAATGAAGAACCAGTAAAAGTTACAGGTACGCCTCTCTGCATGTTCTCATATATAGTTGCATTATATAAATTTTTTTGAAATCTTGGTGCATTGTCATTGATGTCTGTCACTGTAATTGTAACAAGTGTTAAAGCAGAGGTATTCCCAACATTATACTGTCCTTGTTTCACAATCTCTGATGCCTTTAAAACATAATAAACATTTAATGCATCATTAAGTGCCAGTATGTTGTGTCATTTACATACATTTACAATATAACTGTATGATGAAATATACATAAGAATTTGTAATGCAATTACAGTTTGGATTGTGACCTTTAAAGCAAAAGTCAACACATCCAAGATTAAACCCTAAATTTGTAATACATCTGCATTATAATCTGTTATTTTTCTCAAATACAGAGGCAATGTTAACAAATTTTACTTCAAAATCTGTTGTTTTAAACGTAATGATAGAAGCCAACAAAACCAAGAACACTACACAACACAAGTTACTAATGGTAATAAAAAACAAAACCAAGACCCCCTACATATTACAACATAATGAGAGAAAAAGCCAACAAAACCAAGAACACTAAACAATACAAGTTACTAATGGTAATAAAAAACAAAACCAAGACCCCCTACATAATACAACATAATGAGAGAAAAAGCCAACAAAACCAAGAACACTACACAATACAAGTTACTAATGGTAATAAAAAACAAAACCAAGACCCCCTACATAATACAACATAATGAGAGAAAAAGCCAACAAAACCAAGAACACTACACAATACAAGTTACTAATGGTAATAAAAAACAAAACCAGGACCCCCTACATAATACAACATAATGAGAGAAAAAGCCAACAAATCAAGAACACTATACAAAACTGGTTAAAAAAAAAAGAAATATCCAATACAACTATAAACACTACATAATACAAGTTACCGAGGGAAAAGCCAATACAACCATTAATACTAAATAAAACAAGTTCATGATGGAAACAGACAACAGAACTAAGAACACTATACAGGTTATGACAGGAACAGCCAAAAAAATCAAGAACACTATACAATTTAATGGTGGAAACAGCCAACACAACAATGAACACTTCATAATACCAGTTAATGATAACACTTAATAAGTTGTAAGAGAAGTAGAGTTTTTGAATAAAAATTGTCTATACTTGAACAAGCACAAAAAAGGCATCTATAATTCTACAATAATTTTATCACACACATATATTTTCTTGTAATTCAATGACTTAATATACCCACCAGACATTTTATGTTTTACTCACCTGAACATGCATGGCGTAAACTCCACCTCTCTTTCTAACTTCTCCCTCATCCCTGTCAAGAGCATGCTTGATTGTGATCCAGCCAGTTGTTTTGTTTAGATCAAAATTTTGATAGTCTCCTTTAATAACAGAGAAAAGTGATGACTATATTGCAAAAATAATCAGGAGAATAAGTGAGTAAATCAGATATATAGAAACTATATTAACATTTATGCAACAATGATATCTCAAAGGCTTATTTTCAAAATAATTCATTCTCAAAAAGTGGAAATTAAAAACCACCATACATAATCTACATCCAAAACTGATCTAAAAAAAATGTGATATAAAATTATATACTATTTATGCTCCTTTTAACACTATATGTTGTACTAAAAGCCATTTGGTATTAGTATTTAATAGAAATATTGTCCCCTCCTATGCAATTTCCAATTTTGAACTAAAAAACAGCAAGTAATTACCGCTTATAAAACTATATTCTAAGCTATTTGGAACACCTCTATCTCCATCTAATGCTGATACTTGTATTACAGAAAACCCCTAAAATAAAACAAAAATTATCTCATAATCAGAAAATACACGTTATAGTTTATAAAATACTCTGCTGTGATTCTTAAATAATAAATAAATATTACATTTCTAATAGGGTTACAGTTCATAATGTCACCCAAAGAAATTTCATTGTCAACCCAGGTGCAGCCAACAATGCTGACAATGAATTTTGAAAGGTGAGAATATGGTCTGTCACCATATTAGAAATGTAATTTTATTTATAGGCCTACCAATGTTTGACATCTTTAAAACTCCAATTTAAGTAATTATTACTTGACAGAATTTTTTACTTCAACAGACTATCTTAGGGGTAAGTCACTAGCAATGTTAACTTGCTATTACAAAAGAGGCTATTGCCTTCAACATATAACATAAAACAGACACCACTACCTTCATTTCTGAACATTAGAAAAGGTGAGACAACTTAAAGGTGAATTCCTTCAAATTTTTGCTATAACATGTATATAACAATGGAGATGTTTGCTTTCCCATTTCAACAACAAAAGGGGTATACAACAATCAAACAGAGGCAATTACCTTCATATTTATCAGGTATTTTCATATTGGCCGAGTTATTTGGCCGAGGTGTGTCATATATGACATACCAATATATACCAATATGACATACCGAGGCCAAATAACTCGGCCAATATGAAAATACCTGATTAATGATAATTTTATTAATTAACATTTCAAACATTAAATGATAAAAATAATAATAATTTTGTCTGTATCCTCGATTGTTACATCAACAAATCTGCTTTTTTGTGGGAAGTGTTGATTGATATCCGTGTCAATATCTAATAGCATGTTTTTAAGTCAGAATCTTCAATTTCTGTCATCATTTCATACTGACTTAGGTCATGTGATAAAACCTCGAGCATGCTTTCTCTAAAGCAAACATGTTTGTCTATTATTCGTTGCATCTAATCCAAGTTGTTTACGTCCGTTTGTAAACATACTCATGATACTGCGTCACAAGAAACGTTATCGCTTACAAGACATGAGAGACGAGTGACTTAAAATGTGTAGCTTTTTTGTCTATTTTGTGTGATAATTTTATTGATAATAATTTTTTAAAACAAAAGCAAACTTTCCACATAAATAAGCATATTTTGTAATCAAAAAATGTTCAGTTGGCACTTACCCCTATTAGATTATGTGAAACGCCATGTGATCAGCCATTTTGTTTTTTTATAATGAAATGACGTCATAATAGTTGCACGTGCCCATATTAGCTCAGTTTTTTTCATATTGGCCCAGTTTATCTCATATTGGCTCAGTTTTGTGAATTTATTGATGAGGTAGATTTTTACGTATTGTATTAATAACACATGTTGTTAATTAATAATACAATGTATTTATACAACTATAAACAGAGACATTTGACTTTATATTGCTATTACAGAGAAGGTGTATAAGCGGTTTAAATGGAAGCTAGCCAACAGTTAACAAATTCCATCAGCTACTACGATTAAATATAGCAATCAGATACTTTTATTGTTAAAATAACAAATACGAGAAGTTTTTTTTTTAGTTCTTTTTATGTATAATTCCACTTTCAAACAACACTCTATCTGCCATGTTCTTATTGCCTTACTCAATGATAAATGCACATTATAGGCTCATTTATATTTACCTGTTGGACTGTTCTCATTAACAATTTTTGTTTTAAATCCATATAAATGACATGGATGCTAACAGGCTTGTATTGGATACAAGTGTTTCTAAGAGTCAGTTGACACAGTCGGACATTACAGCATGTCTACATTGCATTCACTGCAAACTTTTTAACATTTCATTCAAAAAACATATAAGTGACAATCTGTAATTCCAGGAGAATCAATATTATATTTCTTTAAAAACCACAAGACAAGTGTATGTAGTTTCTGGATTTTCAACTTCTACAGAAGTTTGTCATAATGTTGATTTGATTCTAAGATTTTAAAAACTGACTAGTTCAATAAAAGACTATTAAAGGCTAGTAATTTATAACAAAATGATGTTTAAAGTTGGATATATAAACCACATTTGTTGTTTAAAATACTGTAAAGTGCACAAATTTTAATCTAAAACATAAAAAAAATTCAAAGGAGCAAAAAAAAAACTTAAAATCTTGAAAATATTCTTATAGATATTTAGAGAAATAAACAAGTTGTGATGAAGACAACTGAAAAAAAGCTGACAGTGTAGCCAGATAAAAAAAAGTGAAATTAATACAAGTAAGAACTATTTACTGCATTTATTATCATCAAGTAAAGTTAATCATCAACAGGTTCTGTTAATAAATGTCAAAGTATAAGGTTGGCAAAGAAGATAAATTATTAAGGTCAAGGTCACTTGTACAAACACAGAAATGTTTTCACTGATGCCTGCAGACAGGTATTTTGTGTAATCTTACTGCTAGCTTTCAGGGCCAGGGCCAATATATCAAACAGAAGAAGTTGTACATTTATTCCCTAAGTGTCATTTCCAGAGATAACAACCAAATATGCTGTTATAACATTACAATAGTTAAGTTACCAACAATTTTCTTTTGCTGTTGCACTGAATATGCTGGTGGTATACACTGTCCAGGTATTATTGTTAAGAGAGTTGACTGTGTAAACAACAACAGTGTTTTTCTTTTTAATTATATATCAGGTGAATTATAACTTACAACAGAGGCATTTTCCTTCATATTTTCACTATAAGGTAGATTAAAAAAAGATGGTGCTGTATCTTGTATATCTAACACAGTTAACACTAAATCTGCTTTTCTTTCACTGACCAATCCTAGCCCATCCTGAAACAATAAACAACATTGCCTACTATTTCTGATTTAAATACATATCAATTATCTCAGAATCAGCAACTTCTCAGTGGTAGTACCACTGACATCACAAATGTGCCAGACTTTTCACACATATAAAAGGACAATCGTGTATCAAAATTGTGGCTAAGTTATACCAAAGTTATAGAAACATAATGGATGATTAATCTGGCTAAGTTATACCAAAGTTATAGAAACATAATGTATGATTAATCTGGCTAAGTTATACCAAAGTTATAGAAACATAATGCATGATTAATCTGCCTAAGCATTTATTTCCTACAGAAGATGGTTAAAATTTACCTCCCTACACTTAAATGTGGCCAAGCATTAATTTTGTGCTAAGATAGTCAAAGTCTAACTCCTGATACTAATGAACTCAGGTTTTTGTATCTTTAAAAGATGGGTCAAGTTTTCCAAAAATACTAACCTGGTCTTTCTTTCATATTTGCAGATGGCCAAAGTTTACCTGAATTACTGATGAGGTCAAGCTTTTGTATCTACAGAAGGACTTTACCTTTCTATAACACTTTGTTTCTCTGTCTTGTTTCAACCTTTCTGTCATACTAAGAACTATCTTTTACAAAGAAATAAAATGGGGCCAATTATCTACACTGAGGTCAGTATTTACTGAGAAAACAATTTCTAACTCATAACTGTACACATAGTTTATACTTCCACAAAGAGTTGTTTCATCTCTGGTTTCATTTAAAATATTTTTAAGCCATCAAAACAAAATAAAGTCTGTTTAAACTTAAAGATGTAGCATCAATATATATATATATATATATATATATATATATATATATATATATATATATATATATATATGTATGTATGATTGTATGTATGTATGTATATATAATTTGTAAGCTGTTTAAGTAAATGAAGAAGACTTACAGTAGCTGTTATAACAAATCTGTAGGAGTTATGTTTCTCATAATCAAGTTTACGATCTATTGTTATATGTCCTCTAATAGGGTCAATCTTGAATGTGTTCTTATATTCTTCATCTGCAGCCTGAAAAAAATTTTCATGAAGCAATGTTTCTCTAAATGTATAAATGGCTGTTCATCATCATCATCATCATCATCATCATCATCATCATCATCATCATCAGTAATGAAACATATTTAGATTTGAGTAATATGCAATAGAACATTTTTATTTTATGGCAAGATCTGAATTCTGTTGAGTTTTATGGAAATTTTTCATATAAAAAATCTACATATTAGACACAAAAACCTTAAGCATTTTACTGTTTATTTTGCATAAGTTTGTAGAGCAATTACACGCAATCTATGTCTCTTTACAACCATATTGTGTGTGTGTGTGTGTGTGTGTGTGTGTGTGTGTGTGTGTGTGATGATGATGGTTTTGGTTCACAGAATTAAGAATATGGTATGACTATATATATTTATACTTACTTGAGCCACAGCCTGTAAACACAACAAAAATATGTCTATGATTAACTTATGATGTCAACTTTATAATGAAATACAGAAAAATGTACCTGGCAGTTACAGTTCCAAAATACTTTCTCAACTAAGATTTTTTTTAAACTTCATTTTTGCAAATTATGACAAATTTTTAAAATCAAAGAATAAAGTATTTTGACAAAACTGATTATATTAAATGTTAATATACTTAAAGTGATCTTCAAAATAACACCTTAAATTTCTGGATATCCTAATAATTACCAAAATTATTTTTAGATTTCAAGTTTTGTCAGGTTTATGTTAAAGAAAATCTTAGTTAAGGAAAAGGTAACCATTGTAAAACTACATGTGGGCCTGAATGCTTTTTTTTTCTTGAAAACAAGAGGCCCATTAAGATTCTGAATACTTCACCTGTGATAAATAATGTTTGGCTAAAATGCTTTTGCTTCATAAATAATTAAATTTATTGTATATCTAAGATTGCAAAAAAAATTATATTATGCAAATATCAGCATTAAAACATTTCAAAAAAAAAAGAAAAAAAAAAAAAAGCAAGTAAAGCAGGAAAAAACATTAAATATGAATGTCTTTATTTGGGTTGTGGGGTTTTATTGGTATATACCAGTAAATTAAGATATATTAGGATTAACATAAAAATGGTATGCAAGGTAAAACAATATACTGTGGATGTATTTATAAATAAAGAGTTGCATATGTTTTTTGACAATTAATCTTAATCCCTGGTGTTATGTCCACAACACAGAACCTCCAAAATACAGATTGCATCACTTTGTGTATGTATCATGGCAAATGATTATGTACAAGTAAAACTAGTGCAGGATAAATGGACCTAATAAAATAAATATTATTTTACTGAATAATTAATATATTTTCTGAAATATTGCAATATATCTTGATATTTTTTCTTCCAATACAACCTCTACTCTTCAATGAAATATTCCAAAAAAAAGATAAAAAAAAATAATAAAACAACATAGTTGTACTCTGGTTTTATTATTTTTATTTTATTTTATATTTTATTATTATTATTATTGTTATTATTATCATAATTTTTTTTTAATTTATGAATTTTTTATTTTGATTTGGACATGGACTTGTATGTCTGTGTTTATAGATTAAAAATGCGGTCCTGACCTTGACCTTTGATCATGATTCCATTTAAAGTTCACTTCATAAGAACATCAAAATTTGAATCAATGTTTACTATTAAGTTTATAATTATATCCATCTTATTTCTAAAATATTGTTTCATCATACTTTTTAAACATAGGTGAATATGCCAATCAACTCACCTCCATAGAGTAAGTAACTGAGCCACCTAGTCCATTATCTGGATCCTTAGCTGTAACTGTGGTAACTGTTGTTCCTATTGTTGCATTCTGGAATAATTAAACATTTTATCCGATTTACAATGCAATTTAGGAAAACTGCATAACAACAAAAACTGAATCTAAGCTAAGATGACCTAATGCATGAAAAAATAAACTGTACTATGTACCCTCAACATCTCAGCCACACATCTCCACATTCAACACACTGTACTATGTACCCTCAACATCTCAGTTACACATCACCACATTAAACACACTGAATTCTGTACCCTCAAAATCTCAGCCACACATCTACACATTAAACACACTGTACTATGTACCCTTAACATCTCAGCCACACATCTACAAATTAAACACACTGTACTCTGTACCCTCAACATCTCAGCCGCACATCACCACATTAAACACACTGTACTCTGAATACTCAACAACTCAGCCACACATCTACACATTAAACACATTGTACTCTACTCTCAACATCTCAGCCTCACATCTACACATTAAACACACTGTACTCTACTCTCAACATCTCAGCCACACATCACCACATTAAACACACTGTACTCTACTCTCAACATCTCAGCCACACATCACCACATTAAACACACTGTACTCTACTCTCAACACCTCAGCCTCACATCACCACATTAAACACACTGTACTCTACTCTCAACATCTCAGCCTCACATCATCACATTAAACATACTGTACTCTACTCTCAACATCTCAGCCTCACATCATCACATTAAACATACTGTACTCTGAATACTCAAGTGATTGCATGTCACACTAAACTTTTTTACATTATTATAGTTGCTGCTCCCAGAAATAAAATTTTTTCTTCTTAACCTAGGACTTCTCGGAATAAAGATCATTTGTGTTTTTTTCTATAGAATTTTAATTGTATATATCTAACATTGGCTAGATACCTCATAAACTGATTCCATATACTGATAAAATGTAAACTCTGGTCTCTCATCATTGACATCTGTTATATACAATAGAAAAACAGCAGGTATCTGAAAGTAAAAATCAAAGACAAGAGCCATTTAAAAACAACATCAATGCACACACCTGAAAAGTTGTAATTGGGTTTTGGGGATCTGTACTGTGGTCACTAAGACTTAACATGAACCAGTTCCTTAGGTAATTACCTGTACTGGCTAGGGTTAAAAACACCTGTTTCTGTTTGAACCTTAACAAGGCATTATATAGTCAGGTGATTGAATGACTAGGTGACTAATACATCAGGGGTACCTGGTTTCATCCAAGGTATTTATGTATAAGATATTAACTGAGTTATGGATGTTCAATATTTAAAAAACTGTCCTTGTGCAAATGTAACACAGAGAGCCTGAAGGGCTCAAGGTGTTGCTGCAAAAGGACAGGCTTTTAAATACATGACTACTGATCAACAAATTTTATATCCTACTTACACATTGCATGATTACATACTCATTTATTTCATATATTGTAAATAAATTAACGTAATTAGTTTTCAATATGCATGGGTTTTGGATATTGGCACACAAAATTTCAAACATAACGGGCAACAAATATGACTTCCATGAAGTTCAAAGTCAGACTCTAGACCTTTATGAGGAATTTAAAAAAAAAAGAAAAAAAAAACAATATTTTCATCACCCAAAACACATTTATAGAAGTGCCAAATGAAAAAAAGATTGGACTTGCAGTTGATTTATAATGGAAGTCTGCTTCTGTAATTTATTGATTATTTTAGAAGAGGGAGGACCAACTGAGGTTACTTCTTTCAAAACCATTCATTAACATTCAGACTTGATCACAACCAACTAGATGAACAACCCCCATAAAACCGGTGATAGTATGGTTTACATATCACTCATATACCTGAATTTAATTTAACAGCACTAGACAATCATTTCGGAATACAATTCCTTATCAGAAGTGCTAGGTCCAAAAATTTTAAATTTTATATTATCAAAAGATTGAAAATATATCCTAAGAATAAGGATACAAGACTAAGCAGTACCTCATATGTATAAATGGAACACTTTAATGGCAAGTATTAACTCTGAAGAAAAATGCCAGAGAAATTAGGAAATTTACACAAAGTTTGATAGTACTGTTTGAACCTATTCAGAAAATATTCACCCCAGAAATCCACAGAAAAACTGTGGAAATTACATACATATCCACAGAAAAACTGTGAAAATTACATACATATCCACAGAAAAAACTGTGAAAATTATGCACGTCCACAGAAATCTTTGGAAATTATGAACATGTCCATGGACAAAAAGATGGCAGATATATATATTTACATGTTATTTTCATGGACAAAGCAAACCTCCTATGGATTGTTTTGTCATTTCAGTGAAATAATGGATTTTTTTTTATAAATACAGTGCAACTTCCGAAAACCGGCCTTGTGTGGGACCAAAGGAATTTTGGCTGGTTTTCAGAGGGGCTAGTATTTAGAGGGTCTTATAAATCTGGTTGTCTGATCCAGTCAGAATCTCATCCATTTCAGAATTTTATCAATCAGTGCACTGTCAAAAGATGTAATGTCATTTTATTTGCATAAGCATTGATTGTACCCATAATATTTAATTCAGTTCTTGATCTTAACAGATACCTTGTGTATCAATCCAAAGCTTACAAGCATAAATACAAACAACTATACAATATCCAAAACAGATACGTGCTCGTGTTAATAAGGCACATGAGGTACAGTTTCCGGATGAAAATGAAACAATGATTTTTTTCTAAATTAATTTCTTATGAATTGTATACATTATTTACATCATATGAAGCAAAAATTTTATCCACATCATTTAAAACAATAGCCTGATTCCTTAATTACAAGCGGACCTGGTTTTTCTAGGCACCGGTTTCCGGATCATGGTGACAGGTACATTTTAATATAAATAGGAATATTTTTTTAATGTATCTAATTAAAAAATATATATATTTAATGCTATTTTTTTAAAAAAAAAAAATTTCTTAATAATAATTTTGCATTGCGCGAGTGAATTAAACAAAATAGTTTATAAAACGTTCTGATCACCATAATAACTTATTTAAGTGAGGGGTACTTTGTGGGTAAAAACCTCAAAGGTAAAAAACATCAGAAAAACAGTAACTGCAACCATTTCTTATTTATTCAAAGTATACCTGTACAGGTTATCCAGTCTACCAGTACAATTATGTATACATTATGTCACATTGTTCTTTCAGTAAATGGATTAGTGGACAGAAAATCACTTGTCCGTTATGGTTCAGTGATGCATTGCGACTCCAGACAGCCGGTTTTTGGAAGTAAATTATTACGATGAAACGTGATTCCGGCACTTAAAAAAGGCCGGTGCTCGGAATTCAGAGGGAAGTTTATTTTAATATATACAAAGAAGGATAAATTTGGGACCGGTCTCGTGTATTCGGTATGTGGAGGCAATCGGTTTTTAGAAGGGCCGGTATTCTGAAGTTGCACTGTATAAACATTTGACCACTGGAATTATACAGCTGGGTTCTCTACTTCTTCAATGTTTTTGTGAAGGTCTTAAAAATACACTGGCAGACTGGTGGTGTCGGTAGTAGTAGTAGTAGTGGTGGTAGTAGAAGATGAAGAAGTGTAGCAAAAAAATGTGTCCCCAATCTTTGTTCTGGAGATATTATAATAAACATGTGGATTTACAAATCATACCATATATGATTATTAGCAGGGAGCTTAATTAAAGGTATTTAAAGTAATCATGCTACATACCGGGTAATTATCTACTGTACTATCACTATCAGCAACACTGAAGTAAAGTTTTCTTTCTGAAGGCTCCTGAAATAATCAGATAAAAGTTCATTCTTTTTATCCATAATAATGATCAATTTTGTGACATTTGATCGATTTAAAAATAATGAGCATCTTTAAAACATAGCAACATATTTTGTGGTTTTATTGTCAGACATTTTATTAAATTGATAATAGGTCAAATAAATTTGGATATCATTTCATTAATTTGGTATCACTTTTCCCCAAGAATTTGACATATGAGTTTGATGTCACTGATGACTTCTAATTCTGTCTATTACATCCATTTTCATGTTATCTACCCCCCCCCCCCCCCCTTTTCCCCTTTTATAGGGTCAATGCTTTAACTGAAAAAATTACCTTTTAGTTTTTAATTTCTGAAAACTATTTATTGATAATGCTTTTTGTTTCAAATTCTGTTTGAGAAGATAAATTCATTTATTATTATTATAAAAGTTCTTAAAAACAGTTTTTGCAATTTAATTTCACTTGGGCAACATTTAGTTCTAACTCTAACTCACATCTGAAAAAAAAAAGAAAATTGGGATTAATGAGATAAGTAATATATTTTTGGGGATTTTTAATTTCAGTTCTTGACTTTCCCCCTTAACAATAAGATATATTTTCAAGATTTTAAAGTTCCAAAAATGCAATAAACTTCACAATAAAAATGACAGTCTACTTTAACTGCTTTATATATAAGAGGAGTTGCTGGGATTCAAACTTGTGAAAAGCTAACATCTATTTAATCACTTCATGTCACAGGTACAAAAACCATTCTGCTTAGCCTAAAGATTTTATCTTAAGTTGATTTCTCAATCAAACATTTTCAAAATTTCTCTCCTCTTGAAAACACTATTAGGTAAGTTGCCAAAATGTTTGTTCTGTAATGTTAGTCGAGGGAAGCAGTATGTGAAAGAATTCATAACTTTATGGATGCTTTATAAGTTGAAAGTCCTGTTTTGCTTAATCAACTTGACTCATTGCTCTATTGTATATATAAGCTCTTTGAGTTGGACCTTTAGGTTAAAATTAGCAAAAGAATACTTCTAAAAAGTATATGGTCTTCTGAAATTTGAAAGTTGTAGTTTAGATTATCATGGAAACCAGCTCAATATGTGATATCTTTGAACACTAGTTTATCAGAACTTTCTAGTAATAAAGAGAGAAAAGTGCTGCCATCTGGGTACAAACATGGCAACAACATGATATCTATTGCAACTGTCAATGACCTGACAAGATTTGATCACCAGAGAATTGTTGGGGTCTTTAAAACAAGAAAAACTTAGTCATTACCTAGGGGAACATGGCATCCAACATTCTAATAAAAGGAAGGTAGAGTTAGTGACCTTTTGTTTGCAGACTGCACATTTCAATACACCACTTGGATAGGATGATGATTATGACATCCAGAACATCAGGCAACGGAAAGTGCCCAGTACAAAAGTTCCAAATCCCACTTCAGCAAATTTGAAATGGTCCAAAACTTTACAGGGGATGCCATCGATTGAAATGTTTGATGTTAGTCAGTTCTTGTTTACATGGTGTTGTTAGACAAAGCAAATAATCCATGATAGAAAGAAGGACAGAGTCTATCAGCTTTCTACAAACAGTCACGGCCATGATGTACAAATGGTCACCTAGGTATGAATATTACCATATAATGAAAAATTTGGGGTATTTCACTCGCATTATAGTTTGCAACAAGTCTTAATTGTACCATAATTATAAATTATTACATAAAATAAGGATAAAATCAGGAAAAATGGAAAGGAAAATTAAAATATAGTCACAATTATGAGACAAATTTGAACATGATACTTTTCCTCATTTTAGTGGTCTGTTATAATCTGTGGATTGCTTAATATAAAAATTATGTAAATCAACATAGCCAGCTACTGAGTTAAAGTATTTAAATATTAATCAAGATTTAATATAGTTTGGACAATCCTGATTTTACATATTACTAAACAGTTGGAAAATGTTTTTACAACAACATTATTATTTTCATGTAATTATATAATGTACATCTGATGGCCAAATTTTTCAATCCATTTTTAAAATTCTTTAATGCTAAAAAGTGTTACAACATAACATAAAGAAGTTTACTTTCGTTGAATGTGGCCCATTTAGATTATGTATAACGAATTTTGAAGTATGGATACTTTTGATATTTTAAAATCATTAGATTTTGAATAAATACTGAGTAATTTCCGAAATTTAATTTGAGAGAGTATGGTTCTTGCAAGCTTGTTGTTGCTACTGTTTTTGGATTGCTTGCATTTATTACAGATATGGAAGATATTTCTGTTACTGATGTTCCAGTAAAATGGACAGTACCAAAACTTATATGTAAACCACTGCTTTGTAACTGTAAATAATTTAAGATTTTAAGTCATACATGGTAATTTCAATATAAAATTTTACTATTCATTTAAATTTGTTTAACAATATTTCCATACAAAATATTTTGGCATATCTTCCCTTTGGCATTTATATTGAAACTACATCCAGTGGCATTCTCCCCAGTGGCTGTACTAAGTCTGAACTATCCAGTGTTATACTCACTCTATCTCTTTCTAGTGTTTTGTTCAGTATTATATCAACACTATGTCCAGTGGCACTATCCCTAGTGACTGTACTAAGTCTGACCTATCCAGTGTTATACTCACTCTATCTCTGTCTAGTGTTTTGTTCAGTATTATATCAACACTACATCCAGTGGCATTCTCCCCAGTGGCTGTACTAAGTCTGAACTATCCAGTGTTATACTCACTCTATCTCTGTCTAGTGTTTTGTTCAGTATTATATCAACACTACATCCAGTGGCACTATTCCCAGTGGCTGTACTAAGTCTGAACTATCCAGTGTTATACTCACTCTATCTTTGTCTAGTGTTTTGTTCAGTATTATATCAACACTATGTCCAGTGGCACTATCCCCAGTGACTGTACTAAGTCTGACCTATCCAGTGTTATACTCACTCTATCTCTGTCTAGTGTTTTGTTCAGTATTATATCAACACTACATCCAGTGGCACTATTCCCAGTGGCTGTACTAAGTCTGAACTATCCAGTGTTATACTCACTCTATCTCTGTCTAGTGTTTTGGTCAGTATTATATCAACACTATGTCCAGTGGCACTATCCCCATTGGCTGTACTAAGTCTTAACTATCCAGTGTTATACTCACTCAATCTCTGTTTAGTGTTTTGTTCAGTATTATATCAACACTATGTCCAGTGACACTATCCCTAGTGACTGTACTAAGTCTGACCTATCCAGTGTTATACTCACTCTATCTCTGTCTAGTGTTTTGTTCAGTATTATATCAACACTATGTCCAATGCCACTATCCCCAGTGGCTGTACTAAGTCTGAACTATCCAGTGTTATACTCACTCTATCTCTGTCTAGTGTTTTGTTCAGTATTATATCAACACTATATCCAGTGGCACTATCCCCAGTGGCTGTACTAAGTCTGAACTATCCAGTGTTAAACTCACTCTATCTCTGTCTAGTGTTTTGTTCAGTATTATATCAACACTACATCCAGTGGCATTCTCCCCAGTGGCTGTACTAAGTCTGAACTATCCAGTGTTATACTCACTCTATCTCTGTCTAGTGTTTTGTTCAGTATTATATCAACACTATGTCAGTGGCACTATCCCCAGTGGCTGTACTAAGTCTGAACTATCCAGTGTTATACTCACTCTATCTCTGTCTAGTGTTTTGTTCAGTATTATATCAACACTATGTCCAGTGGCACTATCCCTAGTGACTGTACTAAGTCTGACCTATCCAGTGTTATACTCACTCTATCTCTGTCTAGTGTTTTGTTCAGTATTATATCAACACTATGTCCAGTGACACTATCCCCAGTGGCTGTACTAAGTCTGAACTATCCAGTGTTATACTCACTCTATCTCTGTCTAATGTTTTGTTCAGTATTATATCAACACTACGTCCAATGCCACTATCCCCAGTGGCTGTACTAAGTCTGAACTATCCAGTGTTATACTCACTCTATCTCTGTCTAGTGTTTTGTTCAGTATTATATCAACACTACGTCCAGTGGCACTATCCCCAGTGGCTGTACTAAGTCTGAACTATCCAGTGTTAAACTCACTCTATCTCTGTCTAGTGTTTTGTTCAGTATTATATCAACACTACATCCAGTGGCACTATCCCCAGTGGCTGTACTAAGTCTGAACTATCCAGTGTTATACTCACTCTATCTCTGTCTAGTGTTTTGTTCAGTATTATATCAACACTATGTCCAGTGGCACTATCCCTAGTGACTGTACTAAGTCTGACCTATCCAGTGTTATACTCACTCTATCTCTGTCTAGTGTTTTGTTCAGTATTATATCAACACTCTGTCCAGTGACACTATCCCCAGTGGCTGTACTAAGTCTGAACTATCCAGTGTTATACTCACTCTATCTTTGTCTAGTGTTTTGTTCAGTATTATATCAACACTACGTCCAATGCCACTATCCCCAGTGGCTGTACTAAATCTGAACTATCCAGTGTTATACTCACTCTATCTCTGTCTAGTGTTTTGTTCAGTATTATATCAACACTACGTCCAGTGGCACTATCCCCAGTGGCTGTACTAAGTCTGAACTATCCAGTGTTAAACTCACTCTATCTCTGTCTAGTGTTTTGTTCAGTATTATATCAACACTACATCCAGTGGCACTATCCCCAGTGGCTGTACTATAGTCTGAACTATCCAGTGTTATACTCACTCTATCTCTGTCTAGTGTTTTATTCAGTATTATATTAACACTACGTCCAGTGGCACTATCCCCAGAGGGTGCACTAAGTCTGACTAGCTCCCGTGTAGATTCATCTGTTATAGAGAATATAATTGGCTTTGGACCATCACTATCTGTTGCCTTTATGCTTCCTATTACGGTACCTATTAGAATAAAAAAAAATCATAGATTTCACATACAGAAACTGAAGTCATTTGTAAAAGAACATTTGTTTTAACTTCAACATCATCCATACAACAATGCAAACAGGAGATTGAGTTGTTTTTTTTATTCATTCACTGGCTTTTTCACCACTATTTTTTGTTTTATTATTTTTAAGGGGAAATTAGGAATTTAATGCAGCCTCACTATTCTACATTGGTGTTACTGTAGATTACTTATATATCGCAAGAGATTAATTTTCGCGTAAATTCGCGAATACGTCCAATCGCAAATTCAAATATCACGCAAAAATTCTAAAAATCGCGAAAATTTAAACACTCAAGCCAAAGTCAAAGAAATAACATAATTGTCAGCAGTAACTGTTGTGGGTCAACGTTACGCTCTCGCACATGCGCACAAACAATTATAACGACCAAACAACATCAACATAATTCCAAAATGATATAAGATTTATTAAATGAAATGAATAGCATGTTTAACAGTAAATGTATGACCAGATCCCGAACATAAATCAGACTGAAAAGCTTGGTTAACGTTACGGATGAGTTAGTAGATTATATAGTTCTTTATTATCAACCCATACAGTCCGTAATTACAGGACACTAAGTAGAGTAGTAGTTATTGAGAAAAGTCAATCCCTGCCATTAACCATGCTTCACGGATTAGATCAGTTTCATACGTATTTCTTCAAAACTTTGAAGAAGCCATTTAGCATGTAATGGCTTTACACATCCAAGTTTTAAATCTATTTCCACTTTATCTACAGGAACATTCGACTTCAATTGGTCAGATACCGCACTTGCTCTTTATTGATAGTAAGAAACGATAGAGAGAACACGCATGCCAACGACAAAGTACAGGTTCCCTCCCTTTGATTGTTTGAATGGACGTAGTGGACGTGAAAATAAATATGTTTCTGGATTGTAGACGCGAATTCATGTATATGCGAAATAAAGCTCAGGTGTAAGTAAGCGAAATTTGATATTCGCGATATTAAAGTTATCTACAGTATTATTTAAGTAAATTTATAAAATTGTCATTATTGTAAATTTTGCTAATTTTACCATTCAAAGAGACCAAACCTATTAGGATCATCATCAAAATGATGAATTTAAAGAGAAATTAATTCTTTTTGTTTACTATTAAACATATTACTTTTTACTAAAACCCTTCTAAGTGGCCCTGATGGGACATTACTCCCTGCTTTGTGCAAATTTGTGCAAATCCTTCACGAGGCATGAAAATCACCAAGTTCCATCAAACTTAGAAGTTTTAAAGAGGAGATTAAAATGAAATGTTATTGATAACACTCCATGGACAAGGTACAACAAACCATGGAGGAGGGTCAACAAACCATGGAGGAGGGACAACAAACCATGGAGGAGGGACAACAAACCATGGAGGAGGGACAACAAACCATGGAGGAGGGACAACAAATCATGGAGGAGGGTCAACAAACCATGGTGAAGGGTCAACAAACCATGGAGGAGGGACAACAAATCATGGAGGAGGGTCAACAAATCATGAAGGGATAACAAACCATGGAGGAGGGTCAACAAACCATGGAGGAGGGTCAACAAACCATGGAGGAGGGACAACAAACCATGGAGGAGGGTCAACAAATCATGAAGGGACAACAAACCATGGAGGAGGGCCAACAAACCATGGAGGAGGGTCAACAAATCATGGAGGAGGGTCAACAAATCATGAAGGGACAACAAACCATGGAGGAGGGTCAACAAACCATGGAGGAGGGACAACAAACCATGAAGGAGGGTCAACAAATCATGAAGGAGGGTCAACAAACCATGCAGGAGGGACAACAAACCATAGAGAAGGGTCAACAGACAAAGATGGATGGCAATAGCTTGTCTGAGTTTTAAATGAAAAACTTCCAGCATTGGCAGAAAGTAGATGAGTTTTTGTCAACTTTTCTAAGAAAAGAATTAAGTGCTAATGTGTAAATATAGGCAATAAACATGTATATCAAATTAAGTAGCGAAAAACATGTATAGTAGGTACTGAAGATATTCTTAAAAAATAAAACATTGGGATTATACAATATTTAATTATATCATTACACAGTGGAATCATAGTTCACTGTGTAAAAGACACATAAAAATTGAATAGCACTTTAAAAAATCCAATTAAAATGTCCTATGGATGCCCTAAATCAACAAATATGTCTAAGTTCTATGTATAAATCTGACATTTTAATCATAACATCATATCCCATGATTAAATCTAAGACATTTACTGACAACAATTCATACACAAGATTTTCTATTTACAGATGATTCTTTGTATATGTTGGAATTAACTAGCCAGTCAAATGTGATATATCACTATGTCAAGCAGCAATAAAAATCAAACTATAGAACAGAGTTTCAGAGTTTTTAAGTTTGTATTGTATTTAGAAAATAATCATTCCATCAAATGATTGGCTTTTCTAAGATAGTAAGGCATCATTAAAGTCATTAGTAAGTATAGCAGGCAAAGTTTGGACTGAGTTAAAGTAAAACGGAGATTGAATTATATAACAGACATGATTAAATAGATATGAGAGAGAGAGAGAGAGAGAGAGAGAGAGAGAGAGAGAGAGAGAGAGAGAGAGAGAGAGAGAGAGATTCTATGGAACGTTAAAAAAAAAAAAAAAAAAACAAGTAGAGAATTCATGTTTGTGATAAAGGTTTGGATATTACAAGTGCCAAGCTTTTTAATGTTAATTGTGATCCATCAACTGACATGCTATGCTCCAATAAAAATAAACAGTTTTTACTTTTATTAAAATGAATGTTGTTAATAATTTTAAAATACTTACCGACTGGTGTAGCTTCTGATTTGACTATAACTCTAGAATGACTATAATCCTGGAGCAGCGGGGGATTATTTGCAAACACTAAAAAATTATAAATACATGAAGTCAGCTTTAACATTGTATAATATAAACAAACGATTAACTATCTTTATCTACTGCAATAATACAAAAGACATCATAAAAAACTTACGCCAAACAGTTGAAAATTAATCTAAAGTTCCAAAATAATATTAATCCAAATCCAGCTAAGGAATGCTTTGCATGAGGGAACAGACCTTAGTTTTAAATAAATTTCAAAAATTTAAAGATGGCTAAAAATTATGTAATTTTACTTTCCCAAAGTATTTGTACATTATTAAAATTTAATGGTTCTTAATCAGACCAAGAATATTCAATTTCCAACATTCAAGAATAAGCTCATTCTTACTACAATTTTTCTGAAAGTTAAGTAAGTATATAAAGTGATAACATTTTTATTTTAATGAGACATTCTCTATTTAGTTTTAACTCTCAACATTCTGAGGTGTATTCAATGCTACATAAAACATGGAAATTTTTACCTATGCAGTGAGCTAAGGGCAATGTGCAGGAAAGGTTTCTAAGGTCTCCTCCAAAGGACCCAATGACTTTTATTTTAAATGTTGAGTACTTAGAGAAAGAACAGTCACCACTAATTTTCAAGTCTTTGTTAGAAACAATCAGTGTTTGAATCTGGACCTCCTACATAAAAAGCGAGCACTCTACCAAATGAGATACCATAGTGGCATAGGTAAGTTTAAAGTATTGAACATCAACTTATGGAGACAGTTAAAAGTGTCTAGGTAAATTCATAAAAAGTACTATATTTCAGGGTTTTTTTTTTCAAAAATCTGATCTTAATTTTTTGAACAAAAAATGAGTATAGCAACCAGTTAATCTATAAATGGAGTCAACAATGATTAAATCACTCACGTATATAACATTTATAAATACTAAAGTCTTCTTATTTAATTAGTTAATGGATTTACTAGTTATCTGGTTACAGAATCTTAAATTTGTACCTGCCCTTAAGAATTTAGTAGATGACAAATTTCAATTTATCAATAAAAAGATCATTTTTATTAAAATCTGATTAGATGTCTGTTAAAATATAATAAAAATTAATTGTTTTAATAACTAGCCACTTGTTTCATACTGAAAAATGCTAGAAGCAATGAAACTTACACCATCAATCTATGATTATAATCTGTTTGACATATTTTTTGTTTACACCATCAAAATTTGTTCAAATTAATCACTATCTACTCATCTGATATTTGAAACCTTAAAATAGGTCAATTGCTTACAGGGAATTAAGACAAATATCATCATCATTGTCCCCTGATCAGTGATCATCATCAACATCACCTTGATATGCCTCGTAATGATTGGTTTGTTTTGTTAGAAACATTATATTTGTTTGAATTCTCTGTAGTATTTCAATTTACTGCTGTTTTAATTTTATCAGATTTTCACAAACAAAAATAAAACATTTCATTTATACTAGGAGACCAAATTTTAAACAATCGTTTACCAAGATTCTTCTTTCACTGATTTTATGTTGTCATAGAAACTAAAATATTCAATCAAAGCAAATGAGCTTTACATTATCAACATCAACATGTTTGCCAAATACTAAATGTTGCAATGTATAATGAACAAATATTATCCTGTATAATACTGGTGTTGTCTACAATAATTATACAATAGACTGTAAAATACTGGTGTTGTCTACAATAATTATACAATAGACTGTAAAATACTGGTGTTGTCTACAATAATTATACAATAGACTGTATAATACTGGTGTTGTCTACAATAATTATGCAATAGACTGTAAAATACTGGTGTTGTCTACAATAATTATACAATAGACTGTATAATACTGGTGTTGTCTACAATAATTATACAATAGACTGTATAATACTGGTGTTGTCTACAATAATTATACAATAGACTGTATAATACTGGTGTTGTCTACAATAATTATACAATAGACTGTCTGACTTCCCAAACTGAAAATTATGTTAGGATGAGACAGGTACTCATAAATATAAGCAAGTTGTTGTTCCCAAAAAATGTTAAGTTATATCTGATAGTGTTTTGAAGTTTTTGTTCAAAGTTTTATGGACACATTTTTTGAGGATCCATAGGAAGGTTCATGAGGAGTTTTGGTTAAATCAATTCATAGAAGGGTTAAAAGAATGCCCATGTAGGACAACAGAATGAGAAGTGATCAGACGACAAGCTCCAAAAGGCTAACAGAATGTCCATGTAGAACAACAGAATGAGCAGTGATCAGACAACAAGCTTTAAAAGACTAAAAGAATGCCCATGTAGGACAACAGAATGAGAAGTGATCAGACAACAAGCTCTAAAAGGCTAATAGAATGTCCATGTAGAACAACAGAATAAGCCGTAATCAGACAACAAGCTTTGAAAGGCTAACAGAATGTCCATGTAGAACAACAGAATAAGCCGTAATCAGACAACAAGCTTTGAAAGGCTAACAGAATGTCCATGTAGAACAACAGAATAAGCCGTAATCAGACAACAAGCTTTGAAAGGCTAACAGATTGTCCATGTAGAACAACAGAATAAGGAGTGATCAGACAACAAGCTTTGAATGGCTAACAGAATGTCCATGTAGAACAACAGAATAAGCCGTAATCAGACAACAAGCTTTGAAAGGCTAACAGAATGTCCATGTAGAACAACAGAATAAGCCGTAATCAGACAACAAGCTTTGAAAGGCTAACAGAATGTCCATGTAGAACAACAGAATAAGCCGTAATCAGACAACAAGCTTTGAAAGGCTAACAGATTGTCCATGTAGAACAACAGAATAAGCCGTAATCAGACAACAAGCTTTGAAAGGCTAACAGAATGTCCATGTAGAACAACAGAATAAGCCGTAATCAGACAACAAGCTTTGAAAGGCTAACAGATTGTCCATGTAGAACAACAGAATAAGGAGTGATCAGACAACAAGCTCTAAAAGGCTAACAGAATGTCCATGTAGAACAACAGAATAAGCCGTAATCAGACAACAAGCTTTGAAAGGCTAACAGAATGTCCATGTAGAACAACAGAATGAGCAGTGATCAGACAACAAGCTTTAAAAGACTAAAAGAATGCCCATGTAGGACAACAGAATGAGAAGTGATCAGACAACAAGCTCTAAAAGGCTAACAGAATGTCCATGTAGAACAACATAATAAGCTGTAATCAGACAACAAGCTTTGAAAGGCTAACAGAATGTCCATGTAGAACAACAGAATAAGCCGTAATCAGACAACAAGCTTTGAAAGGCTAAAAGAATGTCCATGTAGAACAACAGAATAAGCCGTAATCAGACAACAAGCTTTGAAAGGCTAAAAGAATGTCCATGTAGAACAACAGAATAAGCCGTAATCAGACAACAAGCTTTGAACGGCTAACAGAATGTCCATGTAGAACAACAGAATAAGCCGTAATCAGACAACAAGCTTTGAAAGGCTAAAAGAATGTCCATGTAGAACAACAGAATAAGGAGTGATCAGACAACAAGCTCCAAAAGGCTAACAGAATGCCCATGTAGGACAACAAAATGAGCAGTGATCAGACAACAAGCTCCAAAAGGCTAACAGAATGCCCATGTAGGACAACAGAATGAGCAGTGATCAGACAACAAGCTCCAAAAGGCTTACAGATTGTCCATGTAGGACAGCAGAATGAGCAGTGATCAGACAACAAGCTCCAAAAAGCTAACAGAATGTCCATGTAGGACAACAGAATGAGCAGTGATCAGACAACAAGCTCTAAAAGGCTAACAGAATGCAGATAACAAAAGACTGTCCAGTAATCAGATAACAAAGACTTTCCAGGGTCAGCAGATTGGCTAGTGATTATGTTACAATGGGAATGGCTAGTGACTATGCTACAATGGGATTGGCTAGGGACTAGGTTACCATGGGATTGGCTAGTGACCAGGTTACAATGGGATTGGCTAGGGACTAGGTTACCATGGGAATGGCTAGTGACCAGTTTACAATGGGATTGGCTAGTGACCAGGTTACCATGGGATTATTGGCTAGTGACCAGGTTACAATGGGATTGGCCTGTGACCAGATTACAATGGCTGTAAAAAATTTAACAGAATGTTTAGTAATCAACAGAACTTGTCAATAATATGTGAATTTATAGAAGCACAATGTTGTATATCATAAAACATAATTAAATTATGAAAATATTTGACATTTTTAGGATCAGTAACTCTCTTCATGTCAACATTTCTCAACGTCCAACAAAATGAAACAAAATACAATTGACAATTTGATGTCATTTTTGACTTTTTATGCATCCAATAGCATAGAATAGAATTATAGTTCCTTAATCACTATATAGCCTAATTATTAAGTTTTTAAGGTTTTTTTTAAAATATGCAAAATTACAAAGTATCTGTTTTATCAAACTACATGCTTTATGTACAGCAATACATGTATATACTTACCTAAAGGCATATAAAATCCAACTAATACACACAAACATAGAACAAAGGTACTGTGGTGGTGGTAAGGTGTAAATTTGGCTGTAGTAAACATTGTATTTCACTCAAACTTCCTGTAAATTTATATCTGAAAATAGCCATACATCTAGATATTTTACTGTAGGCATTATACATATCAATAAAGATGGTGATATTGGTCAAATGGAAAATAGAAGTAAATTATCAGCTGAAAAAAACTAAACATAACGGCCAGAGTATAAATACATCAATATTGATCACAAGTATTGATAAAGATGATATGATGAGGTTATATAACAACAATAAGTATTGGCTTTAACAACAATAAGTATGGCTTTATATTGGACCAAATCAACAGTTATTTATATAGATGACAATGATACTATATACAAAAATATCAAATGCATTTACCTATTTAACACAACTGATATGTATATTCTCAGATTACTCAGATTAACTTCAGAGGCTCAGGCAACATTATGACAATAGTAATAATTTGCCTTTTTTGTTCTTGTCTTTTTAAAAAAAAATTTACTTTTTAATTAAGAAACAATTCAAAAATATTGAAGACAGCAATATGACAATGCAATGAACAAACTACATATGATTGTTGTTTTTGTTGATCTTTTATTTTTCATTATATAAAGGGAGATAACTAAATATAAAGCAGGGGAATATAGTCATGTGGAAGACTTGTGGAAAGGGAAAAAAATACAATGGCCAAACAGGGACTTGAACCCAAGACCTTCTCACTAGTGAGACACTCTACCTACTGGGCTACCTGGCACCTATCAAGCCAGGTTTGGTGCACTTGCAAGGTACTTCTGATAGTAAATTACTGGATGTACAAATATATATATATATATATATATATATATATATATATATATATATATATATATATATATATATATATATATATATATATATATATATATGTATAACTAGTAAAATAGAATATTGTAGTGTTTGTTCTTTAGGTTGTATTGCTGCATTAGTAATTTAGTTCACTGATTTAGATGACCATTTACTTAGCTGAGACATATTTTACACTGATGACCAGTATGACAATAATCTTCATTAATTATAACTGGGGTGATAATAATCTAGATTAATCAAGTTTTTGATATGAAGCACAAATCCTAGTTAAACTAAGGGAAAGATTAATATCAACCTTTTACACATATCACATATTTCATACGTATCTTTGTATTACTAATTCTTCATACAGGCATGTGTGATGATATTTGATGAATCAGATTTTCTAAGAGTAACTATTTTCTATTGGTTACAGAATTATAGTAGAAACTTGATACTGTGATTAATTAACATGCTACAGACTTAGGAACAATACATTTCATAAATTGTCAATAATTAAATGACAACAGCCTTGTAGAGGTAAAATGTGATGGAACTGTTGGATAAATGTCTAGAAGGAAACATGTCTGTAATTAAAGTCAGTACATGTTATTTTGAAGCTAATAAAAAAACAAAATATAAGATGTTTCTAAAATAATGAGAGGCAATATGGGCCGAATATGCTCACCTGACAAAAATGGCTAGTGTATGTTTACAGCACAATTTATTTAAACAAAAAAATCATACAAAAGAAAAATTTAAATGCATTTCACAATATTTTAAATCATATTAAATAGAAATTTACTATATAAGTTGAGAGTAACATAGGTAATTTTGAATACATTCAAAACTATAAATTGTTTTGTTCCAATGTGAATTGTGTAAATAAGTAAGACACTTCAGAAAGCATAAATAACATCTTGATTATAGAAAAATAAATATATAGT
Source organism: Tegillarca granosa (assembly GCA_029721355.1). Lineage (NCBI taxonomy): Eukaryota > Metazoa > Mollusca > Bivalvia > Arcoida > Arcidae > Tegillarca > Tegillarca granosa. Next base: position 58,413,974 of record CM056594.1, on the reverse strand, counting down.
TTAAAGAATAATTGAAGAATAGTGAAGTCTGACAAAAAATTTAATTTTCTGACATTTCAATACATTAAAACATATTTTTAGTTTTGTTTGACTAATGAAGTAAAGTTAACCTTTGGGGTACCTTTTTTTATCCTAAATAAAAGAAAGCATAAACAAATTGACACAAAGTTGATCCTACTCTCTACAGTTTCTCCATCTCATAATACTTGTTCTAAGATGCTGTCTTTTAAATATCTAAAGTCTTTCTCTTTTATGCTATCACTGGAGAACATTTTTTGAAATTTAAAGAGACCCACTACAGTTTCTCTTGTTTGGGCTACACAGACAAGATTTTAAAATTTTAAAAGGACTCACTACAGTTTGTGTATATAAGAAACAGTATGCCAAATAGATGCTATATATAAAATATCTAGCACTTAAACTTATTTAAAAACAAATTCCAAAGATTTCTGATATTTCCTCCTTGATTGAGCCTAAGGGGAAATAATCCCTTTTTGTCCAAATATAAACACATTTTACCGAGACATGATAAACAGATAAAACGTTAAATGTTTACACACAATGCACCACAAATGGGGAACAACTGCTCATAGTTATTATAGCATTTGATGTCTATTAAGTATAACAGTGAATGTTTGTTAACTCAACATGCATTTGGCTTCGAATTTGACTTTTGAGTTATTCAAGAATTCACGTTTTCTAATGTAAATTATTGAGAAATAAAAACAGCTTGGACAAAATCATGATTTAAATGATCCATTTTTATTCAAGTATGTGTATGTATGTATATGGGCCTCATTTTTACTGTACCCCAAGGAAAGAGAGGGAAGTACAAAAATACCTTATTGATATTGCAAAGGCATGACTCGGAAACTGTCTTCATGTAAAATATTACCAAGGCACACATGTATTTATATTTATACCCAGTGTAAAACAATTAAAAGATGTGCTTTATACACAGAAAAATAAAAAATTTGATTTTTTAAAAATATTTCCTTTAAATAAAAGTGTATCACTACTTACCAACAATTACAACATGTTATAATTACACTGGGTTTGTTGGCTTTATTGTTATTGAGACTTCATTTTGCATGAAATAAAATCTCTTCCCCTTGATAAATCAATCAAATCAAAATGTGACTGCCAGAGTAATACTGTATGAAGTCAAATTATAGTTTTAACCTATTATTTTTACAGTTATAGTTGATTGATGTTGATAGGTGAAAGCTTAAAAGAAATTGAAAACAATCAGTATAAATGATTAAATCTTTTTATTTTTCACAAAATTAATTTTCCAATCCATCAATTTTAAATAAAGGAACCATTGATTAAATCTCAATATAAGACATGGCAAACCTACCTGGTCACAAAATGAATATTTAAAATTTCTCTTAAATAAAGTTCAATTATTTTACTTTTTCACATGTAAACTAAACTAAAATCTATTTTTAAACCCAAAATATTGACTTAATTTGTATCAAAAATCCTTTTAAAATATTTTGTATCATTGGTTTTATAAATAAAAATTACAATTAACTCTCTTGTACAGATTTTACGTACAGATCTATATCAGAATATTTAAGTGGATAAAATGGAAGTTAGTCCATTTAAAGCAAGTGGAGACAACCTGTAATTTTTGTAATGCATACAATATAGACTCAAATTAAATCCAATATAGAAAAACCTTTTTTTTAACATAAATCATGTATTAACCCTTCAATAGCCATTCATAATTACACAACATCAATATAAGTCTATCAACAATTTTGCCATTTGTTTCTTCCAGTGGAAGAACACGTACAATTGATTTTTTTCCAGAATATTTTTTTTAAATCCATTCCATTAAAACCTAACTGATTTCATTAATATCAGGGCTATGTGAGTATAACAAACAGCATGACTAAAAACACTCAAATCAACCAAATTTTTTTCTAAGATGTCCACTGAGATGAGGACAGTGTGAAAGGGAACAAAATAAAATATTAAAAAAATGTCAATAGACATAATGACAATGTGAACCTGAACCTACCAACAGAAAATTATTTTATAGTGTAATATTTAGTGAAGATTATTATATAGACTATTGGGCTACAGAGGCCAATTCATTGGACCATAGGCATCATAGTTAATGAAAGGAAAATGTTGATGTTGTAAGGACCACTGTACAAAAATTTCATGGCTAAATAAAACGAAAAGTAGATCGAGATACTACAATATAAATATTGTGAGGTATATTTAACATAAGATCAAATGGGATTGTGTAAATATCAGAACAATTTTAATATTTCTAAAATGTCCATAACACAGAAGCCAGCCTTTCTATACATTTTTCAGCTATAAATTGGACCATACATTGGTCATGATATTTATGTTATAGCTCATCTAAGATAAAAACAGAAATAATTAAATTTAAGATGAAAACTAGCACTTATCAATATAGAAAAGAAAGTAATTATTATAACTCAGAAAAGCACAGACAGACATGGATATTGGCTGTTGGACTACATCCTGAAAATAAACAAATATCTTTATGTGTATTATACAGTGATGTAGTCAGTGATATAGATCAATCTTCACACTGACTTATCTTTGTCCGTTACATATATCACACAAAATGTAAAATTATATCTCTCAAAGAATATATTGATTTAAAACAAGACATTTCTATAACATGATTGGAAACCTGATTTAACATCACTGTCATAGAAAGAGTAATCTTACCAAACATTCCACTAAATGGAAGGAAGAGGGGGTAATAATTCCTCTTTAACTAGAGGCTACCCACAACATGGGTTTTTCTCTGTGATTGTAAATACTGGTATAATATACTATTTCTACTAAGTACTGCTTCTACTGATTGTCTTAGTTCCTATAAAATGAACAGCTTTTACTGGCAGAATGAACATCAATATATTAAACTTCTTCTACTGGTTACCTTAGTACCAGTAATAGACTGTTTCTACTGGTTACCTTCGTACCAGTATATTGAACTGCTTCTACTGGTTACCTTAGTACCAGTAATAGACTGTTTCTACTGGTTACCTTCATACCAGTATATTGAACTGCTTCTACAAGTTGCCTTAGTACCAGTATAATAGACTGTTTCTACTGGTTACCTTAGTATCAGTTTAATGAACTGCTTCTACTGTTTGCCTTAGTACCAGCATACTGTATCATTTCTACCAGTTGCCTTAGTACCAGTATAATGAATCATTTCTACTGGTTACCTTAGTACCAGTTGCCTTAGTATCAGTATAATGGAATGATTCTACTTGTCATTTTAGTATAGGTGTAATGGACTGCCTCATCTTGTTGTTTTTAAACCACCATATAGACAAAATTAACATCCCAAAGTCAAGTAATGACCATACAAAGAACACATGAAGATCTTTTCATGATGATTACTTACCTGATACAGGTAATATAGGTAAATATAGTATAAATCCCACCTGATCAATAAATATCAATTTTATAAAATATTACAGTGAAAATGCTAGGTTTTAAAAACAGATAGACCTGATGATCAAATCTTCTGCATATAGGCTATGCAGTCATGCCATACAATGATGATTTCAATAACTTAACAATATACCTGTGTAACAGAATAACTAAAGTTTAGACCTGGACTCAAATCTCAGACCCCCAATCACAATATGTGTTACTTCTCAAACAACCAAGCTATTACATTTCTCCTTGTCATTTTTGTACTTCAACTGACTTGAATCAAACTACTGTGATTCACTCACAGACAAACTTGTATAAAGCTTCCATAACAAAAATGTAATATCATAATAATAATAATCATCATCATCATCATTAACATCATAATCATTGAAAGGTAAACTCTGGACTTAATGCCCAAAGATCCCTTTAAATATAATCTTATAGATGAATTTTCTTCAAAGTAAACTACTAAGACAAATGTAAATTCATGTAACTGTAAATACTATTACTATTATTATTAAGTGGGTCCGATTGTCCTTCTTGTCAGAAACATTAACCATAAAAACAGCTGATATAGAGTTCAAATGAATTTTGATTTTAGAGTGTAGGGACTTGGAAAAGCTAGTCCATAAACCATTTAATTACAGTATAGACACTACCGGTACTTTTATTTGCATCCCTTTAATGATAGATGTCCCATACTCATAGAATCTTAAAACAGATTTTACATCAGGAAAATTTAATAGAACTGAAATGAGAGTGCAACAAAGGGAGACAATCCAACACCAACCTTTCTATTCGTGTTCTGTATCTTTACATGCTAATGAGATAAAAATCAATGGTAAAAATATTATAATTAAAGAACAGATGTTACATGTTTAATAATAAAGTTAAACAAAAACAATAATACGTTAAAGTGAGTCATCAGTTTTACCTAGTAATAACAAGATTATATTTTAATGTATTAAAACAAAAATACCACAGAAAACAACTTCCTATAAACATAAAAAACTTTGGATAAAGATGTTTAATGATTCTATTTGTTGTCCAAAAAACATCAAGTCATATGTACATTATTAAAAATTAAATAATGTTTATATTTTTCAATACTCTTTCTATCATGTAGAAATTCTAAAAAGGGGAACTACACTTACTCTAAGGCTCCTAGTTTCTTATGCAGATCAACAAAGGGGGTCTACTGTGAGTTTTTAAAGTCTTCTCCTTCTTGGGGGAGTACCAAAATGGAAGACTGTGTTTTGGAGTTTACTTTTCATGTGGAATACAAAACATACATTTGAGATTCCAATCTTTTATTAAGCTGCTATACAGTGAGACTTAAATATACTTTTAAAAGTCTTCTGTTCCATGTGAAGTGCCAAATAGCAGCTACATTTGAGTTTCTAATTTCATGGTGATTGCCATGCAGGGGAGTTATATTTCAGAGTATTGTGCCTTAATGATGATGGAGAATGTCTTGATGTACATGAGTTTTATAGAAAACATGGTTCTGATATTAACTTTCTAGCTAATCTATGTAAAACTGATGTAAAATATTCATTATGTGTGTTCTGTACAGAGTAGTGAAACAGTTATTTACAGAGTAAGTGAAACAGTTATTTACAGAGTTGTGAAACAGTTATTTACAGAGTAGTGAAACAGTTATTTACAGAGTAAGTGAAACAGTTATTTACAGAGTTGTGAAACAGTTATTTACAGAGTTGTGAAACAGTTATTTACAGATTGGTGAAACAGTTATTTACAGATTGGTGAAACAGTTATTTACAGATTGGTGATACAGTTATTTACAGATTGGTGAAACAGTTATTTACAGATTGGTGATACAGTTATTTACAGAGTAAATGAAACAGTTATTTATAGAGTAAGTGAAACAGTTATTTACAGAGTAGTGAAAGTTATTTACAGATTGGTGAAACAATTATTTACAGATTGGTGAAACAGTTATTTACAGATTGGTGAAACAGTTATTTATAGATTGGTGAAACAGTTATTTACAGAGTAAGTAAAACAGTTATTTAAAGAGTAAGTGAAAGTTATTTAAAGAGTAGTGAAACAATTATTTAGAGTAGTGAAACAGTTATTTACAGAGTAGTGAAACAGTTATTTACAGAGTTGTGAAAGAGTTATTTACAGAATAGTGACACAGTTATTTACAGAGTAAGTGAAACAGTTATTTACAGAGAAATGAAAGAGTTATTTACAGAATAGTGACACAGTTATTTACAGAGTAGTGAGAGAGTTATTTATCTTATTTTGGAATATTATCATGTATCGAAAATTTTTGAAAATTTAGACAAATGATTTGTTTCTAATAGTATCTTCTTAGAATTAACAAATTTTGTTTTATCAAGGAAATTTTACATGCATTAACATAGAAAAAACCTGGTTAAAATAGTATGTTAAATATTTTATTTATAAATCCAAATGTTTTGATGTTCAGCTATTGTAAGAAAGGTTAGGGTTAGGGTCCGTCAAATTTATACAATATTGAAAAAAAAAAAAGGATGAATTCGAAGGAAAATAAATTTGAACAATTTAGGAAAGATGACAGAAATTTCATTATATTCTGCCACAGAAAAATGTCTTTTTCTACTTTAGTAAAGAAGTCACATGATTGCCATAATTATTATACAGCTATGTGTGAACAATCTTTATTATATAATATGCTACAACTGCCATAAATTTATTTTAAACAACCAAAATTTGTAAAATGTAAAATCTCTCCCTCTCTTGGAAAAACCATTCAACATACTTTTTAGTGAGTTACAAACAGTGAAACAATAACTTAGTCCTCTCTTTCATGGAGAGTAAGAGCACCATACCCCCAAGACTACATCTAAAAGTCATTTTTTTGTGGTGAGCTCAAAACAGTTAAACAAAAGTTGAGTCCTCTCTTTCATAGAGAGTAAGATAACCATACCCCAGACTACATCTGAAAGTCCTTTCTTTGTGGTGAGTTCCAAACAGTGAAACCATAATTGAGTCTTCTCTTTCATGGAGAGTAAGAGCGTTATACCCCCAGACTACATCTGAAAGTCCTTTCTTTGTGGTGAGCTCAAAACAGTTAAACAATACTTGAGTCCTCTCTTTCATAGTGTAAGACAAACATACCCCCAGACTACGTTTGAAAGTCCTTTCTTTGTGCTGAGCTCAAAACAGTGAAACCATAATTGAGCCCTTGCTTTTCAATTATAGAGTGCCTAGCTGGGAGACTACTTTTAGGTCTTTAATGAATCCCATTGAAATACCACTAAAATTAGATTTTTTTTTTCTTTGGTCTTATTTTCAACATCTACTGATTTATGGTTCTGTTCTATATTTAATACACTTGATATAGAGTGACCAACTCATGACTACCTTTTGTCTTTAAAGGGAAGTAACAAGATTTAAGAAGTATTTACTCATTCATTCATTTCACTAATAATTATTGCATTTAATTATAAAGTCGCTTTACTTTGTATCAACATAATGTTTACCTTAAATATTATTTATTTATAATACTTTAATTAAAACTAAGTTATGAACTGTTACAACTGTGACATATAAAACTTCATCATTAAAATATTGACTGGTTATACTAGAGGTGTATAAAATAAGTTGGTATCTGAACAACTTAAAGACATCTCAGATATGGTAAAACCAACTTCTTAGACCCTATACAAACAGATCAAACATTGAGGAAATATTATTTAAATTTGTTAATTACCAAATTATATTTATCATGGTATAATAATACCTGACATTCCTTTACCCGAAAAGCCCAGATGTCCAAATTCAAGAACATAGTCATAATGGCCTCTAGTAATCACAGTGGTTAAAATACCGGTAACACCTTTACCATTTCAGCAAATCTAGAAATATGTGTATTTTTACCTGCATGTTTTCATTAGTTAAATGTCAATTATCTGTCCCCTATTCCCTTTTGTGAACTTTTTGATATTATCACTTATCTCTAGATAATTTTGAACATCTGAATTCTTAACTTTCTTTTTTCTAATCTGACAGTTTTTTAATTTCAATCAGGACCTACTCAGTAAATTCCAGAACCAGCTGTCAATAATACCTTATATGGATGTTTACAATTAACCAAGCAGAAATTTGATAGGTTTTTGCCTTCAAGTAAAACACCTGATGTATATAAATCTAAAAGATAAGTACAAAAATGACAAATCAATTATCTATATCTTAATTGTTTTACTACATAAAAAATCATCTACTGCTCCTGGCATTATTTTGTACCTGTAGAAGTACATACTAAGTTTGAATGTTATATAACTTTAAACAATAAATGATGATGATTATCATTTGTTCACTTACATAATGTACAAAAACATCAAACAAAACAGCTTTATATATAATCATATGTCTAGGCAATATGAAACTTTTCATAACTGGATTGATTTAAATGAAAAACTGCATCAATAATGCAACAACATTGTTTTTACCCTTGAGCAAACAAAAAGTTGTAAAATTTATACATTTTACTAGAGATTAAAAATAGTTCCTTCTGGATTTGTCAATATTACTAATCACCAATATTAGTATGTACAGGTCTATAAAAGTTTAAAGGCAACAAATGATTCATCAACTTCTTCACTTATTTTTACTCTTGCAACTTACCGTTTTTTATGATTATATATATATATATATATATATATATATATATATATATATATATATATATATATATATATATATATATATATATACATATATATATATATAAGGCACATATAGTTCTTAGTAGCATAAATCCAAAGAAAAGTTAAATTTTAATGGAATAAATTATCTGATGTTCTCTTAATAAAATTTACTTGAAGATATTATGATGTGAAAAATTTTGTATATTAATAAAAACCTAGCTAGGAAATGATATATAATACAGACAAAAAAAGAAAAATCAATACAAAATTGATTTTAGAAGATTCATTAAAGTCTATTCTAATTTATTTGTTCATCATCATTATATAGTTCTTTAAGTTCTGAAACAATTTTACATGTATATGGTTTACCTTTATTTAATATCAATCAGTTAGTACATTGTGCTGTACAAAAATATTAATAAGATTTTTGAGATAGCACAATAGATATGCATATATTCAGATATTTTTAACAAAATTATCACTAGTGCTCAAATTTTTAATTTTTTGTAAACAAAGTACTCCATAAAGTATCTGAAGCATTTACAAGCCTCAAAAGTTATGCTGAGACACAGTATTATAGTGACTACTAATAAATACAAGTAGTTAACAGTACAACATAGTCTGTAGAGTGGCTTCTTCTAGATAATAAATACCCAAGATTTCCGTTTAGAACACTTTGGCTAGTCTAATGGCCAGAGTTTTATTGATATTATCATCAATGGGGTGTAAATTTAACATCCATCTAATCAATAAAATACCTGAATTATTTATTACACCTGTACAGGTAATGACTTCCACTGAAGTACTAAAATGAAATTGTACATCTTTATTCTGTACATGTACAGTAATTAATAATACAATTTCTACATTAAGTTTCATATATACATATATATATATATATATATATATATATATGTGTATATATATTGCTCAGTTGGTTGGTTGTTAAATGTTACATCAGCAATTTCTCAGCTATTCATAATGAGAGCAATTATTAACCTCTCAAGGATCTAAGAACAAGTTCATGTACGCCTGAGGTGTGCAAGTGTACATTATGTTCTGTTTTGTTTTAGAGTACATTTAACCTTTTGTTAAGGTGCTAGTATACCATGTTAGTAGGTTGCAGACAGGAATACCACCCCCTCAGTCTATTATTCTGTCAGTGAACCAGACAATACTCAGTCCTCCTAATGCCGAGCATCAGACTTTTACTGTTCTCTTACTGCTTTCCTTTCGTAAAGTGAGTCACAAACATACAAGCCCAATGTTGGCTCCCTGCTATAGAAGTTGTTGTCATAAACGTAAAGGTTTTTGCTGCCTCCTTGCTACAGAAGCTATCACAGACATACATGGCTAACTGCTGCATGGAAAATATTTGAATATCCTATCAATATCTATTAACTATACCGTGAATTAAGATAAAACCCCTTTTTACTGGTTTTTATTTATTTTTTTTTTATTTTTTTTATTTTTTTGAAAAACTTAATCAATTTTTTATTTATTTATTGATTTATTTTTGAAAAACTTAATCAAAATTATCTTAAATATCAAATCTGAAATCTTGTATCCCAAATATTCAAAGATATGATCTTAAAATATTGAAAACAAGATTTACAACATCAATAAAATTTGAACAAACAAAAACTGGTACAATAACTAAGTAATCTTACCAAACATTTTCATATCTATTTTATAGACAGATGACCAATAAAAAATTGAAAAAAAATAAAAATTAGAAAGAAAAAAAAAAATAATAATAATAAATGAAATAAACAAACCTCTATGTTGAATATTAGAAAGAGAGCTCACAACATCCACTAAACCACACTAATACTAGTCTGTAATATCAGTCATGAATTGTCAACATCTTCTACCATATAACGGAGGAGGGTAATACAATTATACTACTTCTTAAACAAACCAGAAATTACCATGGAGAAAATGCTTTTATTGAATAAATCATAAATTTTGTCTGAATAATGACCATTAATAGTTTGTGTTCAATGAAATGATACCAAACCCAAATTAACATTATATAACTGATTCAAATAAAAACAAGTATGATAATTGAAGAAACATTTCCTCAACTACACACAAAACAATCATACAATAATTGAAAATGTCTTTTAACGTAAATTATCTGTACACACATGCAGCAGCAAAATGGATTTTCATTGTCTCTAAAATCAGTCAGGCTTAAGATAAAAGTTAACAAAATTTTACATTTCCCTGATAGGCCTTGCTAGAATCAATATAAACAAAATTGATAGTTTATCTTGGCCTGATTGAATTGTTATTAATCAACCAATAGATGAACAGCTGAATTCTCCTTTAGCCATGTTCTAACTCAAATGTCAAATATTATTAAGGTATTGCTTTACTGCTGATACCAGCTACCATGACTTTTGTTAGCTACTTTCATCACTAAATCAAGATTGATTTTCTCAAACTCATTTCTCAACAAGTATTAACTCTACAAGCTAATTCAGATATTTAACAGATAACTACCCGATACTTTATAACAAAAATTAACTATTTATTTATTGTTCTATATAAGATAATTTCAAAAACAACAAAATTTCAATGTCTGATGGGAAAAGATTACAAAAGTACAGACCACTTCTTTGATATATGAAGAAAAATTCTGTAAAGATTCAAAATTCTAGGTTGAAAACTTCAGGATGATTGAAATGACTTTACAAAAAGGTGACCTCTTGACCACACTGAATTTCACCATACATCAACACAGATTTGCACTGCTGCCAATTAAGGCATGACACTATTAACAAAACAAAAATGGAATTTATATTAAAAAATAAGTTTCCTTTGCAGTTTGGGTTCAAATTATTCAAAATTTATATTTTACCAAAATAGTAATTACATGTTGAGCAGATTACCATAGCCCATGTCAATTATCAAGACATTCCTAGAGTGATACTAGAGGGTTACTGGTGTCATCAATGTAATGTAAAAAGATTGGTTTGCAGTGATCCTTTCATTGGTTTATGATGTCATCAATGTAATGTAAAAAGATTGGTTCGCTGTGATCCTTTCATTGGTTTACTGGTTTCATGAATGTAATGTAATGTAAAAAAGATTGGTTGGTAGGAATTCTTTAACTGGTTTACTGTTGTAATAATTGTGATAAACAGAAACTGGTTGGCAGTTTTTCTCCTTTCTGTTACAGTCTAGTGGCCAGTATGCATGGTCCTTGAAAGTTGTGGACATGATGATTTTGGTCCATATAAAGTCTATTTAAGAGAATTTGACCTTAGAAAACTAAATAATAACAGGTCTATATTGATCTGAGTAGGTCAGTTGGAGAGCACTCATCTATGGTGTGGGAGGTACTGAGTTCAATCCTCAGTCTGACTCTACTTCTTTCTCTTTTTTTTTACAAAAATAAATAGATTTTTGTTGACAATTTACTTGTCAGTGGTTCTGTTGTCTACTAGTTGAAAGGGCAGCGTAACTTTCAGTGTTAGTAAAGGTACTGTTCATCCCTACCTTTCTGAAATATTTATATGTGATTATTTTTAAGCTGATATATATATATATATATATATATATATATATATATATATATATATATATGCATATATTGATTTTCACTAAAAACTTCATGAAATATAGATTGTGACATGAAGTAACAAGTATTCCACGATATGAGTGTATTCCATGTATAACATTTAGGACAGGTAATGATATTCAGGTAAAGCTGACAGGTATTGGTCAGATTACTTTATCATTCAGAATAAATGAAAGTCAAATAAATATTTAAAACCTATAAATCTCCATTGATATAGGTCTATCTTATGATTCAATGTGGGTATTAGTAGCACAAAGGTGGAGGTTTTACTTAATAAAAATTTATAGACATACCTGTGTATCTATCATACAGTATCAATAATGTTTTAATTAACCAGTAACATGTCAAACAACACAACTCATCAACAATATTTATTTTATCTATTCAGTGTTCAATTTTTGTTTTTGTTTAATTACTGGTATCAAAAATTTGCAAAATTGTACAAAAACAAGTAAATTAATGTTAATGTCTAGAAGTTTGAAATTTTGACTTAAAACCAATCAGTAGAAGTAAGTCCATTAATGATGTAAAGACAGAAATATTATACATGTACTGTACATGTACAATGTATATACATTGTATAATACTAAAGTATAGTTTTTTACAGAAAACACATACTCTACATTGAGACTAAAATTTAACCTAATATTTATATATAACTGAACATTTTAATAAAAAGTCAATTTAAAAAATTAAAAATATATTTTTTACCCTATATTATATAAGATAGGATATGTCCATTAACTTATAAAACAAAATTTTGTTCTATATGAGTTTAAAATATATATGTATTTTTGACTGTTTTTTTTAAAAGATAAAGAATTGAAGATGAAATTCAAAGGTCAGGACAGAATAAGACTGGAGAGTTTAATCATGGTGTACAATATATTGTACTTTGTCCCTAGAATATTACTGATCAGCTTTCAAATTACTAACTAAACGTAAAAGTGAGATTGACTTCAACTAAATAAAAAACCTTAACCATTAAATCTTATAGATCTGAATTAGTGACAGGCCACGTGACCTCAACCATTAAACTTTGGATCTAGCTTTTGATTAGTGACATGCCTAGGCCAAATGACCTCAGCTCTCAATAAGTTACAGGCCTCTTGGACCTAACAATGAAAACTTTGGATCTAGCTTTAAAATAGTGACAAGCCGGATATCTCAACAATTAAACCTACTACCTGTCAGTAAGGGACAGAACACATGACCCCAATTTTAAAACCTACTACCTGTCAGTAAGGGACAGAACACATAACTCCAATCATAAAACCTACTACCTGTCAGTAAGGGACAGACAACAAAACCCCAATCATAGAACCTACTACCTGTCAGTAAGGGACAGAACACATAACCCCAATCATAAAACCTACTACCTGTCAGTAAGGGACAGAACACATAACCCCAATTTAATAACCTACTACCTGTCAGTAAGGGACAGAACACATAACCCAAATTTAATAACCTACTACCTGTCAGTAAGGAACAGAACACAAAACCCCAATCATAAAACCTACTACCTGTCAGTAAGGGACAGACCACAAAACCCCAATCATAAAACCTACTACCTGTCAGTAAGGGACAGAACACATAACCCCAATTAAATAATCTACTACCTGTCAGTAAGGGACAGAACACATTACCCCAATCATAAAACCTACTACCAGTCAGTAAGGGACAGAACACATAACCCCAATTTAATAACCTACTACCTGTCAGTAAGGGACAGAACACATAACCCCAATCATAAAACCTACTACCTGTCAGTAAAGGACAGACCACAAAACCCCAATCATAAAACCTATTACCTGTCAGTAAGGGACAGACCACAAAACCCAATCATAAAACCTACTACCTGTCAGTATGGGACAGAACACATAACCCCAATTTAATAACCTACTACCTGTCAGTAAGGGACAGACCACAAAACCCCAATCATAAAACCTACTACCTGTCAGTAAGGGACAGACCACAAAACCCCAATCATAAAACCTACTACCTGTCAGTAAAGGACAGACCACAAAACCCCAATCATAAAACCTACTACCTGTCAGTAAAGGACAGACCACATAACCCCAATCATAAAACCTACTACCTGTCAGTAAGGGACAGACCACAAAACCCCAATCATAAAACCTACTACCTGTCAGTAAGGGACAGAACACATAACCCCATTCATAAAACCTACTACCTGTCAGTAAGGGACAGACCACAAAACCCCAATCATAAAACCTACTACCTGTCAGTAAGGGACAGACCACATAACCCCAATCATAAAACCTACTACCTGTCAGTAAGGGACAGACCACATAACCCCAATCATAAAACCTACTACCTTTTAATTAGTGAAAAATCACTTGACCAAACCATCAAACCTTCTAGATCTCAACAGGGACAGGCTACATATTCCCAACAATTAAAACTACTATCTCTTAACAGTGACAGGTAACATATCCCCAACTTTTAAAACTACTACCTCTCAATAGTGACATGTCACATATCCCCAACTATTAAAACTACTACCTCTCAACAGTGACAGGTATATCCCCAACTATTAAAACTACTACCTCTCAACAGTGACAGGTCACATTTTCCCAACCATTTAAACTACTACCTCTCAACAGTGACAGGTCACATATCCCCAACTATTAAAACTACTACCTCTCAACAGTGACAGGTCACATTTTCCCAACCATTTAAACTACTACCTCTCAATAGTGACAGGCTTCATATCCCCAACTATTAAAACTACTACCTCTCAACAGTGACAGGTCACATATCCCCAACCATTTAAACTACTACCTCTCAATAGTGACAGGTTACATATTCCCAACCATTTAAACTACTACCTCTCAACAGTGACAGGCTACATATCCCCAACTATTAAAACTACTACCTCTCAACAGTGACAGGTTACATATTCCCAACCATTTAAACTACTACCTCTCAATAGTGACAGGTCACATATTCCCAACCATTTAAAACTGCATTAAGTTTTCCAAAGAAAAAATTAAAATGGTGCTAATCTAATTAAGGATGTTCCTAATGAACAGTTTTTCATTTGGTTCAATGATAAAAGCTCGAATAAATACAGAAATAACAGTATTTACCAAGCAAGATGCAGCATTTGGGATCTAATATTAGAACATGGTTACGTCATCAAAACCTGGTTCATTTAAACACAACTTTCAAAACGGTGAAATACAATAAATTAAACACAGAACTTCGTTGAATTTGTCATTTGTGACTTAGTAAGGGATACATAACACCATTTCGAATACATCTGGATATTAATGAAGGACAATTAATGCAATTCTAGGGTGTTTCCGTACATCCCTGCGCATGCTCAAAGCTCATTATTACCATCGTAAAACACTGACCAACCGGTCAGAGGATTCCCTTTATTTACAGCTAAAAAATGAAATTTTAAAAAATGAATGTCTATTTTAAAAAAATATATATTTTTAGAAAATCAAAAAAAAATTAAGAAAATTGAAAAACTTAATGCAGCTGTAAAATACTATCTCTCAAAGGTGACAGGCCACATAACCCTAACTGTTAAATTTTGGATATAATTCTCAGTGGTAGCCACATTGCCCAAACCATTAAATCTTAAATCTAGTTCTCTTTTTTTTTTTTTTTTTTTTTTTTTTTTTGGATTAAGGTTTTTAGTTTTGTCTATATCTGACCCTTCATATGTTTGACACTGTATTTCTTACCATATATTTTTTTATTCTGACTTTTACATTATTTCAGTTAAAATAATTCTTCAGTTTTTGTTAATCTTGGCTGCTGTATTAGCAATATAGTTTAGAAATAGTACAACTGATGATTTAAATGAATAGAATATTAATTGGACTAATGGTAAATATCTTTCTTATTTTTTAAAAAACTTAAAATTTGTCATTATCCTTTTTTTTCTGCTACTTCAAAAATACAGAGATATACTGTATATATACTGTAACCAATGATGCCTGATATGTAAATCATATTTCAAATGAAGCACATGTATAGTCCAAGTTTTACTAAGTATATGCAAAGTCATACAAAACACTTTATAAGTATGCTTCTATATATTATCATTACAGATTTTTATGTGAACAAGAGGTAAATTTAGGCGTTTTATTGCCTTACAAACATTTCTTAACAGCAGATATTGTTTCCATATGTCTAAAATGTCATGTGACATTTACATGGCTAAATGTTTGTTTTTTTATTTATGAGGAGGTACGTGTTTTAGTATTGAATATTATCATAGGTGTAACAGTTTTTATTGAATAAAAATCTGAATTTTGAAATCTAAAATATCAACTCTATAATATCTTGAATTTTAGTAGCTATATATATCTGTCAGCTATTCAAACAATATATTATTTCATTTATTCTTCCTGTTTCCGAAACTCTGTTACGTGAAAAAAGATAAAATTACTAAATAATAACAGACTGATTATTCTACAGAAAGAAGAGAAGAATTAAACACAAATACAAGCTGACATTTTACTTACCATTATTAAAATCTACTATAGTTAATTATACATCCAGAATATAAAACTGAACATAAAATCACATTTACTTTATACTTCTCATTAAAAAGCACTTCAGTCTTCTTCCAGCTTGTAAGGAAAAAAATATCAAGTTTAAAAAAAGGAAATCAATGGTAGCAATATTCCCATGGAAACATGTAATTTTCCCACATATTTGCAGTGATCAAGCCTTTGCTGCCTAAGGTGGTAAAGTTTAACTAACAATAGACAGACTAACATTTATACATTATATCTGAAAGTGTCATCAACACACTTCAATAAACTCGGGCTGGCACTTCTAAATACCAATACTTTAATTGATAGCAAAATGGATAAAATATACTAAATGCATGTCATAATTTTGTTAGGTTTCAATTGATACATATTTATAGTGATAGGCTGGATTCACGAGAATATTACACAGATAAATAATCTTACTGTAAAAAGAATGAAAAATTTGATAGACATGTAATCATGTTACATCAAGTTATATAATAAATGGTACAGAAACAATAATTCTACATGATCTTACCAGAAACTGATTTATCAGCATTGTACTAAGGGACACCTGCCTTGGCTTGGATTATATATTTTATTATAAAGAAAGGTTTCTATCTGTGGTCAAGTGGTGCAAGTATAAATCTAACATCTGTAAGTACAATTTGTGACCAAGTAAAATTTCTAGTGGACTGGGTACCTGAGATAGTAGTTTACAAAGTGAGGGAGGTCCCTAGTACAAATTAAAAGTCAGACCCTCTTGTCCAAAGTCAAAGTTGCCATTCTCTGCCTTTTGAAGCTACTACTGCAAACACTTCATCACAAAACATAAATGAAAATAATGATACAAAAATAATGCTATATGTTAGTATTAAAGTAATGCATGTAAACTTACTAACATCAGGTTCAAAGGGACAGTTTTGGCAACTTTCTCTTTATTAATGATAATTCAATAACAACCATTATAACCACTGTCGACAATTTTATGAAAAATGGCAGTCATTTATCAATTCATGGATAAATTTGGGAGTGAAAGGATTCTGTATTGATAATGAAGCAAGTAATTGTAAACAATTATCAATTAATAAGTATATGTGTATATTTTAAATGGAACATTTAATGACCAGTAATTTGGTTATCAGTCTATCAGAACATTTACTCTCTGTAATAAGTTAGCTGGTTCAGACACAGGTAACAGATCAGCATAAACATTTTTTTTACTGTCTTGGATTTATGCTGTTTTATTAACACATAAACTTAAATGGAGAGTCAGTTTCATAATGAAAAAAAATCTTTGCTGGTTCCAGTTGAGGTTGTGCTGTTAATTCTTCCTGGACATAAACTTAAATGGAGAGTCAGTTTCATAATGAAAAAAAATCTTTGCTGGTTCCAGTTGAGGTTGTGCTGTTAATTCTTCCTGGACATAAACTTAGCATGCTTCTAGTTTAAGTTATGCTGTTCCACCGTGACATGAACTAAGCTGGCTTACAGTTAGGAATTATGCTGTTTCACCATGACATGAACTAAGCTGGCTGACAGTTAGGAATTATGCTGTTTCATCATGACATGAACTAAGCTGGCTGACAGTTAGGAATTATGCTGTTTCACCATGACATGAACTAAGCTGGCTGACAGTTAGGAATTATGCTGTTTCACCATGACATGAACTAAGCTGGCTGACAGTTAGGAATTATGCTGTTTCACCGTGACATGAACTTAGCTGGCTGACAGTTGGGAATTATGCTGTTTCACCGTGACATGAACTAAGCTGGCTGACAGTTGGGAATTATGCTGTTTCACCATGACATGAAATAAGCTGGCTGACAGTTAGGAATTATGCTGTTTCACCATGACATGAAATAAGCTGGCTGACAGTTAGGAATTATGCTGTTTCACCATGACATGAACTAAGCTGGCTGACAGTTAGGAATTATGCTGTTTCACCATGACATGAACAAAGCTGGCTGACAGTTGGGTATTATGCTGTTTCACCATGACATGAACTAAGCTGGCTGACAGTTAGGAATTATGCTGTTTCACCGTGACATGAACTAAGCTGGCTGACAGTTAGGAATTATGCTGTTTCACAATGACATAAACTAAGCTGGATGACAGTTGGGAATAATACTGTTTCACCATGACATGGACTAAGCTGGCTGACAGTTCGGAATTATGCTGTTTCACCGTGACATGAACTAAGCTGGCTGACAGTTAGGAATTATGCTGTTTCACCATGACATGAACTAAGCTGGCTGACAGTTAGGAATTATGCTGTTTCACCATGACATGAACAAAGCTGGTTGACAGTTAGGAATTATACTGTTTCATTGTGACATGAACTAAGCTGGCTGACAGTTAGGAATTATGCTGTTTCACCATGACATGAACTATGCTGGCTGACAGTTAGGAATTATGCTGTTTCACCATGACATAAACTAAGCTGGCTGACAGTGCTGGCTGACAGTTGGGAATTATGCTGTTTCACTATTGTGACAAAGTTAAATTTTAAAGCCTTTTTAATAACAAATCAAAAGTTTGTAAATTTTAAGACCAGTAATACTAGAGGAGCTAAAGCTTTAATTGTTACTGTTATCATTCAGATGTAATTATGTGTAAATATAAGTATTTAAATTACTTTGAAATCATGCATGACAATTACCCCCACAGGCATTATGCTGCTTTTTGAACACAAAGTCAATACATGTGACATTGTTATCAAATAAAAACCAATGAAGCATGACCAGTTTTTATTGATCAAATAAGTTAATGTTTTATATCAAACATTTAATATTGTTTGTCACTCACATCAACAAATTCTAACTTAATATAAATAATTCTGATCTCTATCTTAATTTATAAAATAAAAATTGATCAATAGTACTGTCAATGTTTCTAAAATATCAACATGATTAAATACTTGTGTGTCAATTTTTGTGTGAAAAATGTGAATTTGTACATTACAGATATCTTATGTTACTTGCTTCTTATTTGACTGGAAAGTTGATTAGGTGAATGGAAAAATTTATACATCTCTGGCAAAACACACACACACACACACACACACACACACACACACACACACACACACACACACACGCACGTATGTATGTATGTATGAGGTGTAACATATATAAACCATATTGCAATACCTTAGCTATTGTAAATTTAACATAAAAACCTTGCTTCTAATGTAACTTTAAAGCTGCATAAGTTTCTGATTTTTTTTTTGATTTTCTAAAAATATATTTTTTTTAAAAATAGATAACTTCTAATCACAATCCATGAGATTCATTTTCTATCATTCCTTTTAGCTGTAAATAAACAGAATCCTCTAACTGGTTGGTTAATGTTTATCGATGATTAAATTATGAGCCTGGAGCATGCGCACCGATGTACGGAAAAACCCATGAATCGAAGGTGAAACATGACAAATTGCATTAATTGTCTGTCATTAATATCCAGATATATTTGAAATGGTGTTATGTATCCCTTGCTAAGTCACAAATGACAATTTCAACGAATTTCTGTATTTAATTTATCGTATTTCACCGTTTTGAAAGTTGTGTTTAAATGATCAGTTTTTTCATGGCGTAACCATGTTCTAATATAAGATCCCACATGCTGCATCTCGCTGGGAAATTATTGTTGTTTCTGTATTTATTCAAGCTTTTATCGTTGAACCAAATGTAATATTGTTCATTAGGAACATTATTAATTAGATTAGCAATGTTTTAATTTTTTCTTTGGAAAACTTAATGCAGCTTTAAATCTTTGGGAAATAGACAATTTTTCATCCACATCCATGGTCATTATGAAATGCTGTACAAACCATCTTAATTAGTGATATTTTTTGTGGTCATTATAAATGCTGTACAAATCATCTTAATTAGTATTATTTTTTGTGGTCATTATAAATGCTGTACAAACCATCTTAATTAGTGATATTTTTTGTGGTCATTATAAATGCTGTACAAATCATCTTAATTAGTATTATTTTTTGTGGTCATTATAAATGCTGTACAAACCATCTTAATTAGTGATATTTTTTGTGGTCATTATAAATGCTGTACAAATCATCTTAATTAGTATTATTTTTTGTGGTCATTATAAATGCTGTACAAACCATCTTAATTAGTGATATTTTTTGTGGTCATTATAAATGCTGTACAAATCATCTTAATTAGTATTATTTTTTGTGGTCATTATAAATGCTGTACAAACCATCTTAATTAGTGATAATTTTTGTGGTCGTTATAAATGCTGTACAAATCATCTTAATTAGTATTATATTTTTGTGGTCATTATAAATGCTGTACAAACCATCTTAATTAGTGATAATTTTTGTGGTCGTTATAAATGCTGTACAAATCATCTGAATTAGTGATATTTTTTTGTATTCTGGTTAAGTGATCATAAGTATATGAATACACATTGTATTATTTGGCCAAGTACTGTAAAAAAATAAGATTTTCAAAGACTTAGGATAAAATACACCTTATTGCATAATGTGTATATATTGCACAAATAAAAATTTGAACAAAAAATCTGTTACATGTAAAATCCCCCAATATTTTTTACTTTATTTTAATATTCTTCAAATTTATTACATAAATAAACCTCTTGTTGGCATTTACAATTGATTTTGCTGCTTATAAATAATGGTCTTGAATTTCCTTTGGCCATGTTAGATGTAATTTTTAAATATTTACCATCCAAGGACCTTCCATAACAAATTTTGTTTCAAATGACCAAGTACTTTCAAATTTTCAAAGATTTAAGCTATAAATACAGCTCATTTGCACAATGCATACATACAGGTGTAGATATAATGAAACCAAAATTTCTTTAGAAAAATTCAGTACATATATTAAATATGACATCTTTTTTCTATGTTTTAAATTTAAAAAAAATTAATACATATAAGAACATGTAATGGTCATTTTTGGGATTTTACTATTTATAGTAACAGCAGTCATTTTAGTGGTATTGCAAATGACAAATCGATGCGTATGTTTAGTGTTTGTCTAACAGTGTTTTGGCCCAAAAGACCTGAATTGAGGAAACAAAGTCCTTTTTTTTATCATAAGTAGTCCAGAAAATGTGTCCTCCTTTTCTCTGGAGAGTTAATTTAACGACTTTTTATTCAATAAATTAAAAAAAAAAATTTAAAAAAGGATTATTTTGCTGATAAGTATTAAAATGCTTCATTGTAAGTCTAAACAATTGAGCACATTTTTTATTTAGACAGATCATCAAAGAATTTCAGATTAAAATAGAACAAACGATTTTTTAAAACTTTTCTAGTGTATGTTCAATCATACAAGCATATATGTACACTATGCCAACGATTTCACATGGCCATTTCTGATACGATGTTTAATCTTTATCATTTAAAGACCTTCAGTATCAAATATTTTATTTCATTTCAATTAAATGGCCAGGTATTTTTTAAAAAAAGAGGATTTTCAAAGTTTAATTAGGCTAAAACACTTTATTTGCATATTGCATAAACAAAAACTGGACAAAAAATGGTTACATATCCTCTACATTTATTTTCTATATTTCAAATTTCAATTGGCACAGAAAATAAACCTTCATTGGCCATTTACAGGTTTTTGATATTTCTAGTAATGGCCACCATCTGGGATTTTCAATGGCAATGTCGAATACATTTCTTTAATTTTTATTAATCAAAGGCTTACCATACTAAATTTTATCTACCTGATAAACTGACCTTGTGGTTTTAGAGTAGAAGACTAAATTTATAGACACATGCATGCATGTTTTACAATGCCATTAACTATAATAAACATATAAGGAACTTATATATCATATTAATGAGTTCTGATTATACATAGGAAACTGGATATAAGGATGAAATCTTTGTGAGTTTAAGCATATCATTTACATATCATACAGCAACAATATAAAGAAAGACTCTGACAATTCAATCAGAAACAGGATATCATACATACAATAAAAACTGTTTACTGAAGCAGAATCTTTACTGTCAGATGATCTCAAGTGATTCAGTCTGAGCTTTACATACATATTATATGTATTGACAAGGTGACAAGGAGTCTTCAGATAAATACCTTCTATAGGTGACAAAAGTCATAAGACTAATACCTTCTACAGGTGACAAAGTCATCAGATTAATACCTTCTACAGGTGACAAAACGTCAACAGATTAATACCTTCTATAGGTGACAAAAAGTCATCAGATTAATACCTTCTATAGGTGACAAAAAGTCATCAGATTAATACCTTCTATAGGTGACATGGAGTCTTCAGATAAATACTTTCTATAGGTGACAAAAAGTCATCAGATTAATACCTTCTATAGGTGACAAGGAGTCTTCAGATAAATACCTTCTATTGGTGACAAAAAGTCATCAGATTAATACCTTCTATAGGTGACAAAAAGTCATCAGATTAATACCTTCTATAGGTGACAAAAAGTCTTCAGATAAATACCTTCTATAGGTGACAAAAAGATATCAGATTAATACTTTCTATAGGTGACAAAGAGTCATCAGATTAATACCTTCTATTGGTGACAAAAAGTCATCAGATTAATACCTTCTATAGGTGACAAAAAGTCATCAGATTAATACCTTCTATAGGTGACAAAAAGTCTTCAGATAAATACCTTCTATAGGTGACAAAAAGTCATCAGATTAATACCTTCTATAGGTGACAAAAAGATATCAGATTAATACTTTCTATAGGTGACAAAGAGTCATCAGATTAATACCTTCTACAGGTGACAAGGAGTATTCAGATAAATACTTTCTATAGGTGACAAGGAGTCTTCAGATAAATACCTTCTATTGGTGACAAAAAGTCATCAGATTAATACCTTCTTTAGGTGACAAAAAGTCATCAGAATAATACCTTCTATAGGTGACAAAAAGTCTTCAGATAAATACCTTCTATAGGTGACAAAAAGTCATCAGATTAATACCTTCTATAGGTGACAAAAAGATATCAGATTAATACTTTCTATAGGTGACAAAGAGTCATCAGATTAATACCTTCTACAGGTGACAAGGAGTCTTCAGATAAATACTTTCTATAGGTGACAAAAAGTCATCAGATTAATACTTTCTATAGGTGACAAAGAGTCATCAGATTAATACCTTCTATAAGTGACAAAAAGTCATCAGATTAATACCTTCTACAGGTGACAAGGAGTCTTCAGATTAATACCTTCTATAGGTGACAAAATGTCATCAGATTTATACAGGTAAAAAAAATCATTAGATCAATACCTTCTCCAGGTGACAACAAGAGTACTGCCAAGTAGTACATTATATGTCTGCTTGTGGGATATTGTAGTTCATCAAATTAATGATAAGCAACCAGTACTTATCACCTTTTGAATAATAAAGTTAAGGGATGACATTCAATAGCAATATCTTCTCTGGATGATTAAATGCCATCATGTCAATACCTTCTCTAGGTGACAAAAACATCATTATGTCAATACCTTCTCTGGGTGACAAAAACATCATTATGTCAATACCTTCTCTGGGTGACAAAAACATCATTATGTCAATACTTTCTCCATGTTACAAAAACATCATCATGTCAATACCTTCTCTGGGTGACAAAAACATCATTATGTCAATACCTTCTCAGGTGACAAAAACATCATTATGTCAATACCTTCTCTGGGTGACAAAAACATCATTATGTCAATACCTTCTCTGGGTGACAAAAACATCATTATGTCAATACCTTCTCTGGGTGACAAAAACATCATTATGTCAATACCTTCTCAAGTGACAAAAACATCATTATGTCAATACCTTCTCAAGTGACAAAAACATCATAATGTCAATACCTTCTCTGGGTGACAAAAACATTATTATTTCAATACCTTCTCAGGTGACAAAAACATCATTATGTCAATACCTTCTCAGGTGACAAAAACATCATTATGTCAATAAATTCTCTGGGTGACAAAAACATCATTATGTCAATACCTTCTCAGGTGACAAAAACATCATTATGTCAATACCTTCTCAGGTGACAAAAACATCATTATGTCAATAAATTCTCTTGGTGACAAAAACATCATTATGTCAATACCTTCTCAAGTGACAAAAACATCATAATGTCAATACCTTCTCTAGGTGACAAAAACATCATTATGTCAATACCTCCTCAGGTGACAAAAACATCATAATGTCAATACCTTCTCTGGGTGACAAAAACATCATTATGTCAATACCTTCTCTGGTGACAAAAACATCATTATGTCAATACCTTCTCCAGGTGACAAAAACATCATTATGTCAATACCTTCTCCATGTTACAAAAGACATCATCATGCCAATACCTTCTCCATGTTACAAAAACATCATTATGTCAATACCTTCTCTGGGTGACAAAAACATCATTATGTCAATACCTTCTCTGGGTGACAAAAACATCATTATGTCAATACCTTCTCTGGGTGACAAAAACATCATTATGTCAATACCTTCTCCATGTTACAAAAACATCATCATGTCAATACCTTCTCTGGGTGACAAAAACATCATTATGTCAATACCTTCTCTGGGTGACAAAAACATCATCATGTCAATACCTTCTCAGGTGACAAAAACATCATAATGTCAATACCTTCTCTGGGTGACAAAAACATCATTATGTCAATACCTTCTCTGGGTGACAAAAACATCATTATGTCAATACCTTCTCTGGGTGACAAAAACATCATTATGTCAATACCTTCTCAAGTGACAAAAACATCATTATGTCAATACCTTCTCAAGTGACAAAAACATCATAATGCCAATACCTTCTCTGGGTGACAAAAACATTATTATGCCAATACCTTCTCAGGTGACAAAAACATCATTATGTCAATACCTTCTCAGGTGACAAAAACATCATTATGTCAATAAATTCTCTGGGTGACAAAAACATCATTATGTCAATACCTTCTCAGGTGACAAAAACATCATTATGTCAATACCTTCTCAGGTGACAAAAACATCATTATGTCAATAAATTGTCTTGGTGACAAAAACATCATTATGTCAATACCTTCTCAAGTGACAAAAACATCATAATGTCAATACCTTCTCTAGGTGACAAAAACATCATTATGTCAATACCTCCTCAGGTGACAAAAACATCATAATGTCAATACCTTCTCTGGGTGACAAAAACATCATTATGTCAATACCTTCTCTGGTGACAAAAACATCATTATGTCAATACCTTCTCCAGGTGACAATAACATCATTATGTCAATACCTTCTCCATGTTACAAAAGACATCATCATGCCAATACCTTCTCCATGTTACAAAAACATCATTATGTCAATACCTTCTCTGGGTGACAAAAACATCATTATGTCAATACCTTCTCTGGGTGACAAAAACATCATTATGTCAATACCTTCTCTGGGTGACAAAAACATCATTATGTCAATACCTTCTCAAGTGACAAAAACATCATAATGTCAATACCTTCTCTGGGTGACAAAAACATTATTATGCCAATACCTTCTCAGGTGACAAAAACATCATTATGTCAATACCTTCTCAGGTGACAAAAACATCATTATGTCAATAAATTCTCTGGGTGACAAAAACATCATTATGTCAATACCTTCTCAGGTGACAAAAACATCATTATGTCAATACCTTCTCAGGTGACAAAAACATCATTATGTCAATAAATTCTCTTGGTGACAAAAACATCATTATGTCAATACCTTCTCAAGTGACAAAAACATCATAATGTCAATACCTTCTCTAGGTGACAAAAACATCATTATGTCGATACCTCCTCAGGTGACAAAAACATCATAATGTCAATACCTTCTCTGGGTGACAAAAACATCATTATGTCAATATCTTCTCCAGGTGACAAAAACATCATTATGTCAATACCTTCTCCATGTTACAAAAGGCATCATCATGCCAATACCTTCTCCATGTTACAAAAACATCATTATGTCAATACCTTCTCTGGGTGACAAAAACATCATTATGTCAATACCTTCTCTGGGTGACAAAAACATCATTATGTCAATACCTTCTCTGGGTGACAAAAACATCATTATGTCAATACCTTCTCCATGTTACAAAAACATCATCATGTCAATACCTTCTCTGGGTGACAAAAACATCATTATGTCAATACCTTCTCTGGGTGACAAAAACATCATTATGTCAATACCTTCTCAGGTGACAAAAACATCATTATGTCAATACCTTCTCTGGGTGACAAAAACATCATTATGTCAATACCTTCTCTGGGTGACAAAAACATCATTATGTCAATACCTTCTCTGGGTGACAAAAACATCATTATGTCACTACCTTCTCAAGTGACAAAAACATCATTATGTCAATACCTTCTCAAGTGACAAAAACATCATAATGTCAATACCTTCTCTGGGTGACAAAAACATTATTATGTCAATACCTTCTCAGGTGACAAAAACATCATTATGTCAATACCTTCTCAGGTGACAAAAACATCATTATGTCAATAAATTCTCTGGGTGACAAAAACATCATTATGTCAATACCTTCTCAGGTGACAAAAACATCATTATGTCAATACCTTCTCAGGTGACAAAAACATCATTATGTCAAAAAATTCTCTGGGTGACAAAAACATCATAATGTCAATACCTTCTCTGGGTGACAAAAACATCATTATGTAAATACCTCCTCAGGTGACCAAAATATCATAATGTCAATACCTTCTCCAGGTGACAAAAACATCATTATGTCAATACCTTCTCTGGTGACAAAAACATCATTATGTCAATACCTTCTCCATGTTACAAAAGACATCATCATGTCAATACCTTCTCCATGTTACAAAAACATCATTATGTCAATACCTTCTCAGGTGACAAAAACATCATAATGCCAATACCTCCTCAGGTGACAAAAACATCATAATGCCAATACCTTCTCAAGTGACAAAAACATCATCAAGTGAATACCTTCTCCATGTTACAAAAACATCATTATGTCAATACCTTCTCAGGTGACAAAAACATCATTATGTCAATACCTTCTCAAGTGACAAAAACATCATCATGTCAATACCTTCTCTGGGTTACGAAAACATCATTATGTCAATACCTTCTCAGGTGACATAAACATCATTATGTCAATACCTTCTCAGGTGACAAAAACATCATAATGTCAATACCTTCTCTGGGTGACAAAAACATCATAATGTCAATATCTTCTCCATGTTACAAAAGACATCATTATGTCAATACCTTCTCCATGTTACAAAAACATCATTATGTCAATACCTTCTGCATGTTACAAAAACATCATCATGTCAATACCTTCTCCATGTTACAAAAACATTATTATGTCAATACCTTCTCCATGTTACAAAAACATCATTATGTCAATACCTTCTCCATGTTACAAAAGACATCATCATGTCAATACCTTCTCCATGCTACAAAAACATCATAATGTCAGTACCTTCTCCATGTTACAAAAACATCATAATGTCAATACATTCTCTATGTTACAAAAGACATCATCATGTCAATACCTTCTCTGGGTGAAAAAAAGATCATTATGTCAATACCTTTTCCATGTTACAAAAGCATCATAATGTCAATACCTTCTCTATGTTACAAAAGACATCATCATGTCAATACCTTCTCTGGGTGAAAAAAAGATCATTATGTCAATACCTTCTCCATGTTACAAAAACATTATTATGTCAATACCTTCTCAGGTGACAAAAACATCATTATGTCAATACCTTCTCAGGTGACAAAAACATCATCATGTCAATACCTTTTCAAGTGACAAAAACATCATCATGTCAATACCTTCTCTGGTGACAAAAACATCATTATGTCAATACCTTCTCCATGTTACAAAAGACATCATAATGTCAATACCTTCTCTGGGTGACAAAAACATCATTATGTCAATACCTTCTCTGGTGACAAAAACATCATCATGTCAATACCTTCTCCATGTTACAAAAGACATCATTATGTCAATACCTTCTCCATTATACAAAAACATCATCATGTCAATACCTTCTCAGGTGACAAAAACATCATTATGTCAATACCTTCTCTGGGTGACAAAAAAATCATTATGTCAATACCTTCTCAAGTGACAAAAACATCATTATGTCAATACCTTCTCAGGTGACAAAAACATCATAATGTCAATACTCTCTCTGGGTGACAAAAACATCATAATGTCAATACCTTCTCTGGGTGACAAAAACATAATTATGTCAATACCTTCTCAAGTGACAAAAACATCATTATGTCAATACCTTCTCAGGTGACAAAAACATCATTATGTCAATACCTTCTCTGGGTGACAAAAACATCAACATGTCAATACCTTCTCTGGGTGACAAAAACATCAACATGTCAATACCATCCCATGTTACAAAAACATCATAATGTCAATACCTTCTCCATGTTACAAAAGACATCA
This sequence comes from Tegillarca granosa, assembly GCA_029721355.1. Classification (NCBI taxonomy): domain Eukaryota; kingdom Metazoa; phylum Mollusca; class Bivalvia; order Arcoida; family Arcidae; genus Tegillarca; species Tegillarca granosa. Next base: position 58,385,280 of record CM056594.1, on the reverse strand, counting down.
ACATGTCAATACCTTCTCTGGGTGACAAAAACATCAACATGTCAATACCTTCTCCATGTTACAAAAACATCATAATGTCAATACCTTCTCCATGTTACAAAAACATCAACATGTCAATACCTTCTCCATGTTACAAAAACATCATAATGTCAATACCTTCTCAGGTGACAAAATCATCATAATGTCAATACCTTCTCTGGGTGACAAAAACATCATTATGCCAATACCTTCTCAGGTGACAAAAACATCATTATGTCAATACCTTCTCCATGTTACAAAAACATCATCATGTCAATACCTTCACTATGTTACAAAAACATCATTATGTCAATACCTTCTCACGTAACAAAGACATCATTATGTCAATACCTTCTCCATGTTACAAAAAACATCATCATGTCAATATCTTCTCCATGTTACTAAAACATCATCATGTCAATACCTTCTCCATGTTACAAAAGACAACATTATGTCAATACCTTCTCCATGTTACAAAAGACATCATCATGTCAATACCTTCTCCAGGTGACAAAAACATCATTATGTCAATACCTTCTCCAGGTGACAAAAACATCATTATGTCAATACCTTCTCAGGTGACAAAAACATCATTATGTCAATACCTTCTCCATGTTACAAAAGACATCATCATGTCAATACCTTCTCCATGTTACAAAAACATCATTATGTCAATACCTTCTCAGGTGACAAAAACATCATAATGCCAATACCTCCTCAGGTGACAAAAACATCATAATGCCAATACCTTCTCAAGTGACAAAAACATCATCAAGTGAATACCTTCTCCATGTTACAAAAACATCATTATGTCAATACCTTCTCAGGTGACAAAAACATCATTATGTCAATACCTTCTCAAGTGACAAAAACATCATCATGTCAATACCTTCTCTGGGTTACGAAAACATCATTATGTCAATACCTTCTCAGGTGACATAAACATCATTATGTCAATACCTTCTCAGGTGACAAAAACATCATAATGTCAATACCTTCTCTGGGTGACAAAAACATCATAATGTCAATATCTTCTCCATGTTACAAAAGACATCATTATGTCAATACCTTCTCCATGTTACAAAAACATCATTATGTCAATACCTTCTGCATGTTACAAAAACATCATCATGTCAATACCTTCTCCATGTTACAAAAACATTATTATGTCAATACCTTCTCCATGTTACAAAAACATCATTATGTCAATACCTTCTCCATGTTACAAAAGACATCATCATGTCAATACCTTCTCCATGCTACAAAAACATCATAATGTCAGTACCTTCTCCATGTTACAAAAACATCATAATGTCAATACATTCTCTATGTTACAAAAGACATCATCATGTCAATACCTTCTCTGGGTGAAAAAAAGATCATTATGTCAATACCTTTTCCATGTTACAAAAGCATCATAATGTCAATACCTTCTCTATGTTACAAAAGACATCATCATGTCAATACCTTCTCTGGGTGAAAAAAAGATCATTATGTCAATACCTTCTCCATGTTACAAAAACATTATTATGTCAATACCTTCTCAGGTGACAAAAACATCATTATGTCAATACCTTCTCAGGTGACAAAAACATCATCATGTCAATACCTTTTCAAGTGACAAAAACATCATCATGTCAATACCTTCTCTGGTGACAAAAACATCATTATGTCAATACCTTCTCCATGTTACAAAAGACATCATAATGTCAATACCTTCTCTGGGTGACAAAAACATCATTATGTCAATACCTTCTCTGGTGACAAAAACATCATCATGTCAATACCTTCTCCATGTTACAAAAGACATCATTATGTCAATACCTTCTCCATTATACAAAAACATCATCATGTCAATACCTTCTCAGGTGACAAAAACATCATTATGTCAATACCTTCTCTGGGTGACAAAAAAATCATTATGTCAATACCTTCTCAAGTGACAAAAACATCATTATGTCAATACCTTCTCAGGTGACAAAAACATCATAATGTCAATACTCTCTCTGGGTGACAAAAACATCATAATGTCAATACCTTCTCTGGGTGACAAAAACATAATTATGTCAATACCTTCTCAAGTGACAAAAACATCATTATGTCAATACCTTCTCAGGTGACAAAAACATCATTATGTCAATACCTTCTCTGGGTGACAAAAACATCAACATGTCAATACCTTCTCTGGGTGACAAAAACATCAACATGTCAATACCATCCCATGTTACAAAAACATCATAATGTCAATACCTTCTCCATGTTACAAAAGACATCAAATGTCAACCTTCATGTCAATACCTTCTCCATGTTACAAAAGACATCAACATGTCAATACCTTCTCTGGGTGACAAAAACATCAACATGTCAATACCTTCTCCATGTTACAAAAACATCATAATGTCAATACCTTCTCCATGTTACAAAAACATCAACATGTCAATACCTTCTCCATGTTACAAAAACATCATAATGTCAATACCTTCTCAGGTGACAAAATCATCATAATGTCAATACCTTCTCTGGGTGACAAAAACATCATTATGCCAATACCTTCTCAGGTGACAAAAACATCATTATGTCAATACCTTCTCCATGTTACAAAAACATCATCATGTCAATACCTTCACTATGTTACAAAAACATCATTATGTCAATACCTTCTCACGTGACAAAGACATCATTATGTCAATACCTTCTCCATGTTACAAAAAACATCATCATGTCAATATCTTCTCCATGTTACTAAAACATCATCATGTCAATACCTTCTCCATGTTACAAAAGACAACATTATGTCAATACCTTCTCCATGTTACAAAAGACATCATCATGTCAATACCTTCTCCAGGTGACAAAAACATCATTATGTCAATACCTTCTCCAGGTGACAAAAACATCATTATGTCAATACCTTCTCTATGTTACAAAAGACATCATTATGAAAATACCTTCTCCATGTTACAAAAGACATCATTATGTCAATACCTTCTCCATGTTACAAAAGACATCATCATGTCAATACCTTCTCCATGTTACAAAAACATCATTATGTCAATACCTTCTCCATGTTACAAAAGACATCATCATGTCAATATCTTCTCCATGTTACAAAAACATCATTATGTCAATACCTTCTCCATGTTACAAAAACATCATTATGTCAATACCTTCTCTGGGTGACAAAAACATCATTATGTGAATACCTTCTCCAGGTGACAAAAACATCATTATGTCAATACCTTCTCTATGTTACAAAAGACATCATTATGTAAATACCTTCTCCATGTTACAAAAGACATCATTATGTCAATACCTTCTCCATGTTACAAAAACATCATTATGTCAATACCTTCTCTGGGTGACAAAAACATCATTATGTCAATACCTTCTCCATGTTACAAAAGACATCATTATGTCAATACCTTCTTCATGTTACAAAAGACATCATCATGTCAATACCTTCTCCATGTTACAAAAGACATCAAATCAATCACTACTTTAGGTGACAAGAAGTCATTTGATCTTTAGGCAATAAAACATCATTTGATTGTGACCCTCATTGTGTTGATTAAAAGTCAACACGTCCTGTTCTTCTTTAACAACTTAAGACCAGAATATTTCATTCTCTAATTACATATTACTATTCTCACTGAATTATTCAAAATACAAACATTTTAATGCTGTAAGTTTTACAATAAGATCATTACTTCCCATTTGCAAATTGTATGTGGAAATGATGTTTTAAATGTTTATACAATTATCTCCCCTCAATGATACAGCACTTCACATGTTAAGCTAGCAATATGAAACGATTACATTCTTTTTAAATTTTAAAATCTGGTGATTGAAATGGCATACATTCATTTTCTGACATTGTTTCCATATGCATAACACTTCTATATAATTCAAGTTCATGAGTACATCATGATATAACATTAATCGAGACCTGATGTTTAAAAAGTCAAATATAATAAATTCTGTCACATGAATTGATTGTACACGTAAATATCAACACTAATTTTAGTCTACAGAAAAATAAATCATGACCAGATGTCAAAATCAGGAATTTCTTTAATGTACAATTTATAATGTCATGCAATCACATTAATAGAAACCCTATATCAAACAATATAGACTTGTTGTTTTCTGAAATTTCAAGACATTTAAATGAGTTACCATGGTAATGAGAATATAAACTACTCGAAATAGTCATACACTTCTCATAATTATTTGCAAAACAGAGAAATAAAATTTTTTTAACTGCTTTGAACAATTGCATTTCAAAGCAACTACACAATGTTAGAAGCATTGCCATCATCTCAAACATGTTGATAATATTGTTTTAAAGTGAATAATTTAATAACTGGTAGTAAATTAAATATCTTAAAATAATTTTTGAAAATTGAAAAAAATAAACATTGTAACAGAAGCTTTCAGTGAAAGCAAGATCCCCATCCAAGTGGAGGAACAGAGATCCAATCGGAGAGTAATAATAATAAGAAATCAAAATGATAATAATTATTCCAAATATATCATCAAACTGGAATAAAAATAATAATAATAGGCACAACCAACTACATATCATGTTAACCATTCTTTTCAAGTTTCATCATATCCTGCAAAGAAATTATAATAAAGTCCAGAAAATTTCAAAGGGCCACAACTCCTAGAAAAATCAAAATACTGAAAGAGCTGGCCCTAATGAATCTGCATGAATTAATGAAGATTAACAGTAGTCGTATTAAATGGAATAAAGAAAATAAATAAAGCAAATATTGAATAAGAATGTTTTCTAATAAGAATTATATTGCAATTGGTGAACAAGAACCTTTAATTTTATGTTGTTTCTATTAGTGCTAGCAAAGGGATTATACACATATTGTGAAAAAAGAAGATTTTTTAAGATGTTTTTACCCCTAGGTCACCTTTACCTAATTATGGTAGCCATGGCAATGCCACAATCAAATATTTGAATTGCACTTAATCTTAAATACCTTGATCAAATTCAATGAAATTTGTTCAATAGTTTCAGAGTATATTTAAAATGTGTTTATGATGCAAACATGTATGCACAAAAGTACTAAGGCACACACTGCTCTATGTCATGGGCTAACATGACCTTTGGAAGAGCTTTAAACTACCTGTAATGGTCTTTTAGCATAAACAGTACTGAAAATTTAAAGTCAGAAATATGAATGACCAAATAGTAAATGCAGTTATATACATGTAAAAATTGGAGAAAGAATTGATCAAATTGTTTCTTTTGTAAACAAAGAAAAAATTAGCTGCTATATTACTTTGTGTACATTAAACAAATACATGACTGTCAAGGGTATCAAAATAATGAAATCTCATGTAAATAAAAATTTCAGGACTATTACTCAAAAAAATCATTCAACCTGAATAGGAATATGATTTGCATAGCTATGCCTTATGTTCATTATCCCTAGCAAGTTTCATCATATTCTGCACAGAAATTTCAAAGACAGAGTACAGACAAAATAATAATAATAATAATAATAAAAAATCAAAGGGCCATTACTCCTAAAAAACAATGAACCCAGAACAGAAAAACAAAAAAATTGTATATCTTTTTGTGAGTTTTATTATTCCTACCAAGTTTCATTAAATTATGAACTGGAGTCACAGAGATATAGTCTGTAAAAATAATCATTGAAAAATGCTAAAAGGCAAAAACAAGAGGCCCAATAGGGCTTGTGATGCTCAACTGGCTGCATATGTAAGACAATGTTTGTTTTTGTTTGTAATGCTGTTTAACATTCAACTCAAGAATATTTCACTTATACGGAGACTGTCAGTTTTGGAAATGGTAGAAGTCACTGGAATATTGAAGAAAACCACGACCAAGCAGCAAGTTAACTAACAAACTTTCGCCATGCCATAAACTCAGTTGGGCTGCCAGTTGAGCTTAATATGGATCAACAATGGCTATTTTTTTATATCTAGTAACAACGGGCATCTTGGACTGATACAAACTTTTTTCAGGCTGATGTAGGAACCTTCCACAGGAAATTTGGTTCCAATTCGCTCAGTGGTTTTAGAGGAGAAGATTTTTACTAAATATTACACCTAATTTGCATATTTCTTGAAAATTGGGTCAATAAAGATTTTCTCAGAAAAAACCCATTATATATTTTGAATCCCACTCAGTACACTTTCTATATTTAAAATTTGAGCTCAATCGATGGAAAAAAGGATCCCAATGGCCATTTTTATTTTTTTCTATTTTTAGTTATAGTGGCCATCTTGGATGTCAGGCGGGGTTGCCTGGTACAAACTTAAGTCAGGCCGATGTAGGGACCTTCCACACAAAATTTCATTCCAATTGGCCCAGTGGTTTCAGAGGAGAAGATTTTTACTTCATTTCACAAAATATTGCACCTAATTTGCATAATTAGTGAAAATTTGGTCAATGAAACAAGACTTGGAAAAACCCGTTACATATGTTCAATCCCCCACAATATACTTTCTACATTTCAAATTTGATCTAAATCGGCGGAAAAATGGATCCACAATGGCCATTTTTGTGTATTTTCTATTTATAGTAACAACAGCCATCTTGGATGTCAGGAGGGGTTGCCTAGTACAAACTTTAGTCAGGTCTACGTAGGGACCTTCCACTCTAAATTTCATTCCAATTGGCCAAGTGGTTTCAGAGAAGACTATCAAAGATTTCACTGAATATTGGATCTAATTTGCATAATTCGAAAAAATTGGGTCAATGAAAAATTTCTCACAAAAACCCGTTATATATGTTAAATCCCTCACAATATAATTTCTACATTTCAAATTAGAGCTTAATTGGTGGAAAAATGAATCCTCAATGGCCATTTTTGTGTTTTTTCTATTTATAGTAATGGCGGCCATCTTGGATGTCTGGCTGGGTTGTCTGGTACAAACTTTAGTCAGGCCGAGGTAGGGACCTTCCAAACCAAATTTGGTTCCAATTGGCCTAGTGGTTTTAGAGGAGAAGACCAAAGTTTATGCACGCACGCACGTTTCGCCATGCCATAAGCTCAGCTGGCTTTAGCCAGTTGAGCTAAAAACCTTAAGAAAATCTTCATACCAGAACAGGAAGGAACAACTACATTTCTTACTGATTATTTTTTGATAAGTTTTATGAAAATCCAGTTGATGGTGTAGGCGTACTTGTGTGGACAAAATGTGTGACATGCTAATGAATAGACAAATGGATGGATGGATGAATGGATGGATGGTATGTATCCCCTTGCAGATTTCTTGGCAGGAATAAAAAAAACAACACAGATGTAAATAGTTTAATCTTATTTGACTCCAATTTTACTTTAAACAAATAAAATTATTGGATAAATGTTACTTAAGTAATCAAATTTCTTACTCCAGACATCTTAATTCCTTAAAGTAATTTTGAAAGTGCATTACAATATTTTAAGACAAATTCTTGTTGATGATACTTTACTAAGACTTGAGATACAAGTCATTGATTTAATCTTTAACATATCCTTCCTTGGAAAATGAAAATTAAAACTTTAAATAAGTTTATTACATCTTTTAATCTCAAGTTTTATTGCTACCAATATGTCTACTCCCACAGGTTTACGTAAGCAAATCTAATACTAGTTTCTGTCTTCAACGTTTCCCTCTTGGTACTTTATTATTTTTATACAGAAATCTTTAGAATTAAAATGAAAATTGTTTTGGATTTTGTTAAAAAGTTACATAATGTTATTTCTTCTTCTTTATTTATGAATGCTAAATACTTACTTAGTGTATATGTTGAATATGAATGTTGAATACTTACTTAGTGTATATGTTCAAAATGAATGTTGAATACTTACTTAGTGTATATGTTCAATATGAATGTTGAATACATACTTAGTGTATATGTTCAATATGAATGTTGAATACTTACTTAGTGTATATGTTCAATATGAATGTTGAATACTTACTTAGTGTATATGTTCAATATGAATGTTGAATACTTACTTAGTGTATATGTTCAATATGAATGTTAAATACTTACTTAGTGTATATGTTCAATATGAATGTTGAATTATAACTTACTTAGTGTATATGTTCAATATGAATGTTGAATACTTACTTAGTGTATATGTTCAATATGAATGTTGAATACTTACTTAGTGTATATGTTCAATATGAATGTTGAATACTTACTTAGTGTATATGTTCAATATGAATGTTAAATACTTACTTAGTGTATATGTTCAATATGAATATTGAATATAACTTACTTAGTGTATATGTTCAATATGAATGTTGAATACTTACTTAGTGTATATGTTCAATATGAATGTTGAATATAAATACTTACTTAGTGTATATGTTCAATATGAATGTTGAATACTTACTTAGTGTATATGTTCAATATGAATATTGAATTATAACTTACTTAGTGTATATGTTCAATATGAATGTTGAATACTTACTTAGTGTATATGTTCAATATGAATGTTGAATACTTACTTTGTGTATATTTTCAATATGAATGCTGAATACTTACTTAGTGTATATGTTCAATATGAATGTTGAATATTTACTTAGTGTATATGTTCAATATAAATGTTAAATACTTAGTGTATATGTTCAATATGAATGTTAAATACTTAGTGTATATGTTCAATATGAATGTTAAAAACTTATTAGATTTACGATTACAGTTACAATTCTTATTATAATATAAGAACTCTATTGAATACCGCTTGGTATCCACTTTTTAACAACACCATACTCCACCATTCACAGGTGTTGGTTTCCTGTATTTTTAGTATACTTATTATATTTGTTCAAAATGAATGTTGAATATTCATTGTATCAGTTTAATCTTTCTGTCTGATAAAAATCTAGTACATATGTACCTGTAAACTAAAGTTTTAATCTTGTTCAACTTTTAAATTGGACTAAATACTAAAAAATCTAAATTATAATTTAAGAATGCAACCAATATTTACAAATCTGATAAATCATGTAAAGTTGAAAATTAAATCATATTTCAATCTATTGAAAAAAGATAGAATATGAGAAGTAAATAAAATTAAACATTTTTAAGTGGCCCTAACTAAAAAAAGGACCTTCTCAATCCTGACAGTCACAAAATTATAAATTTTATTGATTTTAGAGTGGGATGTTTACTGTAAGTATAGAGCCATAATATGATAAGTAGCCAGATATAAAAGTTGACACATACCTACCTTCAAATAGGTTGTCCTCCACAAATCTATGTGTAAATAACTAAAATCTGATCAGTACAAGTTTTCAACACATCTCTAATGGAGAAATTTCTCTAAAATACTTCAGTAATTTTTTTTCTCTGTAAATGACTATATAACTGGTTTACATCCTGCACATTTGGGGCATATTTGACATCAGCTTTCTGTAAACACAGTACTAGTGAAAATTACAGAGAAGTAAGTTTTAAGTTTGAAATATCTACGCTGGGCAGAACCAATGTCCAGGTAACATATCAACAAGTGAATTAAATCCTGAATGTTTGAGGTAAACATGTGATAAGATTTCCATATAGAAGGAGAATTGACGGAACAATAACACCTTAATTCAGATTGCTTACTTAATACATATCATTGTATGTCCTGTGTAACATGGCAGATAGACTTGTTTTATTTTTATATTCCACCCAATGACAAATCTATGTAACATGGCAGATAGACTTGTTTTATTTTGTTCCACCCAATGACAAATCTACACACGATTTCTCTATTTCTCTGAGTTAACAAACACACCTTTATCTCTTTTTTTTTCTTCTAGATATTCAATTGTTTTAATTATCAACCAATACTAAATACATGTATAAATCTTAAAACCTGACAACATCAAAGTCTGGAATTAACCATCTAAAACATCAAAGTTTGGAATTAACCATCTAAAACATCAAAGTTTGGAATTAACCATCTAAAACATCAAAGTTTGGAATTAACCATCTAAAACATCAAAGTTTGGAATTAACCATCTAAAACATCAAAGTTTGGAATTAACCATCTAAAACATCAAAGTTTGGAATTAACCATCTAAAACATCAAAGTTTGGAATAAACCATCTAAAACATCAAAGTTTGGAATTAACCATCTAAAACATCAAAGTTTGGAATTAACCATCTAAAACATCAAAGTTTGGAATTAACCATCTAAAACATCAAAGTTTGGAATTAACCATCTAAAACATCAAAGTTTGGAATTAACCATCTAAAACATCAAAGTTTGGAATTAACCATCTAAAATATCAAAGTTTGGAATTAACCATCTAAAACATCAAAGTTTGGAATAAACCATCTAAAACATCAAAGTTTGGAATTAACCATCTAAAACATCAAAGTTTGGAATTAACCATCTGACAATACAATGTTTGGAATCAACCAATTTTATTAAAAGTAAAATTAATAACAAGTTAATAAACAATTATTAGAATGAAGATATAATTTATTCCATCTATAAATGTTTTACTAATTTACTTGTATTTTCTATCAAATATGTGTACCAATTAAGGAAAGTTTTTGTATTTTATCAGTAGAACCTTTGTCCTAAAGCTAGTGAGTGATTTACAGATGACAAAAGATGGGATTCTATCCTGTAAATACTATTTAACCAGTCAATATACTTCTGTTGTGGATTTAAATACAACTAGCCCAGTCATTTACCTACATGATTGTGGACTCTATAATATATGGTTATTCCATACAGATGTAGATTCCAATACATGGAGATTCCATTACATGGACTCTAAAATATATGGTTATTCCATATGGATGTAGATTCCAATACATGGAGATTCCATTACATGGACTCTATAATATATGGTTATTCCATATGGATGTAGATTCCATTACATAGACTCTATAATAAATGGTTTTTCATTCGGATGTAGATTCCACTTCATGGACTCTATAATATATGATTATTCCATACAGATGTAGATTCCATTACATGGACTCTGTAATAAAATTATATGGTTATTCCATATGGATGTAGATTCCATTACATAGACTCTATAATAAATGGTTTTTCATTCGGATGTAGATTCCATTACATGGACTCTATAATATATGGTTATTTCATACAGATGTAGATTCCATTACATGGACTCTATAATATATGGTTATTCCATACAGATGTAGATTCCACTTCATGGACTCTACAATATATGGTTATTTCATACGGATGTAGATTCCATTACATAGACTCTATAATATATGGTTATTCCATACAGATGTAGATTCCATTACATGGACTCTATAATATATGATTATTCCATACAGATGTAGATTCCATTACATGGACTCTATACTATATGGTTATTCCATACAGATGTAGATTCCATTACATGGACTCTATAATATATGATTATTCAATATGGATGTAGATTCCATTACATAGACTTTGTAATATATGGTTATTCTATATGGATGTAGATTCCATTACATAGACTCTATAATATATGGTTATTCAATATGGATGTAGATTCCATTACATGGACTCTATAATATATGGTTATTCCATATGGATGTAGATTCCATTACATAGACTCTATAATATATGGTTATTCAATATGGATGTAGATTCCATTACATGGACTCTATAATATATGGTTATTCCATACAGATGTAGATTCCATTACATAGACTCTATAATATATGGTTATTCAATATGGATGTAGATTCCATTACATAGACTCTATAATATATGGTTATTCAATATGGATGTAGATTCCATTACATGGACTCTATAATATAAGGTTATTCCATACAGATGTAGATTCCATTACATGGACTCTATAATATATGATTATTCCATACAGATGTAGATTCCATTACATGGACTCTATAATATATGGTTATTCCATACAGATGTAGATTCCATTACATGGACTCTATAATATATGGTTATTCCATACAGATGTAGATTCCATTACATAGACTCTATAATATATGGTTATTCAATATGGATGTAGATTCCATTACATGGACTCTATAATATATGGTTATTCAATATGGATGTAGATTCCATTACATGGACTCTGTAATATATGGTTATTCAATATGGATGTAGATTCCATTACATGGACTCTGTAATATATGATTATTCCATACAGATGTAGATTCCATTACATAGACTCTATAAAATATGGTTATTCAATATGGATGTAGATTCCATTACATGGACTCTATAATATATGGTTATTCAATATGGATGTAGATTCCATTACATGGACTCTATAATATATGATTATTCCATACAGATGTAGATTCCATTACATAGACTCTATAAAATATGGTTATTCAATATGGATGTAGATTCCATTACATGGACTCTATAATATATGGTTATTCCATACAGTACATGGACTCTGTAATATATGATTATTTCATACAGATGTAGATTCCATTACATGGACTCTGTAATATATGATTATTTCATACAGATGGAGATTCCATTACATGGACTCTGTAATATATGATTATTTCATACAGATGGAGATTCCATTACATGGACTCTAAAATATATGGTTATTCCATATGGATGTAGATTCCAATACATGGAGATTCCATTACATGGACTCTAAAATATATGGTTATTCCATATGGATGTAGATTCCAATACATGGAGATTCCATTACATGGACTCTATAATATATGGTTATTCCATATGGATGTAGATTCCATTACATAGACTCTATAATAAATGGTTTTTCATTCGGATGTAGATTTCACTTCATGGACTCTATAATATATGATTATTCCATACAGATGTAGATTCCATTACATGGACTCTGTAATAAAATTATATGGTTATTCCATATGGATGTAGATTCCATTACATAGACTCTATAATAAATGGTTTTTCATTCGGATGTAGATTCCATTACATGGACTCTGTAATAAAATTATATGGTTATTCCATATGGATGTAGATTCCATTACATAGACTCTATAATAAATGGTTTTTCATTCGGATGTAGATTCCATTACATGGACTCTGTAATAAAATTATATGGTTATTCCATATGGATGTAGATTCCATTACATAGACTCTATAATAAATGGTTTTTCATTCGGATGTAGATTCGAATACATGGAGATTCCATTACATGGACTCTATAATATATGGTTATTCCATATGGATGTAGATTCCATTACATAGACTCTATAATAAATGGTTTTTCATTCGGATGTAGATTCCATTACATGGACTCTATAATATATGATTATTCCATACAGATGTAGATTCCATTACATAGACTCTGTAATATATGGTTATTCAATATGGATGTAGATTCCATTACATGGACTCTATAATATATGGTTATTTTATACAGATGTAGATTCCATTACATAGACTCTATAATATATGGTTATTCCATACAGATGTAGATTCCACTTCATGGACTCTACAATATATGATTATTTCATACGGATGTAGATTCCATTACATAGACTCTATAATATATGGTTTTTCCATATAGATGTAGATTCCATAACATGGACTCTATAATATATGGTTATTCCATATGGATGTAGATTCCATTACATAGACTCTATAATATATGGTTATTCCATACAGATGTAGATTCCATTACATAGACTCTATAATACATTTTTGTATATGGTTATTCAATATGGATGTAGATTCCATTACATAGAATCTATAATATATGGTTATTCAATATGGATGTAGATTCCATTACATGGACTCTATAATATATGGTTATTCCATACAGATGTAGATTCCATTACATGGACTCTATAATATATGATTATTCCATACAGATGTAGATTCCATTACATGGACTCTGTAATATATGGTTATTCCATACAGATGTAGATTCCATTACATGGACTCTATAATATATGATTATTCCATACAGATGTAGATTCCATTACATGGACTCTATAGTATATGGTTATTCCATACAGATGTAGATTCCATTACATAGACTCTATAATATATGGTTATTCAATATGGATGTAGATTCCATTACATGGACTCTATAATATATGGTTATTCAATATGGATGTAGATTCCATTACATGGACTCTATAATATATGATTATTCCATACAGATGTAGATTCCATTACATGGACTCTATAATATATGATTATTCCATACAGATGTAGATTCCATTACATAGACTCTATAATATATGGTTATTCAATATGGATGTAGATTCCATTACATGGACTCTATAATATATGGTTATTCCATACAGTACATGGACTCTGTAATATATGATTATTTCATACAGATGTAGATTCCATTACATGGACTCTGTAATATATGATTATTCCATACAGATGTAGATTCCATTACATAGACTCTATAATATATGGTTATTCAATATGGATGTAGATTCCATTACATGGACTCTATAATATATGATTATTCCATACAGATGTAGATTCCATTACATAGACTCTGTAATATATGATTATTTCATACAGATGTAGATTCCATTACATGGACTCTGTAATATATGGTTTTTCCATACAGATTTAGATTGCATTACATGGATTCAATTATATATGGCTATTCTATACGGATACAGATTCCATTACATAGACTGTATAATATATGGATGTATATTCCATATCATGAATTTACATCAGACATTATTGTTGTTTTTCCTTTGTTTACATTAACACAATTACATTATTATTTATATTTATATACTTTTACAGTATTACTATAAATGTTACAACTTTGACAATATTATGAATTCTAAGGTTTTGATAATATTAATGTAAAGTCTAAGATTTTGACTGTATTATTTAGAATTCTTTGATTTTTAGGGTTCACTGACTGTATTATATAATCTGTATTTTGGTTCTTTATAATAATAAGTAAATATTGAGCAGCCTAAAATAAGAAATTTGCAGTCAATTTGTCTTATACACAGTCAATTTACCAAGCTATATCATTTCTTTGTCCTTATGGCCATGGTAAATTTCCTTATTACTGTAACTTAAAACTCGTATTGCAGCCTATGAATATCTTCTTAGTTGGAAACTTAGGTATCTGACTAATTACTGTCTGAAAAGCAGACTTATTTATCTAGTTGTCAGGATGCAGCACAATAATGACTACAAGTATTATACTGGTATTTTTAGACTTTAGAGGTAAATAAATATAGATCTCCATCAAATCTACCAAGATATTATATTTACTTATAAAACACCAGAGATATTCCTTACATTATGATGGTCCTGATGAAGTGTCACATGACTTTCATCACTGAATGACTTTAAAAAGTTCCAGGTACCTGAGGTATAAAATATCCCCATTAGGATTTTCTAAAAATTTGCACACACATTGCTTAAAATGAGCTTTGTTGAATTAAACAAACAAACAAACAAAATCAGTAGTGTGTCTGTGAAACCTACCCTTTTTTCAAACATTCAAAAGCTACTTTCAAAATTTCCCTTCAAAATAATTTGATGTTTGTCATTGATTTTATAATAACTAAATAAAGTGAAACCTCTTTCTTTTTTATGGTTTAATAAATACATATTTTAACAAAGGATGTGACATGCTATATAAATGCTATATATTTATCTGTGATGACAAAAACAAAATTTATTATAACAGAATGTGCTAAAATGTTGTCATTTTCATTAACCATTCACCATAGCAAGAATTCCACGGAATTAAATGTCTTGCCTAGTTAGTTTTTGATCAATTAGAAAATACATTTTTAAGATTCAGACTAACTGTAATATTATTTATTGGTGTTAAAAATAATGTTGGTTTAGTACAAAATGCATTTCATAAATAAAATTGTATTTTTCAAACAAATATCTTTCTTTTCACATAACAGTAGATAGCTGAACTATAATTTTTATTGTACATAACACAAAAAATTAAATCACATCTTATAGAAGAAAGTATTCACGTTTGTTTGAGTAAAAAAAAAAATTTTCAATTTTTTATCCAAAATCTTGGAGATGCCCTAGAACTTAAAAAAAAACTCTTATACTAGGTAAATCACACAGAAACTAATATAGCTTTATTTGAATTCCAAAATAATGTTGGTTTAGAACAAAATGCATTTTCTCAAAATTTGTATTTTTCATTTAAAATCTACGATTTATCCCAAAATTGAAATAAATGGTCAACAGGCATTGTATATAATCTAGAAACTAATCAAACAACATTTAAAATGTAATTCATCAAGATTTATATGTACTTTCAAAATTTTCTCAAAATGTGTCCTTTTTATAAAAAACCAACAAATGTCAATTGTTTTGGAAATTACCCATAATATATATATAAATGTTCTATCATGGTACATGCTAAATTCAAAATTTCAAAAAAAAAAAAAAAAAAAAAAAAAAAAAAAAAAAAAAAAAAAAGGAAAAAAAGAAAAAAAAAAAGAAAGAAAAAAAGAATTGAAAATTGGGTCTGTAGGAGCATTTTCTCAAAATTCCTTTTTTTCTGTAAAAATTGCAAGTTTTTACCCCAAAAATAGTTGAAACATCAGCTTATATACTCATATAATCATAAAAAAACTGCATGATTGAACTGTGTGGCAAATCTCATTGAAAAAAACAATATTAGTTTAAGAGATATTGACTTTAACATAAACTTTCACATTTTCTCAAAATTCCCTTTTTTTCTGTAAAAAAGCAAGTTTTTACCCCAAAAATAGTTGAAACATCATCCTATATACTTATGTAATCATAATTAAACTGCTTGATGAAACTGAGTTTCAAATTTCAATCAAGAACAGTATTAGTTTAAGAGATATGGACTTTAACATAAACTTTCAAATTTTCTCAAACTTTCTTTTTTTTCTGTAAAAAGCAAGTTTTTACCCCCAAAGATAGTTGAAATACAGCTAATATACTCATGTAATCATAATTAAACTGCATGATAAAACTGTGTTTCAAATTTCAATGCAATAACAGTATTAGTTTAAGAGATATGGACTTTAACATTAACTTTTACATTTTGACATGCCGCCACGACGCCCCCTCCAACAGCACCAGAAAAGTAACACCTAAGTCTTGACTTATGGGGATGCCAGACTCGACAAAAATCCAAATTTCATTAACTGCATACCCACTGGAAAACTGTTCTGTATTCTATAACAAAAA
The DNA here is from genome assembly GCA_029721355.1 of Tegillarca granosa. Classification (NCBI taxonomy): domain Eukaryota; kingdom Metazoa; phylum Mollusca; class Bivalvia; order Arcoida; family Arcidae; genus Tegillarca; species Tegillarca granosa. Next base: position 58,368,142 of record CM056594.1, on the reverse strand, counting down.
TTTAAAAAATCATATGCTTGGGTTCTTGTTTGGAGATATTGAAATGATTGTCTCCTTTAACACCTTTAATTATTTTTAAATTGTTACTTTATTTTTTTTTAATTTAAACATCAAAATGATGTGTTAAAAACATCTTTTGAGTATTAATATTTGTAGATTTTCACATAGGCCATTCACTGTTTATTTAAATAACAAATGATGTGTTTGATAAAACACATTTATTGTCTTTTATTTCTCCTACAGGAAGCCTGCAAATTTTTTAATATGTCAAATTTGAATAGTAAATTAATTTACCTTAACTTAAATTATTCCAATAACATTTACTTTACAGAATCACAGTACAAAATTATTACTTGAAATTCACAATTTTACAATCACAATTTCAAGAATGTCCCATTTTGAAACTCTATTATCTGATACACATCTTTTTTCTTGAAAGACCAGTGTTTCAATTAACAGAGTGATTTTTATGATACGATCTATTTTGGCACTTTACAAGCTTATTGTGGTATGCTTATACATGAATTATCATATACTAGTATTTGCTGCTTTTTTGGTCAATAACATCAGAGAACTGTGTGAGCATCCTGTACTGGCAATTATAGATGGCTAATTATAATTCTTCTATTTTTGCACAAAGGCAATTAAATTTATTAGTTATTGTATGAGGCCCTAAATTTAGCCAAAGGTGGTAGCATTACCAGCTGGTTTACAAAACTAATCAATAGATTTGAAATATTTTTCAGTGTTTAAAAACATTAACAAATTATGAAGAAACACTTGACTATAATTGGAAATGGTAAAATGTGTAAATAAGGTCATCTAAATTGCATATTTACTGAGAACTTTTTTTAAAGATAATGATGGTTTATCGGTTATTATGTGTTGTTAAACAGAGTTTTTTCCCTTTTGAACCAACACTTCCTTTAATTGAGGGCACTTTTTACTGATTTGTTTTTAAACAAAACAAAAACTGCTACAACTCATTTTTAATGATAAATTGAAGTTCTCTATGACAAATGTCAATTGAACTTTCTTTAAGAATTCTAAATCCTTTTATTAAGATCATAAAATTAAATTTGTTCGCTCATTTTGTCTAATAAATGATGAAATAATTTAAATAGTGTGTCAAAGCAAGCAGTTAAAAGTTCTTTGCAGTAGTATATCTGAACTAACTTCCCTATAACATGGTTTTTATTATTTTATATCTATCCTTAAGCAGATTACTTCCTATACTGCCACATAATGTGGTATCTATCCTTTAGCAGAACTTCTCTATACTGCCACAGAAAGTGGTAAATATCCTTTACTTTTACTAAGCACTTCCCTTTACTGCCACATAAAGTCATATAGATCTATATCCTTTAGCTTGACTAAGAACTTCCCTTATTGCCACATAAAGTAGTATATATCCTTTAGCTTGACTAAAAACTTCCCTATATTGCCACATAAAATAGCATATATCCTTTAGCTTGACTAAGAACTTCCCTATACTGCAACATAAAATAGTATATATCCTTCAATAGCTTGACCAAGAACTCTGTCACATTGTCAACAATGTACACAGATAAGTGTTTATATTAATAGACTACATCTAAATGTTGATAGTATTAACATCTTGTACATGAGTATCCATATAACAAGTGTTTCTGTCTCATTAACTTCAAACCAACCATCCAAAATCATCATCACACAATCAACATCAATACAAATTAACCATGATAAGTATAGATCTCTAAATATCAATAAAGAAATCATTAAAACTAGCCAGGAACTGTACTTGCATCTGATGATCTGGATAGCAGAGGCAAAAGACAGAGGATCATGATGGTCTCAAAGACAGACAGTAGATAATTGGATGGTCTCAGAAAGAGAAAGAAGGTATGGATTGTCTCAGAGAAAAGACAGAGGATCATGATGGTCTCAAAGACAGACATTAGATATGGATGGTCTCAGAAAGAGAAAGAAGGTAAAGATAGTCTCAGAGATAGACAGATAGTATGGATGGTCTCAGAGATAGACGGATAGTATGGATGGTCTTAAAAATAGGCCGAAGGTATGGATGGTCTCAGAGATAAACCAAAGGTATGGATGGTCTCAGAGATAGACAGAAAGTATGGATGGTCTCAGGGATAAACCAAAGGTATGGATGGTCTCAGAGATAGACAGAAGGTACAAATGGCCCCAGAGATATTGTGGTAGAAGATTTTGATGATCTTAGTTAAACGAAAATATGGATAGTCTCAGTGATTGACAGAAGATCAGAATGCATTAAGTGATATAGGGTCTTGATGGTCTATATGACAAACAGAAGGAATGGATAGTCATAGTGATAGAAGATCTGAATAAACTATGACAGAGGGTATGGATGGTGTAAAAGATAGACAGAGGTTCTAGATGGTGTCAGTGATAGACAGAAGGCATGAATGGTGTAAGTGATAGAAGATCTGAATAAACTATGATAGACAGAGGGTATGGATAGTGTAAAAGATAGACAGAGGTTCTGGATGGTGTAAGTGATAGAAGATCTGAATGAACTATGATAGACAGAGGGTATGGATAGTGAAAGCGACAGAAGATTTAAATGAACCATGATAGATAGACAGTATGGATTGTGAAAGTGATAGGATATCTGAATGAACTATGATAGACAGAGGGAATAGTTGATCTATGTCATTTGATTTAAATAGAAATTGAGATTTTAACTATCTAAGGCAGTAGTCAAGAGTTTATAATATCAGAAATCAAGAATACCAAACAATTACTCTAAGAAGTAAAATAACTCTGTAAAGAAGATGTAGTTCTGAACAGTGGCAGGTTGTGCTATATCACTTAACAATTTCTTATTGATTATTCTATTGTTTGTCAAGAAATCTAGAATTTTTCCCATCAATGACTGACCATGTTTCAAAGTCAATTATAATGAGAGGAGATGTTACTGATCTAAGAAAGAAGTAAATCAAATAGATTTGTAAATGTGTACATTCCTGTACGTAAACATGTTTGTATTTCTTTCTTTTTTAAGTTTTTATTCTTCTGCAACTTTAACAAGTGAAACAGGGGTATCCATTTTATAAATATCAAATTTTCAATATGTTTTTCATATCAGTGAATCTGAACAATAAAAAATACCACCCAAACACTGCATATAATTTAAATTGTTCCACATCAGAATTTATCTGATCATGTAATGTGTATTAATTTTCAAACACTAGAAATTTGTTAATCATACCAACTCCCTTAAAACCCTTATATCAAACTGGCACAATACCTTGATTGTAATATCACATGGTAGATTGGATAAATAAGTAAGTTTAAATGTGAAAAGAAACAATCTCAAGCGTTATAATGCCCCCTTTCACTTTCACAGAAGTAAATCAAAGGTGTAGCTGAAATATTTAAATCTAAAAATAAAACAAATATACAGAAATACCCAATCCAGTGCTCCATTATATGGAAGAATCTTCAGGATAAGGAGATCCAAGATCATGTGCTCCAGAGGTATAATGATATTGGAGTCCCAGTTGACATATTGGTATCAAAAGAGAATTATCCTAAGTAAACATCTCCAGAAGTACAATTATGTTTAGTGTTATATGTTTTAGAATAGGTTCCTTCATAACTTTAAGGGGATTGAATGCAGGAGGGTAAGATTAGGTCATCCAAAAGAAAATGCATCAGCAAACAATAATTCTGTGAAAATCATCAATCTTTTATTTAAAACATCCACCCATTTTATCTTCTGTTTGGGATTTCTGGTTTTGGTTTTACAAAAATGTTTGATGATTAAAATTTAATTGTGGAAAAAATAAAAGTGATTTCTGTAGCAGGATAAATTAGATTGTATAAACAATTAAAGGATAACTGTTAACGGTTAGATCTGGTAACAGTGGAATTTTACCTTTATATCAAACTTGAATATGACAAAAACACCTTACAATTATCGATTGTAAGGGCGCGGTCAATTACTAAGCATAACCTCGCCTTTGTTAATGCTTTTTATTGATGTTTACATTAGAAATACTGTCTCTTATAATAAGATACCAGGCGTAAATAATTAATTAGGAATTGAAATTAATTTTACATAAGAAAATATGTCAATTATCAATGACGGTTCAGATTTAGTTTAAAAGATAGATCTCCGCAAGTAGATTAATATTTCAATTACAATTTGAATTAAGTTTATTAAACATCTTTGAATCTTACCTTGTTTTTATATCCAAGACAATATGATGTTCATTTTAGTCCATTATACTTTATACATGTAGATGTAACTGATTGAAATCAGACTGTATCAGCAGCTTCATTCAGTCACTGCCGCATGGATTGATGTGACATAATATGGAAGGTGGGATTTCACCTGCGTTATAATATATATATAGTGGATTAATTGATGATAAGTCCAATAATTCCAGTTTTACGGCGGATTACGTATAATTTCGGTGACAAACTGGATCATTTATCCGGCAACAAACATCTGTCCTTTTGTATTCTACCCTTACTGCGGCATCTGTCGTCTGCTATATGAAAAAATCCAATTATCGACAGGTAAAAGTAACCAATCAGAATATAGCAAAAATTGTGACTCCATCAACTACCTGCAAGCTGGTTTCTAATTGAAACTTAACAATACATGACATGAGATCAAACTGAGGTTATTTTTCGAAATTTCCAAAGAAAAAAAGACAAGACAATAAATCTTCAAAAAGTTAAAAATTAAGAAATAATTGCGATATGATATATCAGTATAGAATATAAAATTTGTAGCTGACAATTTAATCGATACAAACAAAACATGAATCGACAAACGAACGGGATAACTTGAAAACTTTAGATAAAAAATAACTAAAAATGTAAAACTCACGGCACTGGACCTACACTGGATAAAGAAACAAGACACAAGATAAATACTTATTGAGACCACTGATTGTAAATGTAAAACTCACGGAACTGGACCTACACTGGATAAAGAAACAAGACCATGATAAATACTTATTGAGACCTCCGATTGTTAATGTAAAACTCACGGCTCTGTGCACTGGATAAAGGAACAAGACACAAGATAAATATTTATTGAGACCACTGATTGTAAATGTAAAACTCACGGCACTGGACCTACACTGGATAAAGAAACAAGATACAAGATAAATACTTATTGAGACCTCCGATTGTAAATGTAAAACTCACGGCACTGGACCTACACTTGATAAAGAAACAAGACACAAGATTGATACTTATTTGGACCCCTAATTGTAAATGTAAATGTCACGGCACCGGACCTACACTGGATAAAGAAACAAGACACAAGATAAATACTTATTGAGACCTCCGATTGTAAATGTAAAACTCACGGCACTGGACCTTCACTTGATAAAGAAACAAGACACAAGATAAATACTTATTGAGACCTCCGATTGTAAATGTAAATCTCACGGCACTGGACCTACACTGGATAAAGAAACAAGACACAAGATAAATACTTATTGAGACCACTGATTGTAAATGTAAAACTCACGGAACTGGACCTACACTGGATAAAGAAACAAGACCATGATAAATACTTATTGAGACCTCCGATTGTTAATGTAAAACTCACGACTCTGTGCACTGGATAAAGGAACAAGACACAAGATAAATATTTATTGAGACCACTGATTGTAAATGTAAAACTCACGGCACTGGACCTACACTTGATAAAGAAACAAGACACAAGATTGATACTTATTTGGACCCCTGATTGTAAATGTAAATGTCACGGCACCGGACCTACACTGGATAAAGAAACAAGACACAAGATAAATACTTATTGAGACCTCCGATTGTAAATGTAAAACTCACGGCACTGGACCTTCACTTGATAAAGAAACAAGACACAAGATAAATACTTATTGAGACCTCCGATTGTAAATGTAAATCTCACGGCACTGGACCTACACTGGATAAAGAAACAAGACACAAGATAAATACTTATTGAGACCTCCGATTGTAAATGTAAATCTCACGGCACTGGACCTACACTTGATAAAGAAACAAGATACAAGATAAATACTTATTGAGACCTCCGATTGTAAATGTAAATCTCACGGCACTGGACCTACACTGGATAAAGAAAGAAGACACAAGATTTATACTTACTTGGACCCCTGATTGTAAATGTAAATGTCACGGCACCGGACCTACACTTGATGAAGAAACAAGACACAAGATAAATACTTATTTGGACCCCTGATTGTAAATGTAAATCTCACGGCACTGGACCTACATTTGATAAAGAAACAAGACACAAGATAAATACTTATTTGGACCCCTGATTGTAAATGTTAAACTCACGGCACTGGACCTACACTTGATAAAGAAACAAGACACAAGATAAATACTTATTTGGACCCCTGATTGTAAATGTAAAACTCACGGCACTGGACCTACACTTGATAAAGAAACAAGACACAAGATAAATATTTATTGAGACCTCCGATTGAAAATGAAAATCTCACGGCACTGGACCTACACTGGATAAAGAAACAAGATACAAGATAAATACTTATTGAGACCTCCGATTGAAAATGAAAATCTCACGGCACTGGACCTACACTTGATAAAGAAACAAGACACAAGATAAATATTTATTGAGACCTCATGGTAAATGTAGAATTTACGGCACTGGACCTCACCGGATCAAGAAAATGTAGACATTTTTTAACCGTTTTGAGGCGTATTGTTTCAGGTCTGACCTAACTTCTTTTTTGACCAGGAAACATTGTTGTGTTCTGAGGTATGATAATGAGGGTCTTACTATTGATATGAACTTCTTATTGAACTGACAAATTGTTCCGTAAAATGTTAATGATCTTAACTGACACATAATCATTATTGTGCTGATAATACGATATGTTATGTGACAAGTTGTTGGTATGACTATTGTCATGTGCACATTAAATTGTGCTGATAATACGTTATGTTATGTATATTTGTTATGTGTCAAGTTGTTGGTCTGACTATTGTCATGTGCACATTATTGTGCTGATAATACGTTATGTTATGTATATTTGTTATGTGTCAAGTTGTTGGTCTGACTATTGTCATGTGCACATTATTGTGCTGATAATACGTTATGTTATGTATATTTGTTATGTGACAAGTTGTTGGTATGACTATTGTCATGTGCACATTATTGTGCTGATAATACGTTATGTTATGTATATTTGTTATGTGTCAAGTTGTTGGTCTGACTATTGTCATGTGCACATGTTGTTGATCTTATAACTGACAATACGTTATGTTATATGACAAGTTGTTGGTAATACTATTGTCATGAACATATTAATGTGCACATTATGGTGCTGATAATACGTTATGTGTCATGTTGTTGATATGACTATCGTCGCGTAACCATATTGTGCTGACAACCCGTTATGTTATGTTGTTGGTATGACTATTGTCACGTAAACATTATCGTGCTAACAACCCGTTATGTTATGTAAGATGTTGTTGTTGGTGTGACTATAGCCATGTACACATTATTGTGCTTGTGTAACCGATAATTAAATGTGACATGTTGTTGTTGGTATGACTATTGTCACGTAAACATTATCGTGCTGACCTGACAACCCGTAATGTTATGTGACATGTTATTGTTAAGACTATTGTCACGTAACCATTATTGTGCTGATAATACCTTAGCTATCTGACATGCTGTTTTTTTGTATGATTATTGTCACGTACACTTCACAACACGTTTTGTTATGTGACATGTTGTTGGTACGACTATAGCCATGTACACTTTATTGTGCTGACAACCCGTTTTGTTATGTGACATGTTGTTGTTGCTATGACTATAGCCATGTACACTTTATTGTGCTTACAACACATTTTGTTATGTGACATGTTGTTGTTGGTATGACTATAGCCATGTACACTTTATTGTGCTGACAACCCGTTTTGTTATGTGACATGTTGTTGTTGGTATGACCATAGCCATGTACACTTTATTGTGCTTAAAACACATTTTGTTATGTGACATGTTGTTGTTGGTATGACTATAGCCATGTAACCTTTATTGTGCTGACAACCCGTTTTGTTATGTGACATGTTGTTGTTGGTATGACTATAGCCATGTACACTTTATTGTGCTTACAACACATTTTGTTATGTGATATGTTGTTGTTTGCATGACTATTGCCATGTACACTTTATTGTTGTTACAACCCGTTTTGTTATGTGAAATGTTGTTGGTATGACTATAGCCGTGTACGCTTTATTGTGCTTACAACACATTTTGTTATGTGACATGTTGTTGTTGGTATGACTATAGCCATGTACACTTTATTGTGCTTAAAACACATTTTGTTATGCGACATGTTGTTGTTGGTATGACTATAGCCATGTACACTTTATTGTGCCGACTACCTTTTTTTGTTATGTGACATGTTGTTGTTGCTATGACTATAGCTATGTACACTTTATTGTGCTTACAACACATTTTGTTATGTGACATGTTGTTGTTTGCATGACTATAGCCATGTACACTTTATTGTTGTTACAACCCGTTTTGTTATGTGAAATGTTGTTGGTATGACTATAGCCATGTACACTTTATTGTGCTTACAACACATTTTGTTATGTGACATGTTGTTGTTGGTATGACTATAGCCATGTACACTTTATTGTGCTTACAACACATTTTGTTATGTGACATGTTGTTGTTGGTATGACTATAGCCATGTACACTTTATTGTGCTGACTACCTTTTTTGTTATGTGACATGTTGTTGTTGCTATGACTATAGCCATGTACACTTTATTGTGCTTACAACACATTTTGTTATGTGACATGTTGTTGTTGGTATGACTATAGCCATGTACACTTTTTTGTGCTGACTACCCATTTTGTTATGTGACATGTTGTTGTTGGTATGACTATAGCCATGTAACCTTTATTGTGCTGACAACCCGTTTTGTTATGTGACATGTTGTTGTTGGTATGACTATAGCCATGTACACTTTATTGTGCTTACAACACATTTTGTTGTGATATGTTGTTGTTTGCATGACTATTGCCATGTACACTTTATTGTTGTTACAACCCGTTTTGTTATGTGAAATGTTGTTGGTATGACTATAGCCGTGTACGCTTTATTGTGCTTACAACACATTTTGTTATGTGACATGTTGTTGTTGGTATGACTATAGCCATGTACACTTTATTGTGCTTAAAACACATTTTGTTATGCGACATGTTGTTGTTGGTATGACTATAGCCATGTACACTTTATTGTGCCGACTACCTTTTTTTGTTATGTGACATGTTGTTGTTGCTATGACTATAGCTATGTACACTTTATTGTGCTTACAACACATTTTGTTATGTGACATGTTGTTGTTGGTATGACTATAGCCATGTACACTTTATTGTGCTTACAACACATTTTGTTATGTGACATGTTGTTGTTGGTATGACTATAACCATGTACACTTTATTGTTGTTACAACCCGTTTTGTTATGTGAAATGTTGTTGTTGGTATGACTATAGCCATGTACACTTTATTGTGCTTACAACACGTTTTGTTATGCGACATGTTGTTGTTGGTATGGCTATAGCCATGTACACTTTATTGTGCTTACAACACTTTTTGTTATGTAGCATGTTATGAATTGATCAATCATAGATAGATGTACATAAACTAATAATTAAGCAAAGCAACTTTTTTTAAAAAAAAAACATAAAAAAAACTTGTTTTCTAAGAAACAGCTTCAGCCTCAAGTCTGTCACTCGGTATGTTTCTGTAGAAATACTTAACCACAGTATTTCAAGTACTTTTTGTCAATAGTTACTAAGCTCTGTTTTTTAAAATTAATCTTTGATGAATTTCGGATTATAGCATTTTTAAGAACATTTTGGCAGCTATTTAACTTGTAACAACTATTAAAATATTCCTTGTTTCCATATTTTTTTTTTTTGCATTTTGAAATAGAGAAGAAACTTATTATTGACAAAGTGGTCATAAAAATTCCTTGTGTATCTAAATAAAAGAGGTAAACTCCTCTAACTATCAACAGAACCTGTATGTAATAACAAGAAAAACAAACAAAAATTGTTATATTAAAATATCTTTATGTAAATCTATAATTTTTTTTTTTTTTACAAAAACATACATTAGCATTTATACATTACTGAATATATACAGTGTATACATGTATATATAATGAAATGTTGATGTAAAATACAATCACTGAGCACCAACAAGAAACAAACAAGACCAGTCAATATAGGTGTTGAAATTTTGTACAATCTGCATACAAACGAAAATTACAAACATGCCATGAAGTTGTGTATAAAATACATAAAGGCTCCAATATGCATATGATACATACTGGACTTAAAGACATGTATGAGCTTCACAGAGACCCTAAAATCTGTACAAGATACAATAAGACCTTTAAGAGCCATAGAAGCTTCAAGCAGACCTTTAAGAGTGTACAAACTACAAGCAGACCTTTAAGAGCTGAACAAGCTACAAACAGACCTTGAACTGTACAAACTACGAGCAGACGTTTAAGAACTGTACAGGCTACAAGCAGGCCTTTAAGAACTGTACAAGCTACAAGCAGACCTTTAAGAGTGGAACAAGCTACAGAAATGGCCTTTAAGAACTGTACAGGATCCTTGCAGACCTTTAGGATCTGTACAGGCTACAAACAGGCCTTTAAGAGTTGTACAAGCATGACTTAAGAACTGTACAAGCTACAAGCAGAGCTGTAAGAGCTGGTACTGTTTTGTTTCTTGGGTCTGCTGTTTAGGAGGATATTTTACCATTAAATAAAATGTCAACAATGTTTTCTAACTGCATAAACATGGCAAGCATCACTTTTGTTATAATTGGGTCATTCAGTTATTGTCATCATATTTATTATCTATCTGATGTGCTGGCTATTGTTGACATAACTACTTTGGCATAAGGGTAACTTTAGTTTTTGTGACATTTTTAAAATGATCATTAAAATTTCTTTTATGTAAAATTTTCAATAAAATCTGTCTGAAATAGAGACACATGTTTCATAGTATACCTGACACAATAAATCTAATAATAACTGTGAGTTCATAAAAAACAACTATGAGGCATCCTAAATTTACCATCATTATGATATATGTACTGTTAATCGTGTATAAATCATTGACTGAGTACTTTTACAGGAAGATTAAGGTTGTAACAATGAAGAAAACAAAAACTGTTGTTTAAATCATTTAATGTTACTTGACTATCCATATCAGAAGGTGTGCCATGTAACAAGTATATAGGAAACTAAAGAGTGGCATCAGTAAAGGCTCAACTTTTACTATATATGTTCCATAGTATTCTTCTCATGCTCTTTTAGTTATAACATAGTATAAGTTTAGAATCACATTTTGATAAATTTGCTTAAATAACCCCAAAAGAAAATATTGCGGATGCTCAGTTGCAAAAGTTTTCCCTGCCAAAGTAATTATGTTTACAGTGTACACAATGAATTATCAGACTTTTTTTACAAACAATAATTTTTAAACAGAAACTTGGTATTGTATTTTAATTGTTTAAACTTCCTATGCATCAGGATTTCACACTAAATCTTTTGTTTTTGTAATTAAAGTCCCTATTTTTTATTTTTTTAATGCTTGATGGCTTATAATGTATGTAACATGTTTATAGGTTTTGCATAAAAAGACCCTAAATATGACAATAACTTATATGTCACAAAGTTCAAACACCCGTTACATTAAAACATCAACCTTTTATTACATCATGAATAAAGAACTCCAATACAGTCAAACACCAGGAATTTACTGAAATGAAATCATCAATTCCAGTATATGATGGATTTCTCAGAATTACTCTCTCTCTCTTTCTGTCACACACACACACACACACACACACACACACACACACACACACACACACCACTGATATGTTTCTGAGAACTTTTCATCAAATTAAACATATTTTTAAAATTGAATTTTGCATATATAACATGATTCAAAATTAATGTATAAGATAGTACAACATCTATCAATATTCCACAATTACACTTCAAAAATCAATCTATATATCAGTACAAGAAAAATGTCATAAAATGTGTAAATAACAAAACTTAAAGATGCTAATATATCTTAATAATTTTATCCTTAATATCAAAAAATAAAACTATAAACAAATTTTGTATAAACAAGCACTGTTATATGATGAATTTGTATATATAATATGTTTTTGTGTGTTTAACAAAGCAGTTGTTTGCTACATATAAAAAATTCTAACTTGTTTTGAAACTTTAAAAAGGAAAACAATAGACAGGAAAAGTCACAATAACTAGAAACCATATCAATCAATCAGGTGATTGGTTATCAAAAAATAATGATGATGTGCATAGAGTAAAACTTATAAGCTTTGTGTAAATTTTCACTGATGTTTTACCACATGTTAGACTACATAACAATGATGTCACCACCTGAGGTGGGAATTATCTATGTCACCACCTGAGGTGGGAATTATCTATGTCACCCCCTGAGGTGGGAATTATCTTTGCACCACTTGAAGTGGGAATACCTATGTCCTCACTTGTTGGATTGAAATGGAAATTATCTATGTCACAACTTGTGAATCTAAAGAGTACAAATCATTTATATTTTAGTATATATATATATATATTTAAATCTTTTATTAAAAGTGACATAGATATAATTTAAGTGATGTAATCACAATCTTCTCACATCAATCTAATTAATTCATTATTATGCATGTAACTATATTCACCATAAATAATATAAAATTTTATCTATTAATTTGCATGTCATTTCATGGTGAACTTGTCATATTTTCTATTAAGTTTTATAGACACTTTGTCTAGAAGAACAGTTGAATTATCTCCCTTGTACATTCTAGCTGGTTTGCCTATTTATTCATACACCAGTAAACAGAATCTGTGTTTTATTGAACTAAATCTGAAATAAAAAAGAGAAACATTAAACAACTGTAATGTCTATAGACACTGTTACTACCTATAGACACTGTTACAGGTACCAATTAAAAACTTCAATTATTCAATGCATCTTGAAATATGTAGTTGAATATTTTTGCAACCATAGCAGAATATATACTACGGAGTTAACCTTGCAATAAACTGATGTCAAATCTTAATAGAAGTCTAACTACTTACTCTTTGGTTTAACTAAAACTGATAACTAAAACTGTTATAATCAATACTCTACCTGCCTTTAGGCTTGGAGCATTATACTCCTGTGTATGCTTTACAATACAGATGTACAATAGCTTGTTTTGTAATGTAATGGCTTGGGATAGAAAATTAAGAGATGTGCCTCTCATAGAATTATGATATACTTACAAGTTTTCTGCGTGTTCATGTAGTTTCTATAACTGTAAAACAAAATACACAAATTACTGTTAAGTTAACAAGCAATTGTACATTGCTAAAGCATTGTCACTCCCCTCACTTCAACATCTGTCACTAGTTAAGTTAACAAGCAATTGTACATTGCTAAAGCATTGTCACTCCCGTCACTTCAACATCTGTCACTAGTTAAGTTAACAAGCAATTGTACATTGCTAAAGCATTGTCACTCCCGTCACTTCAACATCTGTCACTAGTTAAGTTAACAACGATTGTACATTGCTAAAGCATTGTCACTCCCTGTCACTTCAACATTTGTCACTAGTTAAGTTAAAAAGCAAATGTACGTTGATAAAGAATTGTCACTCCCGTCACTTCAACATCTGTCACTAGTTAAGTTAACAAGCAATTGTACATTGCTAAAGCATTGTCACTCCTGTCACTTCAACATCTGTCACTAGTTAAGTTAACAAGCAATTGTACATTGCTAAAGCATTGTCACTCCCCTCACATCAACATCTGTCACTAGTTAAGTTAACAAGCAATTGTACATTGCTGAAGCATTGTCACTCCCCTCACTTCAACATCTGTCACTAGTTAAGTTAACAAGCAATTGTACATTGCTGAAGCATTGTCACTCCCCTCACTTCAACATCTGTCACTAGTTAAGTTAACAAGCAATTGTACATTGCTAAAGCATTGTCATTCCCGTCACTTCAACATCTGTCACTAGTTAAGTTAACAAGCAATTGTACATTGCTAAAGCATTGTCACTCCCGTCACTTCAACATCTGTCACTAGTTAAGTTAACAACGATTGTACATTGCTAAAGCATTGTCACTCCCGTCACTTCAACATTTGTCACTAGTTAAGTTAAAAAGCAAATGTACCTTGATAAAGAATTGTCACTCCCGTCACTTCAACATCTGTCACTAGTTAAGTTAACAAGCAATTGTACATTGCTAAAGCATTGTCACTCCCCTCACTTCAACATCTGTCACTAGTTAAGTTAACAAGCAATTGTACATTGCTAAAGCATTGTCACTCCCCTCACTTCAACATCTGTCACTAGTTAAGTTAAAAAGCAAATGTACGTTGATAAAGAATCGTCACTCCCGTCACTTCAACATCTGTCACTAGTTAAGTTAACAAGCAATTGTACATTGCTAAAGCATTGTCACTCCTGTCACTTCAACATCTGTCACTAGTTAAGTTAACAACGATTGTACATTGCTAAAGCATTGTCACTCCCGTCACTTCAACATTTGTCACTAGTTAAGTTAAAAAGCAAATGTACCTTGATAAAGAATTGTCACTCCCGTCACTTCAACATCTGTCACTAGTTAAGTTAACAAGCAATTGTACATTGCTAAAGCATTGTCACTCCTGTCACTTCAACATCTGTCACTAGTTAAGTTAACAAGCAATTGTACATTGCTAAAGCATTGTCACTCCCCTCACTTCAACATCTGTCACTAGTTAAGTTAACAAGCAATTGTACATTGCTAAAGCATTGTCACTCCCCTCACTTCAACATCTGTCACTAGTTAAGTTAACAAGCAATTGTACATTGCTAAAGCATTGTCACTCCCCTCACTTCAACATCTGTCACTAGTTAAGTTAACAAGCAATTGTACATTGCTAAAGCATTGTCATTCCCGTCACTTCAACATCTGTCACTAGTTAACAAGCAATTGTACATTGCTAAAGGATTGTCACTCCCCTCACTTCAACATCTGTCACTAGTTAACAAGCAATTGTACATTGCTAAAGCATTGTCACTCCCCTCACTTCAACATCTGTCACAAGTACTGTATCTTAAACTTTTTTTAGTAAACCTTTTATCTCATCTTAGATACTTAAAATCACAAAAATAAACCTAATTCTGTATCCCAATTTTAAATTTGGCGAGCTAGAGGATAAAAAATTTTGATTTAAAATTTTATAACATTTAATCAATTTCACATTCTGTTGACAACAAATACAGCAGATATAAATAAAGCACTGTAAAATCAGACAAACAAAATAAAATTAAGTTAAACAGGAAATTAGATTCACACATTAACTCTTCACTCGACACAGCTTTTCTCTCATTCAACACAGCTTTTCTCTCACTCAACACACAGTTTTATTCTCACTTAACTCACAGATTTACTCTCACTCAACATAGATTTACTCTCACTCAACATAAATTTACTCTCACTTAACATAGATTTACTCTCACTCAACACAGATGTACTCTCACACAACATAGATGTACTCTCACTCAACATAGATTTACTCAACATAGATGTACTCTCACTCAACATAGATTTACTCTCACTCAACATAGATGTACTCTCACTCAACAAATATTTACTCTCACTCAACACAGATTTACTCTCACTCAAGACAGCTTTTCACTCACTCAACACCATTTTCTTCTCACTCAACACAGTTTTATTCTCACTTAACTCACAGATTTACTCTCACTCAACATAGATTTACTCTCACTCAACAAAGATTTACTCTCACTCAACATAGATGTACTCTCACTTAACATAGATGTACTCTCACTTAACATAGATGTACTCTCACTCAACATAGATTTACTCTCACTCAACATAGATGTACTCTCACTCAACATAAGATTTACTCTCACTCAACAGAATTTACTCTCACTCAACATAGATTTACTCTCACTCAACATAGATTTACACATAGATTTACTCTCACTCAACATAGATTTACTCTCACTCAACATAGATGTACTCTCACTCAACATAGATGTACTCTCACAACATAGATGTACTCTCACTCAACATAGATGTACTCTCACTCATCTTAGATTTACTCTCACTCAACATAGATGTACTCTAACTCAACATAACAGATTTTACTCTCACTCAACACTCAGTTTAAATTACTCCAAACACAGATTTAAAGTTACCCCATACACAAAGACTTACCATTATGAAATATGATATTACCCATCAACAAAAAGTAACTGCCAATACATTCAAACTTATTCAAATTCTTCTGTGTGTGTGTGTTTGTGTGTGTCATATATAGAGGCTACTTACTTTCTATAAAGTGCCCATATTGCATATATGAGAATGAGAGTTGCAACAAAGATGAAAATGGCAAATGCCACTAGGACCCACCAAAATGCTACCCAACCTTCTAATCTAGCTGTGGACACTGGTTCACATGGCTGAAATAGATAAAAAATAATGTTTTACATTAGCTACTTGGTTAGTTAATTTATTGATAAAGACTATAACTAGGTTGACTAACAATAAACTAAAATCAACCATATCTGCCAAGTGCCAACATACCCTGTAAAAGTAATATGAAATAAATGACAAGAGACATAAAATGATCAAATAAATATCAATATACTCAAGTAATCATTAAAAAATAAAAGTATAATATGACCAAAACACTGATTCTAACTATGATCCCTCAGATGAGAGAGAGAGAGAGAGAGAGAGAGAGAGAGAGAGAGAGAGAGAGAGAGAGAGAGAGAGAGAGAGAGAGAGAGAGAGAGAGAGAGAGAGAGAGAGAGATATTTTGCTATCATGACAACACACAAAATTGTAATGGCGTTTTTGTTTTCATGTTAGCTTTCTAGTCTTGGTCTATGTTACGTTTTCTTCTAACGTGGACATTATATACAGAAGACAACACGTCTGTACTGTATGGTAGACATTTTAATAAGTGAAACGTAATGACGTAGAATTGACATCATAAGACATACGTCATACATACATGGGGTTTACATACATGTAAACAAGGTGATTAATAAAGAACGATAACTCTATTAGTCTTAGACATAATGTAACATCTCCCTCGTTAAATTTTGATAACGTAAAATTGTCACTAAATCATTTCACAAATCATCAACACAAAGTCTATCAATGTGAATTGAAACTAAAGCACATTAAACATTTACTGAATGTCATTTGATT
Organism: Tegillarca granosa; assembly: GCA_029721355.1. Taxonomy (NCBI): domain Eukaryota; kingdom Metazoa; phylum Mollusca; class Bivalvia; order Arcoida; family Arcidae; genus Tegillarca; species Tegillarca granosa. The sequence continues at coordinate 58,350,815 of CM056594.1, read as the reverse complement.
CACGATAGTCTGAAATTAAAATTAAAATTTTCAACAACAAAGAACTTTCAAGAATATACATATAACATATTTACATAGAAGGTATGATCTTTGGTTTGACCACACGACCAGAGCGGGTTGTGTAGGGGTTGTTAGATGTGTTGGAATTTGAACTAAGGGGCTCTGGCGACGGCCGATTCCTTTCGGGATCTACGTTTGACGCTTTTTGAGAAGGTGTGTTCTGGTTAGAAATGGCGTCGTACGCTGGTTCTGTAACTTGTTCGTGTTTCTCCTCCGTAGGTAAAATATGTGCGGAATTACTGGCGGTAGATTGTGCCATTTTGATCTAACACCTGAGAAGGATCTATCATTATGCCTGTCGACAATAACAGCAGGGTTCCATTTCTTGTCGAATTTTTGAAAACGAACGGATTCGCCCATTTTAAGAGTTTTTTTGGGTTTAGCGCCTTTGTCATAATTCTTTTTAGCACGCATTCTGCTAGATATTATTTTGTTGCGCGCATTGGGTGGTATTTCCGGAAGCATGCGTTGTGTGGTCACCGGTAATGTAGCTCGTAATCTACGTCCCATCAGTAACTGAGATGGTGATGAACCGACATCTAGCGGAGTTGTACGGTATTCAAGAATGCTAAGCCTTGGATCGACGCCTGCCGACTTTGACTTGGTAAGTGTACGTTTGACGGTCTGCACGGTTCGTTCGGCGAGACCGTTACTTTGCGGATATCGTGGACTTGAGGTAATGTGTATAAAACTCCACTGTCTAGCAAAGTCTGCGAACTCACTCGAGGAATACTGCGTCGCGTTGTCTGATACGACTTTTTCCGGGATACCGTGATGCGAAAAGGTCTCCTTGCATTTACTAATGATGGTACTACTTAGCGTGTTAGTAAGCTGAAAAATTTCAAAGTATCTACTGTAGTAATCTACAATCAGGAGATAATCTTTATTGTCCCAATAAAACAAGTCTGTAGCAACGACTTGCCAGGGATACTCTGGGACCTCTGACGGAACAAGAGGCTCTTTCTGAAGTGAATTGCGATTTTCTAGGCACACTGAACATTGCTTGACTAAGTTTGTGATCTCTTCTGACATTTTTGGCCAGAACAATACATCCCATGCTCGTTGAAGACATTTCTCGATACCCATGTGACCATTATGTATGGTGTTAAGCATATCAGACCTCAAGCTATGCGGTATAACAATCCTACCGGCTTTGAGGACTATACCGTCTACAACTGACAGTTCGTCTCGGTAATTCCAGAAGTCTAGAATAGTGGACGGACAATTACGTCTCGCGTGCGGCCAACCTTTATCAATGACTTCTATTAGTTGGCTTAAGATGTGGTCGCTCTGCGTTTCGGAGCGAATTTCTTGCAAACGACGGTTACTGACAGGTAAGTTTGACATGACAAAATGAACGTGAATTTCAACTTTGTCGGTTAAGTCAACAGTTGTGTCATCCGAATAGTTGCGACTTAGCGTATCAGCGACCGGTATTTCTTTCCCTGGTTTATAGCAAATGTCCAGATCATATTTCTGAATGCTAAATAACATACGTTGTAACCTAGGCGGTGCTATGTGTAACGGTTTCTTGGCGATTATTTCAAGAGGTTTGTGGTCTGTTTCGACAACTACTTTCCGTCCGTACACATAGTCGTGGAAACGATGACACCCGAATACGATCCCTAGCATTTCGCGTTCGATGTTTGCGTAATTTTGTTCGGTAACCCGTCAACGATTTAGATGTGTAACTCACTGGTTTGCCTTCTTGAAGAAGAGTAGCGCCTAGTCCGTACTTACTTGCATCGACCTGTAATGTAAGTGGTTTGTTTGGATCGTAATACGCAAGAACAGGGCTTTTTGTAATAATGTCCTTGACCTTACCGAAGGCCTGTGATTGAGGTGCGTCCCATACAAATTCATTTGCCTTTACTAACAATTGGCGGAGCGGTGCGGTTACTTCAGAGATATTTGGCGCGAATTTGGCAAGATAATTTACTAAGCCCAAAAATGTCTCAAGTTCCGCTTGATTTTGCGGCGGCTTCATGTCATGGATAGCGGAAACTTTAGCGGGGTCTGGTTTAAGGCCAGACGACTGTGAGCAAGTGTCCAAAGTAGCGAACTTCGGTAACGCCTACTTCTAATTTTTCCTCGTTTAATCGGATGCCTCTCTCCCGACTTCTATTTAGGACTTGACGCAAGTTTTTGTCATGTTCCGAACGAGTACTTCCATAAACAAGAATGTCGTCCACTGATTGTGACAACTCCCTGTAAGGCATTCTAAGACCTCATCGACCTTACGCTGAAATTCATCTTGTGAAGATTTTAATCCGAATGGCAAGCGTAGATAACGGTATCTGCCATATGGAGTATTGAACGTTGTTAGTAGTGAGGAATCATGATCTAGCATTGACGGCCCAGTAACCTGACCTAGCGTCTAATTTTGTAAAATATCTGGCATTTGTCAACTGAGGCAATACGTCGTCGAGTGTTCGAAGTGGGTAATGCGGTCTCTTAATCGCCTTATTTAAGTCCTGTGGATCAAGGCACACACGCAAATTTCCGGAGCTCTTTTCCACGACAACTAGCGAATTGACCCAATCAGTCGGCTCAGACACTTTTGCAATTATATTTAGACTCTCCATACGGTCTAACTCTGTTTTAAGTCTTTCGCGTATGGCAACTGGAACGCGTCTCGGTGGGTGAACCACTGGCTCGATTGCTAAATCGATGTGAATTTTACATTCACCCGGCAGGTTACCTATACCCTTAAATACATCGCTATACTCCGAAAGAACGGATTCTTTACTCATCGGAGTTTCATTTGTAGCACTTCCGTGTGACAAAGGCTCAACCGAATAGACAAACTGTAACATTCCAAAAGCAATGCAATCTCCAAGTCCTAATATTGGAGGTGAGTCGGTATCGATGACATAAATTACTATGTCCCGAGAATTATCGCGATATTGACACTTAACCGTTCCGTATCCGATAGCGTGTAACGAACTACCATTGTACGCGGACAAGGTTTGATCCGACTTATGAAGTGACCTTTTAATGTCTAACTTCCGGTACACTTTAAGGGGAACAATGTTTACTTGAGACCCTGTATCTAATTTAAACTGGATTGGTACCAAATTTGGGCCAATATTACAAGTGGCAAACGCCTTATCCTGTTGCACATTAAGGTTGCCTTGAATGGAATCAATAAACAAATCTGGGTCTGGGGCAAGATTTGGAGTGTTGGGGAGGGGTTGCTCTGGTTGTGGGTAAAAACCTGTAATTTCATGTACACTTTTAGATCTACACACTTTAGCAAAATGGTTGAGTTTGTGGCATTTGTTGCATTTTTTGCCTTTAGCAGAGCAAATATCAGACTTAGAGTGTCTATTTCCACAATTACCACACTGTCCTCCATATTGTGATCTGTTGGTGCTTTTCCCGCGTTGGACCTCGTTACGACGTTTTTGAGCATAACCCGACGTGGTAGAGTTTTTGACAGAATGTACATCCGAGGTCGACGACGATGATGCTGACATCGATTTTAGCTGCTCTCGGGAATACTCATGGGACTGTGCTATGCTAATAGCCTTTTCCAGAGTCAATGTTTGTCCTTCCTGAATAAGTTTTTCTCTGACCTTTGCTGAATTTGTTCCAAATACGATGCGATCACGGATCATTTCGTCAGCATTTGTATAGTTACAATCTTTCACTAGTAAACGTAGCTTAGTTACATACTGTTCAATAGTCTGAGTTCCTTGCAGTTCATTACTAAACTTGTATCTCGCAAAAATTGGGTTTAATTTCGGCTGAACATGCTGCTGAAATCTATCGAGATGGACCTTCAACTTCTTTTTATCATCGCCGGTTAAAACCCAAGTATTGTAGATGTCCCGACCACGATCACCAACCCAAAGCAGTAAGTAGTTTACCTTGACGTCCTCGTCTTTGTCCTTGAGTGGTCCTTGAAAAATCAAATTCACATGGCATACAAATTTCTTCCAAGACTCCGGAAGATTACTGCTTTCCCAATCCATGCTGGGAGTAGGAATACCACTGAGGTCTGCCATTTCTCTTTTTGAGTATTATTGTGTCTGTTAGAACTTTATCACCATGTTACGTTTTCTTCTAACGTGGACATTATATACAGAAGACAACACGTCTGTACTGTATGGTAGACATTTTAATAAGTGAAACCTAATGACGTAGAATTGACATCATAAGACATACGTCATACATACATGGGGTTTACATACATGTAAACAAGGTGATTAATAAAGAACGATAACTCTATTAGTCTTAGACATAATGTAACAGTCTATATATTGCTTGTAGTTACAACAATAAATTTTAAAGAATAAGAACTCTTGGAGATCTCCAGATAGTTGTTCTCCGAGAGATCTCTAGTTAGTTGTTCTCCGAGATCTCCAGTTAGTTGTTCTCCGAGATCTCCAGTTAGCTATTCCCCAAGATCTCCAGTTAGTTGTTCTTGGAGATCTCCAGTTAGTTGTTTTCCAAGATCTCCAGTTAGTTGTTCTCCAAGATCTCCAGTTAGTTGTTCTCCAAGATCTCCAGTTAGTTCTTCTCCAAGATCTCCAGTTAGTTTTTCTCTGAGATTTCCAGCTAGTTGTTCTCCAAGATCTCCAGTTAGTTGTTCTCCGAGATCTCCAGTTAGTTCTTCTCTGAGATCTCCAGTTAGTTGGTCTCCGAAATCTCCAGTTAGTTGTTCTCCGAAATCTCCAGTTAGTTATTCTCCTACTTCCTGTCACCATTATTTATATCTAGTTTCATATTTTCTACTATCAAACATGGTACAGTAGTTTAATGAAGCCAAAATTAAATAATTTTAGTAAGATACAATATCTAAGTAAAAGTAAAAATTTGAAAGGTTTGGAACATGTTTAGATAGAACAAATAACGAGATTTGTATTGAACAAAACTGCATGTTGCATTGACCAATAGTACTGCCAGGCAGTACATTATAAAAACGCCCACTAGTTGGATATTGTAGTTCATATAATTGATGATCTGCAAGAAGTACAAGTTTATCACTTACAAAAAGGGGCAAAACTCCATTTAATATCAAAGCATCATCACAATTTTATACTATTCATATTTTTAGGTCATTACAAACACACATACCAAAGACAGACAGACAACATCAGCCTTTTTTTCCAAAAGCAGGCATATAAAAATTGGCAGCCAGAATGTCCATGTAGTTTCTTATTTTTTCATTACAAATTTACAATTTTACCAATATAAAGACCCCCTATTTCTTCAAATGCATTTCTTATTTCCTTAATATGAAAATATGTCAACTTTCACTGAGTTAATTTTTAGTTATTCTGGTTGAATGAAAAAAAGAATCTATTGTATGTTATCATTCTCATCATGATATCGAGATGGAAACTAGACCTGATAGAAACCCTTACATATATAAAATATAATTAAAAAGTATAAATCATTGAATATATGTAATGTGTAAAAATTTTTTATAGATATTTGATCTAATGTTACAAGTTACAGACAGGCAGATAGGGATACAAGTTGTGATACAAAAAGTATCTAGTTTATAATGACTGTAGTTTATACTACAGTAAATCTTACTTACCCCTGTTGATACAGATCCATATTTACGTAAAACATCATTAATTTTATTAAGTTCTCGGGTAGCTTGATATGAATCTAAAACTTTGTCTTTCTGTATAACAACCATACAAACATCAGTTCTAAAATAACACAAAATAACACAAAAATATCATATCGTATCATATCATATCGTATCATACTGTATCATAACGTATTGTATCATATCATATCATATACTATCATATCATAAAATTATGTATGTCAATAAGATGCCAGAAAAAAAGAAATAGCTATACTGTACATCTAAAAAAACTAAAAGAAAAATTGTAAGGTGTTCAATATTAATGCCAACATTCAAAGACATAACATTTTATTTCTATAAGAGTGATTGTCAACATTACTGAAGGCATTTGAGCCAAGAACATAGCATAGCCTCTACTGTACAGCACTGGATACTAATGTTATTGCTGACATTCCAGTCAAGGGTATGACATAGCCTCTACTGTGCAGCACTGGATACTAATGTTATTGCTGACATTCCAGTCAAGGGTATGACATAGCCTCTTCTGTACAACATTGAATGCCAATGTTATTGCTGACATTCCAGTCAAGGGTATGACATAGCCTCTACTGTACAGCACTGGGTACTAATGTTATTGCTGACATTCCAGTAAAGGGTATGACATAGCCTCTTCTGTACAACACTGGATGCCAATGTTATTGCTGACATTCCAGTCAAGGGTATGACATAGCATCTTCTGTACAGCACTGGATACAAATGTTATTGCTGACATTCCAGTCAAGGGTATGACATAGCCTCTTCTGTACAACATTGAATGCCAATGTTATTGCTGACATTCCAGTAAAGGGTATGACATAGCATCTTCTGTACACCACTGGATGCCAATGTTATTGCTGACATTCCAGTCAAGGGTATGACATAGCATCTTCTGTACACCACTGGATGCCAATGTTATTGCTGACATTTCAGTCAAGGGTAAAGCATAGCCTCTTCTGTACAACACTGGATGTTAAAATTATTAGTGACATTTCAGTCAAGGGTATAGCATAGCATCTTCTATTTAAAAATGGATGTCCAACATAAACCTGATTATTAAAAACATAATTTTTTCAAGTATTAAATAAAGAACATTAAGAAAATTTGAATTTTTTTAAAGATTTTATCTGGCTCACCTGTCAATGGATGACCCTGTTAATGTTTTATGGTAACGAGTTATTGTATCTTTAAATAAAAAGTCTGGGTATTTGGTGTTGAGTTCACTGAAAGTAAAATAAAGAAAATCTTCAGTTACAGAGAAACATATACTGACCTAAATAACAGCATAAATTATATCTGAGTTAAAGTACCACTGATAATTGAATTGCTCCAGATATCTCAAATTATGGTACCAATGGTATTACAGGAAAATTATTTTTGGACAATGATTATTTCTAATGAAAAAGAAATCTGAGAGAATAGTAAATATGATAAATACATCAGTCTATATCAGGTTTAATCTAAAATATCAGTCTAGATCAGGTGTTTATCTGAAATATAAGTGTATATCAGGTGTTAGTCTGAAATATCAGTCTAGATCAGGTGTTTATCAGAAATATAAGTGTGTATCATGTGGTTGTTAATCCGAAATATCAGTCTATATCAGGTGTTAATCTGAAATATCAGTCTATATCAGATGTTAATCTAAAATATCAGTCTAGATAAGTTGTTGATCTGAAATATAAGTGTATATCAGGTGTTAATCTGAAATATCAGTCCATATAAGGTTTTAATCTGAAATATCAGTCTATATCAGGTGTCAATCTAAAAATCAGTCTATATCAGGTGTTAATCTAAAATATCAGTCTAGATAAGTTGTTGATCTGAAATATAAGTGTATATCAGGTGTTAATATGAAATATCAGTCTAGATCTGATGTTTATATGAAATACAATATCCTTAAATATTTAACCTACTGCCTCAGTGGCCTAGTGGTACAACAGCTGCCCTAAGTGGAAGGTGATAAGTTCAAACCCTGGCTGGATCACAAATAATATTGTGTGAGAGTGGCATCTTTTACGTGAGTACTGGCTTGATGAGACAGTGCGTTATGGTCACCCTAAATGAGACTGGTACAAGGCAGATAATAAAACACACTGGCACATTGAACACAGGCATAATTTTGTTTTTAGATTTAAACAAAATCTTTCAAGAGATAAAAAACCTGCTTTTGTTGGAATTAGCTGATATATTGCTGATGTGAAATTAAAAAATATTTTAACCAATAAACTTGACATAAGCATGAGTGATTATATTATTATTGTATATAGAAACTTATATATACTTTAACATTTGGTCCACATATCCCTGAACATCATCTCCAAATCTATCTGTTGGTATAACAACTCTGACTTGGTAATATGCTTTTAGTACAAATATCTGAAAAGAAATACAAAAAAATTAAATGAAAAAGGAGAAAGAATATAAGCAGTAGTTTAATAGTACAAAAAAGTCAAAGTCAGTAAGATACAGATACAGACAGTCAGTCAGATACTGATACTGTTAGTTCCAGACACAAATACTGACAGTTAGGAAGTCAGACAGTCAGTCAGATACTGACAAAGTCAGTTCTAAATACAAACAGTCAGACAGGAAGTCAGTTAGATACTGACAAAGTCGGTTCCAGATACAGACAGTCAAATACTGACAAAGTCAGTTATGAATACAAACAGTCATGCAGTCAGTCAGATACTGACAAAGTAAGTTCCAGACACAGACAGTCAGACAGATACTGACAGTCAGTCAGGTCTTGACAAAGTAAGTTTTTAGATACAGAGAGTCAGGCAGTCAGATACTGACAAAGTCAGTTCCAGATTCAGAGAGTCAGGCAGTCAGATACTGACAAAGTCAGTTCTAGACACAGAAAGTCAGGAAGACAGATACTGACAAATTCAGTTAGAGACACAGACAGTCAAGCAGTAAGTTAGATACTGACAAAGCTAGTTCCAGATTCAGACAGTCAGGAAGACAGTCAGATACTGACAAATTCAGTTTAAGACACAGACAGTCAGGAAGACAGTCATAAACTGACAGTTAGGAAGTCAGAAAGTCAGTCAGATACTGACTAAGTCAGTTCTAGGTACAAACAGTCAGGTAGGCAGTCAGTTAGATACTGACAAAGTCAGTTCTAGATACAGACAGTCACAAGGTTTGTCAGATACCAACAAAGTTAGTTCCTGGGTGAGATACAGACAGTCAGGCAGTCTGCAAGGAACTGAAAAGTCAGTTCAAGATACAGACACTCAGATACTGACAAAGTATGCAGTTCCAGATAGGCAATCAGTCAAATACTGTTCCAGACACAGACAGTCAGGTAGTCAGTCAGATGCTGATGAAGTCAGTTCCAGACAAAGTCAGTTCAAGTTCATGGTCAGTCAGTCAGGCAGTCAGGCAGTCAGTCAGATATCAACAGTGATACATAACATCTTACTGTTCATGGTCAGTATGTCAGACAGTTCGTCAGATATCAACAGTGATAGATAACATCCTACTGTTCATGGTCAGTCAGTCAGTCAGATATAATCAGTGATACATAATATCCTACTGTTCATGGTCAGGCAGTTTGTCAGATATCAACAGTGATACATAACATCCTACTGTTCATTGCCAGTTAGTAAGTCAGATATCAACAGTGATACATAATTTCCATCAGTAGAAAATCACAGCAACAAGAACCATCACCACAAATGTATGTGTATATTTGAGGTTTTAATGAAAGTGTTGTATTCATTTAGTTATGTTCAAGTCAGTCAGATATAATCAGTGATACATAACATCCTACTGTTCATTGCCAGTTAGTCAATCAGTCAGATATAATCATCGATACATAATATCCTACTGTTCATGGTCAGTCAGTCAGATATCATTACAGTAATACATAATATCTTATTATTCATTGTGAGGCAGTCAGTCAGATATCAACAGTGATACAAAACATCCTACTGTTCATGGTCAGTCAGTCAGTCAGTCAGTCAGATATAATCATTGATACATAATATCTTACTGTTCATGGTCAGTCAGTCATTCAGTCAGATATCAACAGTGATACATAACATACTACTGATCATGGTCAGTCAGTCAGTCAGTCAGATATCAACAGTGATACATAATATCCTACTGTTCATGGTCAGTCAGTCAGTCAGTCAGATATCAACAGTGATACATAATATCTTACTGTTCATGGTCAGTCAGTCAATCAGTCAGTCAGATATAATCAGTGATATAGAATATCTTACTGTTCATGGTCAGTCAGTCATTCAGTCAGATATCAACAGTGATACATAACATCCTACTGTTCATGGTCAGTCAGTCAGGCAGTTTGTCAGATATCAACAGTGATACATAACATCCTACTCTTCATGGTCAGTCAGTCAGTCATTCAGTCAGATATCAACAGTGATACATAATATCTTACTGTTCATGGTCAGTCAGTCAGTCAGTCAGATATCAACAGTGATACATAATATCTTACTGTTCATGGTCAGTCAGTCAGTCAGTCAGTCAGTCAGTCAGATATCAACAGTGATAAATAATATCTTACTGTTGATAGTCCATCAGTCAGTCAGTCAGATATCAACAGTGATACATAATATCTTACTGTTCATTGTCAGTCAGTCATTTAGGCAGATATCAACAGTAGTACATATTACCCTACCTCTGAATAAATTCTATGATAGTGATTGGCTAAATTGAATCACATGACCAACCCAGTATCATTCCGTACATAGCCGCACGCGCAAAAATACTGGGTCAGCAAGGCTGATACCGGGTGGGTTAGAGTTACGTCCCCTGTCGCTAACGTAAACGTCAACAAAAATGACCTAGTTTTAACTCTTTGTATACGTCACAAGTACGTCATTTTACAAATTTCTACTGTGTAGGGGCGGTTCAAATTTTTTTTAATTATAACTTATTAATTTATTTATTTATTTTGAAGTTCAAATTAATGTTATATTATTAAATAACATGCATTAAACCTTATTAAGTGATATTCCTTGTTGTAATATTTTTTTGCAGTCAGATATTTTTTGATTTTTAATTTATTTCATCGGCAATATTTCTATTTTTAAAAAAAATAGATCTAGCATTCGGTCATCGGTAGGGTAAAAAAGTTACACGGTTTGTAAGTGTCCGGTACGGAATGATACAGGGTCAGTAGAAAAGATACCGGGTGAGGCGGTCAGTATCATTCCGTACCGGACACTTACAAACCATGTAACTTATAATATCCTACTGTTCATGGTCAGTCAGTCAGTCAGTCAGTCAGATATCAACAGTGATACATAATATCTTACTGTTCATGATCAGTCAGTCAGTCAGTCAGTCAGTCAGATATCAACAGTGATACATAATATCTTACTGTTCATGGTCAGTCAGTCAGGCAGTTTGTCAGATATCAACAGTGGTACATAATATCTTACTGTTCATGATCAGTCAGTCAGTCAGTCAGATATAATCAGTGATATATAATATCTTACTGTTCATTGTCAGTCAGTCATTTAGTCAGATATCAACAGTGGTACATAATATCTTACTGTTCATGGTCAGTCAGTCAGTCAGTCAGTCAGATATAATCAGTGATACATAATATCTTACTGTTCATGGTCAGTCAGTCAGGCAGTTTGTCAGATATCAACAGTGGTACATAATATCTTACTGTTCATGATCAGTCAGTCAGTCAGTCAGATATAATCAGTGATACATAATATCTTACTGTTCATGGTCAGTCAATCAGTCAGTCAGATATAATCAGTGATACATAATATCTTACTGTTCATGGTCAGTCAATCAGTCAGTCAGATATAATCAGTGATACATAATATCTTACTGTTCATGGTCAGTCAATCAGTCAGTCAGATATAATCAGTGATACATAATATCTTACTGTTCATGGTCAGTCAGTCATTTAGTCAGATATCAACAGTGGTACATAATATCTTACTGTTCATGATCAGTCATTCTGTCAGATATCAACAGTGGTACATTATATCTTACTGTTCATGGTCAGTCAGTCAGTCAGTCGGATATCAACAGTGGTACATAATATCTTACTGTTCATGGTCAGTTAGTCAGTCAGTCAGTCATTCAGTCAGATATCAACAGTGGTACATAATATCCTACTGTTCATGGTCACTCAGTCAGTCAGATATCAACAGTGATACATAATATCTTACTGTTCATGGTCAGTCAGTCAGTCAGTCAGATATCAACAGTGGTACATAATATCTTACTGTTCATGGTCAGTCAGTCATTCAGTCAGATATCAACAGTGATACATAATATCTTACTGTTCATGATCAGTCAGTCATTCAGTCAGATATCAACAGTGATACATAATATCTTACTGTTCATGGTCAGTCAGTCATTCAGTCAGATATCAACAGTGATACATAATATCTTACTGTTCATGGTCAGTCAGTCAGCCAGTCAGTCAGTCAGATTTCAACAGTGATACATAATATCTTACTGTTGATAGTCCATCAGTCAGTCAGTCAGATATCAACAGTGATACATAATATCTTACTGTTCATGGTCAGTAATTCAGTCAGATACAAGAGTGATACATGAAATCTTACTGTTCATGGTCAGTCAGTCAGATATCAACAGTGATACATAATATCCTACTGTTCATGGTCAGTTAGTCAGTCAGTCAGTCAGATATCAACAGTGATACATAACATCCTACTGTTCATTGCCAGTCAGTCAGTCATTTAGTCAGATATCAACAGTGATACATAATATCCTACTGTTCATGGTCAGTCAGTCAGTCAGTCAGATATCAACATTGATACATAACATACTACTATACATTGTGAGGCAGTTTGTCAGATATCAACAGTGATACAGAAAATCCGACTGTTCATGGTCAGTCAGTCAGTCAGTCAGTCAGTCAATCAGATATAATCAGTGATACATAATATCCTACTGTTCATGGTCAGTCAGTCAATCAGTCAGTCAGATATAATCAGTGATACATAATATCTTACTGATTATTGTCAGTCAGTCATTTAGTCAGATATCAACAGTGGTACATAATATCCGACTGTTCATGGTCAGTCAGTCAGTCAGTCAGATATCAACAGTGATACATAATATCTTACTGTTCATGATCAGTCAGTCAGTCAGTTTGTCAGATATCAACAGTGGTACATAATATCTTACTGTTCATGATCAGTCAGTCAGTCAGTCAGATATAATCAGTGATACATAATATCTTACTGTTCATTGTCAGTCAGTCATTTAGTCAGATATCAACAGTGGTACATAATATCTTACTGTTCATGGTCAGTCAGTCAGTCAGTCAGTCAGATATAATCAGTGATACATAATATCTTACTGTTCATGGTCAGTCAGTCAGGCAGTTTGTCAGATATCAACAGTGGTACATAATATCTTACTGTTCATGATCAGTCAGTCAGTCAGTCAGATATAATCAGTGATACATAATATCTTACTGTTCATGGTCAGTCAATCAGTCAGTCAGATATAATCAGTGATACATAATATCTTACTGTTCATGGTCAGTCAGTCAGTCAGATATAATCAGTGATACATAATATCTTACTGTTCATGGTCAGTCAATCAGTCAGTCAGATATAATCAGTGATACATAATATCTTACTGTTCATGGTCAGTCAGTCATTTAGTCAGATATCAACAGTGGTACATAATATCTTACTGTTCATGATCAGTCAGTCAGTCAGATATAATCAGTGATACATAATATCCTACTGTTCATGGTCAGTCAATCAGTCAGATATAATCAGTGATACATAATATCTTACTGTTCATGGTCAGTCAATCAGTCAGTCAGATATAATCAGTGATACATAATATCTTACTGTTCATGGTCAGTCAGTCATTTAGTCAGATATCAACAGTGGTACATAATATCTTACTGTTCATGGTCAGTCAGTCATTTAGTCAGATATAATCAGTGATACATAATATCTTACTGTTCATGGTCAGTCAGTCATTTAGTCAGATATCAACAGTGGTACATTATATCTTACTGTTCATGATCAGTCAGTCAGTCAGTCAGATATAATCAGTGATACATAATATCCGACTGTTCATGGTCAGTCAGTCATTCAGTCAGATATCAACAGTGGTACATAATATCTTACTGTTCATTGTCAGTCAGTCATTTAGTCAGATATCAACAGTGGTACATAATATCTGACTGTTCATGGTCAGTCAATCATTCAGTCAGATATCAACAGTGATACATAATATCTTACTGTTCATGGTCAGTCAGTCAGGCAGTCAGCCAGATATAATTAGTACACTAAGAAAACAATAAATATAACAAATTTCCAGTTCTAAGATGTTTTCTACAATTCAGAATACATACTCACCCTCACAACCATGGTACTTTAAAATTTACTACAACTGTATCCAACATTGCCTCTTACTCTGATTACCAAATAAACCCCACAATAATACTGACTATAACTACAACTGAATCCCACATTGATACTTACTGTCACTACAACTGAAATCCTACATTGCTAATTACTGTCACTACAACTGAATCCCACATTGATACTTACTGTCACTACAATTGAAATCCTACATTGATAATTACTATCACTACAACTGAAATCCCACATTGATACTTATTGTCACTACAACTGAAATCCAACATTGCTAATTACTGTCACTACAACTGAATCCCACATTGATACTTACTGTCACTACAACTGAAATCCTACATTGCTAATTACTGCCACTACAACTGAAATCCTACATTGCTAATTACTCTCACTACAATTGAAATCCTACATTGCTAATTACTGCCACTACAATTGAAATCCTACATTGCTAATTACTGCCACTACAACTGAAATCCTACATTGCTAATTACTGCCACTACAACTGAAATCCGACATTGCTTATTACTCTCACTACAATTGAAATCCTACATTGCTAATTACTGCCACTACAATTGAAATCCTACATTGCTAATTACTCTCACTACAATTGAAATCCTACATTGATACTTACTATTACTACAACTGAATGCCACATTGCTAATTACTGTCACTACAACTGAATGCCTACATTGCAAATTACTCTCACCACAATTAATATCCTACATTGCTAATTACTGTCACTACAATTGAAATCCTACATTGCTAATTACTGCCACTACAATTGAAATCCTACATTGCTAATTACTCTCACTACAATTGAAATCCTACATTGATACTTACTATTACTACAACTGAATGCCACATTGCTAATTACTGTCACTACAATTGAAATCCTACATTGCTAATTACTGCCACTACAATTGAAATCCTACATTGCTAATTACTCTCACTACAATTGAAATCCTACATTGATACTTACTATTACTACAACTGAATGCCACATTGCTAATTACTGTCACTACAACTGAAATCCTACATTGCTAATTACTCTCACTACAATTAATATCCTACATTGCTAATTACTGCCACTACAATTGAAATCTCTCATTGCTAATTACTCTCACTACAACTGAAATCCTACATGATACTTACTGTTACTACAACTAAAGCCACATTGCTAATTACTGTCACTACAACTGAAATCCTACAGTGCTAATTACTGTCACTACAATTGAAATCCTACATTGATACTTACTCTCACTACAACTGAATCCCACATTGATATATTTTTACTATCCTCAGCTCTGACGGTCAAGTTGAAATATCCACCAACAAAAGTCACATAACTCCTTAATGCCACACTTATCATTCCTGTGGCTGGGTCAATATTAAACGGTGTATTATATATAGGAATCACTCTGCCATCTGAATCCTTTAACATGACATTTGTTATTGTATATCTAATCTTGTTAAACTCAGAGGAGTCCCCATCATAAGCCTGAACTTGTGTCACTTTGTCTGACTGAGGTAAATCAAATATTCCTACAAACAAACAGTAAAATTATGAAGATAAAAATTAGTCAATAATGGCTGCCTAGATGTAAGTAAGGTCATAAATTATAACACAAATGTAGAAATTTCATAAAGCACCATTATACTCCCAACTGACTTTTATAGTATATAAAAGAAACTTGACATGGAGGTAAAATACTAAATGTACTATAATGTACTATAATCTACCAAAGAACTGATCTCATAAAAGATCATCAATAATTACTGAAGTTATGGTAAACACCATTACAATACTTAACCTAGCGGTAACCTAAATAAGACTTTAAAACTGTGATACAGCTTCTTTCCTTAGTGCTCTGTTTTAAGTGGAGCATTAGTGTCAATTGGTTTACTAAGTGTCAGAATAATGTGACCTGGACAGTGGTTGGTTTGTCTGTAGCATACTGCTTCTGTGAGCTATCATATTAAAGTCAACCTCAGTGTGACCCAGCAAAAGACAGATAATAAAACTCCCAGATCTTATGTATACAGAAACTTGTTCTTTGATTTATTTATAGAAACTGATAAACTTGTTCTTATTGCAAATAGCTAAAACAATTGTCAAGGCTATTTAGTTTAACAATAATAGAAACAAACTAGAGATTGTAACTGGGATATCAGTTACGTATGATTCCCCACCATCCATAATCTATATATTGTCTAAAATATACACCTGCTGATGGACTGATCTCGAGATGGATTGATAGTATCCATTACTAGTAATCGAAAGCTGACTAAGAGAAAGGGCGGAAGACAAGTAAATTTAAAGTTAACATCGAATTGTACAATTATAATTCGAGTAGTATTCATTTTAATATATATTTTCATTCCCTCATACCCCATTGTTGCAACAATGTTTTTTGTTAAAAGAAACCAATTGATCACAGGAGTCCGAATCTGCATGTATAAATTTATAATTCGAAATGTATGTAAATTATACAAGTTTAATAGATCAGAATCATGCGTTCTGTCTTCTGACATAGGTCCTATCCATTAAATTGGCAATTCTATTAGCTGGTGTATTTTGATTGGACAGGTATTCAACTTTGATTGATAGCAAATCTATTTCACGAACTGTGAGGTGTTTAACCAACAAATTTGATTGACATGTGTCATGACTGTGAAGTAGCCATAACCTACATATTAATGGATAAATGACAAAGAGATTAAAGCAATTATCCATATCAAAACATGTAATAATGCTATTGAATTTGTTTACAATTCTTTGAATAGGAATTTAATCCTGTAAACTTGCCTTAAGAAATGAAATCAAGTATGCCATAAGATAGTGTTTCTTGACTGAGGGTGGGTGTTAAGAATTCTGGCTTCCCACCCCTACCCTCTCTTGAAAATGATTTCCTGGAGGTTTTTATCACTCTTTTTAAAAGTCCATAATGAACAAGAAAATATACAGATGAGTGGAAAGGATTTTAACTATTTAAAAGCTATACATGTACATAGCACCACCCACAGTGGGAAATGACCTTAGGTGCCCTTTATTAGTATCACTCTATTCAACTTTTCATAAGGAACCAGAAGATACATAAATTAGGGGTGGGGATTTCAATAGTTTAAAATTAACTTAGCACCACCCAGCCCTACCCTTCAGTGGGAAAGTACCTTAGGTGTCTTTGATTAGTGTCATTCTTTTTATTTTATCATTAGGAACCAGAAAATATATACTTTAGGGGTGGGGATCTAATTAGTTTATGAGTTATGACAAAGTCCTATATATGGTTTTATAGCACACCGCAAAGTGTTTAAGGAAAAATTGGTGATTTTTGTTTTTAAGACCCCATCTTCCTGTCCCTCACCCAATAAATACCCATGGATGTAAAACTTTAATGGTGCAGGAACCTATCCTAAAATTTTGAACGAGAAATGAATGATGCGTTTAACTTGTTTGGCAGTGCTGATAAAAATTTGATATATTTTTAACAATTTAATACATAGTAACTGAGAATTTATTAAGAACAAATTATGTATGTGAGAAAGAGGTTAGTCACTTAATTAAAATTAACGTTCAATCATTTTTGTTTAGTGCTTAACTGTATACATTAATTCAGATTACCCATTTTTTTTCGGGCGCTCATATATCTGAGAAACTGAATAAGAAAGAAGAAGATTCTATAAGAGTTATCTCTCTTTGTACGTATTGGACAGAAAGATGTTTGGAATTAAATTACGCAATTTACACGCACCAACCGCTGAGCCGTCGAGATAGAAAAAAATTTGATCATTTAACCATATCTACCAAGATAGCAGATTGTTGGTACCAAATTTCATCCAAACCCATCATACAGTTTCCGAGTTCTGCACCGGACAATTTTAAGGAAGAAAAAAAATTATAAAAATAATAATAATAAGAAGAAGAAACAGAACGAAAACAATATGATTCCCCACCTTTGGGTGGGGAATCATAATAACCAATCCTCAACTGTCATACAACTTTAATTCTCAGTATTAGTAAGACTGTAAGAGAGATTCTTGATATTTGATTAACTTAACTGTCAAAGAAGTGAATACTGAATATAAAAGAATCTTGACTGATGTTAAACATTATTAATCATCTTACTGTTCATTGAATTTTGATTGAATAGTTTTAAAAACAACTTTACTCAATTCAACAGTTCTGGCAAATTGTATAAAAATTTACAGAGAAAATCGTATCCTTACTATCGATTCCATTCTCTCTTAAGAAATTCCTTAAAATGTCACTTAACAAAATGTGGCAATGGAACATAATGTCCACATTAATATATGTATATGTGATATTATTTTTATAATGATGAATGACATTACATTATCTGGTGATGTGGACATTTACTCTGATGATTGGAACATTATGTCTATAGAGATATTGGACATTATGTCTATGGAGATGTGGACATTATGTCTATGGAGATGTGGACATTATGTCTATGGAGATGTGGACATTATCTCTGATGATTGGAACATAATGTCTATAGAGATGTGGGGCATTATGTCTATGGAGATGTGGACATTATCTCTGATGATTGGAACATAATGTCTATAGAGATGTGGACATTATGTCTATGGAGATGTGGACATTATCTCTGATATTGGAACATTATGTCTATAGAGATGTGGACATTATGTCTATGGAGATGTGGGGACATTATGTCTATGGAGATGTGGGACATTATGTCTATAGAGATGTGGACATTATGTCTATGGAAATGTGGACATTTACTCTGATGATTGGAACATTATGTCTATAGAGATGTGGACATTATGTCTATGGAAATGTGGACATTATGTTTATGGAGAAGTGAGAATTAGTCTATGGAGATGTGGACATTTACTCTGATGATTGGAACATTATGCCTATAGAGATATGGGACATTATATCTATGGAGATGTGGGACATTATGTTTATGGAGATGTGGGACATTATGTCTATGGAGATGTGGGGACATTATGTTTATGGAGATGTGGGACATTATGTTTATGGAGAAGTGAGAATTAGTCTATGGAGATGTGGACATTTACTCTGATGATTGGAACATTATGCCTATAGAGATATGGGACATTATATCTATGGAGATGTGGGACATTATGTCTATGGAGATGTGGGACATTATGTCTATGGAGATGTGCGACATTATGTCTATGGAGATGTGGGGACATTATGTCTATGGAGATCATGGACATTATCTCTGATGATTGGAACATTATGTCTATAGAGATATGGGACATTATATCTATGGAGATGTGGGACATTATATCTATGGAGATGTGGGACATTATTTCTATGGAGATGTGGGACATTATGTCTATGGAGATGTGGGACATTATGTCTATGGAGATGTGGGGACATTATGTCTATGGAGATCATGGACATTATCTCTGATGATTGGAACATTATGTCTATAGAGATATGGGACATTATGTCTATGGAGATGTGGACATTATGTCTATGGAGATGTGGGGACATTATGTTTATGGAGATGTGGGACATTATGTCTATGGAGAAGTGAGAATTAGTCTATGGAGATGTGGACATTTACTCTGATGATTGGAACATTATGCCTATAGAGATATGGGACATTATATCTATGGAGATGTGGGACATTATGTTTATGGAGATGTGGGACATTATGTCTATGGAGATGTGGGGACATTATGTTTATGGAGATGTGGGATATTATGTCTATGGAGAAGTGAGAATTAGTCTATGGAGATGTGGACATTTACTCTGATGATTGGAACATTATGCCTATAGAGATATGGGACATTATATCTATGGAGATGTGGGACATTATGTTTATGGAGATGTGGGACATTATGTCTATGGAGATGTGGGGACATTATGTTTATGGAGATGTGGGACATTATGTTTATGGAGATTTGGGACATTATGTTTATGTAGATGTGAGACATTATGTCTATTGAGATGTGGGACATTATGTTGATGCGATGTGGGACATTATGTGTACTAAACATTATTTTTATGGAGATGTGGGACATTATTTTTACTTGACATTATTTCTATGGTAATGTGGAACATTTTGTGTACTTGACATTATTTCTATGGTGATGTGGGACATAATGTGTACTTGCCATTATTTCTATGGTGATGTGGGACATCATGTGTACTTGACAATATTCCTTTGGTGATGTCAGACATTATGTTTACTTGACATTATTTCTATGGTAATGTGGAACATTTTGTGTACTTGACATTATTTCTATGGTTATGTAGGACATTATGTGTACTTGACATTATTTCTATGTGGATGTCAGACATAATGTTTACTTGACATTATGTCTTTGTGGATGTCAGACATTATGTTTACTTGACATTATTTCTATGTGGATGTCAGACATTATGTTTACTTGACATTATTTTTATGTGGATGTCAGACATTATGTTTATGGAGATATGAGACATTATGTTGATGGGACGTGGGACATTATGTGTACTTAACATTATTTCTATGGAGATGTGGGACATTATGTTTACTTGACATTATTTCTATGTGGATGTCAGACATTATGTTTATGGAGATGTGGGACATTATGTTTATGGAGATGTGAAACATTATGTCTTTTGAGATATGGGACATTATGTTGATGCAAAGTGGGACATTATGTGTACTTAACATTATTTCTATGGAGATGTGGGACATTATTTTTACTTGACATTATTTCTATGGTAATGTGGATTATTTTGTGTATTTGACATATTTCTATGGTAATGTAGAACATTTTGTGTACTTGACATTATTTCTATGGTAATGTAGAACATTTTGTGTACTTAACAATATTTCTATGGTGATGTCAGACATTATGTTTACTTGACATTATTTCTATGTGGATGTCAGACATTATGTGTACTTGACATTATTTCTATGGAGATGTCAGATATTATGTTAACTTGACATTATTTCTATGGTAATGTAGATTATTTTGTGTACTTGACATTATTTCTATGGTAATGTGGAACATTTTGTGTACTTAACAATATTTCTATGGTGATGTCAGACATTATGTTTACTTGACATTATTTCTATGGTGATGTCAGACATTATGTTTACTTGACATTATTTCTATTTGGATGTAGGACATTATGTGTACTTAACATTATTTCTATGGTGATGTAGGACATTATGTGCACTTGACAATTTATATGGTGATGTGGGACATAATGTGTACTTGCCATTATTTCTATAGTGATGTGGGACATCATGTGTACTTGAAAATATTTCTATGGTGACGTCAGACATTATGTTTACTTGACATTGTTTCTATGGTGATGACATACATTATGTTTACTTGACATTGTTTCTATGGTGATGTAGGACATTATGTGTACTTGACATTGTTTCTATGGTGATGTAGGACATTATGTGTATTTGACATTGTTTCTATGGTGATGTAGGACATTATGTGTACTTGACATTGTTTCTATGGTGATGTAGGACATTATGTGTTTTTGACATTTTTTGTATGTGGATGTCAGACATTATGTGTACTTGACATTATTTCAATGGTGATGTAGGACATTATGTGTACTTGACATTGATTCTATGGTGATGTGGGACATAATGTGTACTTGCCATTATTTCTATGGTGATGTGGAACATTATGTGTACTTGACATTGTTTCTATGGTGATGTAGGACATTATGTGTATTTGACATTGTTTCTATGGTGATGTAGGACATTATGTGTATTTGACATTGTTTCTATGGTGATGTAGGACATTATGTGTACTTGACATTGTTTCTATGGTGATGTAGGACATTATGTGTACTTGACATTGTTTCTATGGTGATGTAGGACATTATGTGTTTTTGACATTTTTTGTATGTGGATGTCAGACATTATGTGTACTTGACATTATTTCAATGGTGATGTAGGACATTATGTGTATTTGACATTGTTTCTATGGTGATGTAGGACATTATGTGTACTTGACATTGTTTCTATGGTGATGTAGGACATTATGTGTACTTGACATTGTTTCTATGGTGATGTAGGACATTATGTGTACTTGACATTGTTTCTATGGTGATGTAGGACATTATGTGTACTTGAAATTGTTTCTATGGTGATGTAGGACATTATGTGTATTTGACATTGTTTCTATGGTGATGTAGGACATTATGTGTACTTGACATTGTTTCTATGGTGATGTAGGACATTATGTGTACTTGACATTGTTTCTATGGTGATGTAGGACATTATGTGTACTTGAAATTGTTTCTATGGTGATGTAGGACATTATGTGTACTTGACATTGTTTCTATGGGGATGTGGGATGTTATGTACTTTACATTATTTCTATGTTGAATCTTATCTACAGAATCCAATTGTAAGAAAATATAAGAACTGTTTCAGAAAAATTTAAAGCTATGCTTTAGTATGAGATAAAATCCTTTGAGGAAAAATGGCAAAATGCTATGCTTTGATTAAATCTGTTAAAAAAATTGGGAATATATTTAACACCTATTCTCCATTAATTCGTCGTTATTCTTAAATATGCTGTCGCCGTAACATTTACGAGAAACTGCATAAAATACCCCTTACTACATGACTATCAGCAAAAAAAACCAGTTGTATGTGTTTTACATAATAAATAATCTTCAGATATGTGTATAATTTCTGATCACTTCACACAGAATACGTCAATTTGACAGAAATCATTATGTCGCCTTAACCGTAAGTAATTTTCGAATTTACACCGAGGAAAATAGCGTCACTTTCTATCACATTTTTCAATGTTATTACACTCAATGATGTTGCAAGTTTTGTTTTCCAAAGTATTGTTTCATTCCAAAAGCATTCAAACGAGAAATGATGACTTTAAATTTGTCGCTAAAATTATGTAAGCTACGTTATCATTACATAAATTGGGTATTTTACTTCTTGAGAAACATCGAATTCCGTGGTCTTATATGACAGAAATATTTAATAAATAATGTGTGTTTAATATGCGAGTGAAATGAAAGTAGGTGCATGTGAACAATGATAGTCACCGACTGAGATCTACTGAAAATGGAATAGTTTTTTTAAGGACGTAAGCTACGTTCCCGTTATAACTTTTCATTAAATGTTTATATGCGTGTTATACATATACTGGCATTCGAACATGTCTATACAAGTATTTTGAACATTTAAAATGATTTGCCATGCGTTCGGTGAATCAGACAAAAATTAAAATGCCATTGATTGTAATATACGTTCTGTAAGCTAAGTTACACGATTTCAGAAAAATTGTCTAATCGACTACAAATTGATCAATAAATGTTCTATTCTGTGTTTTTAGAGAAAGTTAGAGACCGTGATTGGTTCGAATATTACAATGTTTGTTTCATTTCCTATTTTTTCCTAAGTTGGATGGCGCTCAAAATCATACTTCAGCTGTTGTAATTCTAGTAGAGTAACGGCATATCTGAGCAGGTATGTAGTTTTTATAACTAATGAAAATGTCAAAATATCTTATATTTTGTATAATTTGTTATTTTATAGCAGATATATATGAATTCGGGACCCCTGTTAATCAAAAACAGCATGGGTAGTATTAGAGGTCATTCAAGTACAAACACAAAATTACATAAATTTCTTTTAAATGAAACCTTATTTTCAGACAATGAGTAATTGCAATAGAAAAAATCATATTCCTGTCGTCTTTCTATACTAATATATTTTAATTATGCATTACTGAAAGTTCTGAAATTATTGGCACAGATGCTAAACAAAGCTATTAAATCAATGGTAACGTAGATTACATGTTGCTTGCAAAATTTATAAACAGACACCGAATTCTGATTTTGGTTGTAACAATTAAAATTTTTCTTGATCGAAGATTTCAAAGCAATATTCAGTGTATAATTTGACAGCATTCTGAATATATATAATTTTACTTTATTCACGAGCTAAAGATGGTATTCATGTGGTAACGTAGCTTACCTGTATTGGTAACGTAAGCTTACTGTTTTCATACATTCTTACAGGATGCCACTAACAAAAGCTGAAAAGCAGAAAGCATACAGAGAAAGAAAGAAACAGGCCCTAGGTGAAAAATATTTTGAAAATGAGAGAAAAAGAGTAAGCCAGTACTACATCCCGATAGAACAAAGATCCAAAAAAGAGCAGAAAAAAAGAAGGGAAAAAGTTAAAAAGTATGTCCAGGAACACAGATTACGTAAGCAAAAGTCAAAAGAAAGCATTGACAATAGCCCTGATTTGTTAGCAAGCAATCAAGAACAATATTTAGAAATAAGTTCAAGCACAGACACAACAGTAAGGACACAGCAACTAATAGTCAAATTACCTTGTATTGATGCAAAAAAGAGAACAAGAAAAAGAGTCAGTCGAGCGGTAGCAAAATGTAAAAGGGAAATTGAAAGATTAAAGAATGAAAACAAAATAAGTCAAAGAAAGTTCAAAGCAGCTTCAAAAAGATATGAAAGATTGGCAAAGAAGATATCAAACAATAAGCAAATGGTAACAAGCACTATAAATTTGACAATCCATAAAGAAAATTCTGCAAACAATATAGAAGAAATGGGTTCTAATGTAGAAACAGAAAAAGACAACATTGATACAAATACAAAAGAAAAACAAAACAGCGCAAGTCTTCAAACACCTTGGAAAAGAACATATGCTGAAATAAGACAAGAAGGTTTTTCTCCGACTAAAATGCCTAAAACTGTTACTGATAAGCTGGTATTAGCCAACGTTCTGACAGAGGAAGTGGGTACACTATACAGAAACAGCAATGAAAAAGGCAAAAAAGTAATCTGTAACATGCTTTCCAGCACAAAGCTCAAGAAATATAGACTTAAAAATAAGCTTAGTAAGAAGACGGGAATTCGTCTTCATCGGCTACTAAGTAAATCAGGACTAGTTTCTTCAGCGACAAGAAGAACAAGAAATGAAAAAAAACGAAAGAAAATCCGGCAAGATATAATAAAATTTCTTGAAAGAGATGACAATAGTCGACAGATGCCCGGGAAAAATGACAAAGTTAAGACAGAAAATGGTACTGAGCAAAAGCGAATCCTGAATGATAGTTTAGTTTACCTTCACATGAAATATAAAGCAGAAAAATCAAGTAAAATTACACTGTCTACCTTTTGCAAAATGAGACCTAAGTACATCGCTCTTACCAAGTACCTATGTAGAAATAAATGCTTGTGCCAAAAGCACCAAAATATGGCCCTTGCGCTTAAGTCATTAAAGGTAGCAGGTGTAAATGTCTCCATTAACCCTGACGAGTTTGTTAGAAATTTACAAAACACGTCTGTAGACACTATCTTAGGAACTCTGGCTGAGGAAGAAATCTCAATATCACAGTGGAAGAAAACAGAGTTGACAAATGGAAAAAAGAAAACTATCATAGTAGAAAAGAAACTGAAAACAGAAGAGTTCATCGCATTAATTAAAGAACAAATATGTGAATTTCAAGAGCATGTGGACAGAGTCAAAACCCAGTATTCGGCTGTAAATAAACTAAAAGAAAATATCCCTAAAGGTCACGTGATGCTGCAAATGGACTTTGCCGAAAATTTTACTTGTGTATCCGCCGATGAGGTACAGAGCGCATATTGGAACAGCACAGCAGTTTCGTTGCATCCAGTTGTTGCCTACTTTAGAGATAACAATGGTATCCTTAATCACAAAAATTTTGTTTATGTGTCAGATGACCTAGGACACAACTTTGGACACGTCTACACAATTATCAAAAATCTCATTAGTGAGTTGAAAGATACTTTAAATGACCTTAAAATGATACATTACTGGACAGATAGTCCAAGTTCGCAATACAGGAACAAATCAGCATTTTATGTTATATCTGATCACGAAAATATCTTTGGTATCCCAGCCATTTGGAATTACTTTGAAAGTGGACACAGGAAAGGGCCCTGTGACGGGGTAGGAGGGACATCAAAAAGAATTGCTGATTTAGCAATAAGACAAGGGAAAATTATTGTCCAGGATGCGTCTGACTATTTTCAACGAGTGAAATGTCTTCACATGAGCACAGCATATCGTTTTGTATCAACCAATGAAATTGAAGAAAATAGAAAACAGGTCGTTGAAATCAACAAAAAACTTGTACCCATGAAAGGAACTATGAAAATACATCAAGTAGGGGCTATATCAACAGGTAAAATTTAAACATGCATCACTTCATGTTATTGTCAGCAGTGCATAGAAGGTAACATGCACAAATTTAATGAAGGCCAACTGCTCAAGAAAGGAGAATCAATCGTAATGCAAACCCAAGATCGTTTACCCATTTCTAGTGAACAGCAGTTAAACAATGACAACGGAGTAGGTGAAACAGTTGAAGTAGGTGAAATACAGAAAGCAGGTGAAATAAATAAAGAAGATGAAACTAATAAAAATAACGAAGTGGATGAAATTATTGAAATGGGTGAATTTAATGGAGAAAGTAAAATGAATGAAGTGGATGAACTTAATGAGGTACATGAAAGCACTGTCAAACAACTAGAGAAAGAAAATGAAATAACTGTAAATGATTGGATAGCTGCCAAGTTCGACAATGAATGGCATATTGGCAATGTCATAGAAATCGATGAAGAAGATGATTTGGAAGTATCTTTTCTACGACATACTAAAACAATAAACGATTCCAAGGTTCTGTTTAAGTGGCCAATACCGTTGGATATCATTTATGTTAAACGACAAAATGTCATTTGCAAAGTAATTGAACCTCGGCCAATAGGACGGAGTGGTAGAAGTTTTCAATTACAGGACAGCGACTTTGACAAGATAAAAACGATTTTCCAAAAGTGATTGAAACCCACAGATTTTGTTCAGAGTTTAATATGTTACAATTTGTTTATTGTTTTACTTTAGGAGTTCCTATTTTAAACATATAATCATTTACTTATCCAAAAACCAATATCTCGTAAGTTACGTTACCTTTTCATTTGGAAAGAAATTCGACTAAACAGTTGAATTGTGTAGTTGATGCAAGTTTTGAATCTGCTCATCACATCATCCTAAAGAAAAAGCTTACGAAGACTTACAAAAATATAAATGTGATTTTCAGTTTGGGCTTAATCATATTACACTTTGCTCGTAAAAGTTGTTAATTCATTAATTTATGTATCATTTTGCGTTTTTCTGTATCATTTTGCATATAATTATAGTCGTGGTTTATTAATAAAGTTGTTGTCAACATAACTATATAGTTCATCCGCCTGGTTTGTGTTAATATATATCCCATAACAACTTTATTAAAAAGATATATTAAAAAGAATGCTAATCTACGTTACCAGAAATGTGTAATCTACGTTACCATGGTTTACTGCTCAATAGACAGATATTGGTTTACCATTGGCTATTTAAGCATGCACATACTTTCATACGAATAAGTAAACAACAAAATTCACCTCGTGTTGTATTTCTCTTGTAAAAACATTTACGGTAAGGCAAGATGTAAGATAAGCGACTGTAACATTTTTTATAAATTTAAAATGGTTCGTTTTTTTATTTCAGAAGTAATAGCGCTTTTAAGTTCACTTTGTTCATTTTGAAATATTTTCTGTTGAAATCCATATGACTAATTCATTCAAATCCACCATCATTGTATCTGTGCGACACTTATTGCCAATTGGGGGATAAGCCTTTATTTTCATACCAACATTAAAATGTAGCTTACTTTAATGATAGGATGAGTCAAACACTATGTGCTGTAAAATGAAAACCGTAAGAGTCTGAGTCGTAAAATTTCACACATAAATTGCTTAAATGCTTATGTATTCAAATAATGTTGTCGCTAATCATTTCTTGACAATTGGATATTCAGTCAGTATAAAGTGCTTTATGACATATTAATGGAGAATAGGTGTTAAGTGATAAGATACTTACTGTCGTTGATAAGAGTGTATGGAAATGTTGGTCTCATATCATTAATGTCCAGTATGTTTACATGTAAAAATAAAATCGTATCTTCATTTTCATTGGTAAAATTATACGTCTGACGCTTCCTTCTACCATTTAATCTTTGTTCAATGGCTCTGACACACAACAAATAAGAAGGTTGAAGTTCTCTATCTAAAACCTTTCTTGTTGTTATAATACCTGTTGATGCATCCAGGCTAAAACTTTCTGATACATTTGCAAAACCTTTGAAAAATGTAAAAATAAAAAACATAAACAACATGACAAAAAAGATGATACTAAATAAGCTTAGATGTCTGCAAAGATGGAAATCAAAATTTAAAAATTGTTATAATATATTATTCTTAAAAAACAAAAAGAAAGTATCAAAAGGCTGGGTATGCTAAAACTTTGAAAAAAAAACCATTTCATTAGTGTTAAAACATACAATTCTGTATATTGTTTTCCATATTCTTTATATATATATAGTCATAATGACATGGTACAGGATGAAACATTATATATATATTACTTTGTATATACAGTATATATATAGCAAAGTTGAAGACTGTCAGAGTTAATCACGTCATTAGTAATGAACATACTACAACAACAGCAATGTGTAACCTGACGGCAGATTTCATTCATCATACTTTTTGGATAGTTGGAGTTATACAAGACCTGGTTTTCTTTATACTCACAATTACGATGCCCTTCTGGAGAATAGAAATCATACATGACTTGGTTGTTTGGGTATAAATCTCTATCACATGCTTTAGCTTTGAATACAAATGTATCCCTTGGTTCTCTTTCATATACAGATACAATTTCTGGTCGAGCATACTAAAAACAAATCATAAAAAAAATTATTAAAGCCAGTTCTATGAAAAACAATTCAGAAAGTAAAGTACATCAATATTATTCTACAAAAGGTAGCAACAGTTCAGAATTCAAATCACAGCAATGCCTGGCCAAGACCTGTAAAGGTTATTTACTGTTAGTGTTCAGAAATCAAATCACAGCAATGCCTCGCCAAGACCTGTAAAGGTTATTTACTGTTAGATGTTCAGAAATCAAATCACAGCAATGCTTGGCCAAGAACTGTAAAGGGTATTTACTGTTAGATGTTCATAAATCAAATCACAGCAATGCCCGGCCAAGAACTGTTAAGGGTATTTACTGTTAAATGTTCAGAATCAAATCACAGCAATGCCTGGCCAAGACCTGTAAAGGGTATTTACTGTTAAATGTTCAGAATTCAAATCACAGCAATGCCTGGCCAAGACCAGTAAAGGGTATTTACTGTTAAATGTTCAGAATCAGATCACAGCAATGCCTGGCCAAGACCTGTAAAGGGTATTTACTGTTAAATGTTCAGATCCTCGCCAAGACCTGTAAAGGATATTTACTGTTCAGTGTTCACAATTCCCCTATTTGATGAAGTTGTGTGATTGTCCTTCCATTATGACATCATAGGTGTGTCAGACGAACCATAAAAAGGTCTTGATGCCATTTAGCACACAAAACTCATGTATGATAATCACCTTAGTGGCTCAGCGATAGAGTATCTACCTCTAGAGAAGGGGTGAAGGTTCAAACCCTGGCTGGATCATACATTAGACTTTAAAATTTAAAATACTGCTTACTCACCAGTTTTCAACATTGAGGAACTACATATTGATTAGTTCACAGGTGCAAAAGATGCCAGGATAATGTATCCTTGTCTGCAGGATTTTAATGTGATAGAACCTTAACAATATGTCAACTTGAGTGTGTGCTAAGGCAGACATAAATAAACATAGCCATATCTCAACCATACACAAAGTTGTTCTTAGATTCATTCTTAGACATTATTAATCTTGATCCTGTTGCAAAAGAGAATTCTCCATATTTTATGGCTGGGCATTGCAGATAGAAAATACTTCAATTGTATCCTATGGAAGATTTCCCTTTATTTATGATGCTATATCTAAAATACCTAAAATACCTAAGATCTAGCAACATTATTTTTATAAATAGCTGAAATGTTATAGTGTGTATATTTCTATAGTAATCTGTAACAGTAATATCACTGTACAATCCCCAGGAAAATCATCATGATAGTTTTTTTAAAAATATGGATTACTTATCTCATTTTATTTTCATTCATATTCATGAATATTCATTTCATTCATATTCATTCATGATATTATTTTAAATAAATAAGAATGACATTGATGAAAGAACTTTGTAAGTGCCTTATATAAATAATAAAAAATCCAGTCTTAGTAGTTGTGATTTAATCAATAAATGGTTAAATTCTTACCTTTACATCAGGACAGTTTCTAAATGAAGGTGTCTCATCATTCTCATCTAAAACTTTGACTTTTAACAAATTTGTACTTTGTAAACTTGAGTTTTTACTGTCTACACCTAATAACAATATCTGTAAAAAAAAACCAAACAAACAAACAACAAAAATAGTTGTTGACGGAATCTGAAAACAATCAAAGTACTGAAAGTTCTGAGTATCAAGATTTGAAATATTCATCAGTAAACAAAACTGTCCATTTTTAAATGAAATTTACCTTCATAACAATAAATATATGATGTTAATGTTAAAGGGTGACCAAACTTACCACAATGATATTAACAAAGAATTCAACAAATTTACATTTTGCTATTAGCAGCAATATAAAATTTTTTTTCCTTCTAGTTCCATCTGTAGAAATTGAATTGTTAATTCATTGTCAAACCTCTTGAAGTTTTATATATTCTGCCATGAAACATACCTTATAAACCAAAGTAATTTAAAACAGAACAATTAATTAAGCCAAAATTTGTTAAACAGGAAGAAATTAGATATAATAACAATGTTAATATTTAACCAATAGCCATGTTGATATTTTTAAGCAATGACTGACAAGATAAAATTAGTTAAAAATTTCACTAACAAATGACCTATTAACTATGCCGGAATTTGACTGCTTTCTATTCCACAGGAAGTGACTTAAAATCTGGTATGCTATTATTGGTGAAATTTTCCAGATATTGGACTACTTCCTCTTAAGCATGAAGTAAATTCATCTGTAGTGTTGCTTTTTTATGATACTCTGACATCATAAAAAATTCATAAATCAAGTTTTATCAAAAATATCTGTACAATATACATTTATTTTTATGTAATTTTGTTATACACTACAACACACATATCAGATTAAATTTTAACAAAGCCATAATAATTACCACATAATCTTGTTTTTGTTCACGATCTAACCTCTCTGTTGTGGTAACCACTCCTGTCACATTGTTTATTTTAAACAACCTAGAATCATCATTATACAATATACTGTAAATAATGCCTGCACCAGGAGTCCTCGCTCTAGCTTCTGCTGTTACTATAACTGTATTGGGGGGACTGTTCTGTAAATAGATAGTCATCATTATATGTTACTATAACTGTATTGGGGGAACTGTTCTGTAAACAGATAGTCATCATTATATGTTACTATAACTGTATTGGGGGTGGGGACGGTTCTGTAAACAGATAGTCAACATTATATGTTACTATAACAGTATTGGGGGGACTGTTCTGTAAACAGATAGTCATCATTATATGTTACTATAACTGTATAAGGGGGACTGTTCTGTAAATAGAAAGTCAACATTATATGTTACTTTAACTATTGGGGGGACTGTTCTGTAAATAGATAGTCATCATTATATGTTACTATAACTGTATTGGGGGACTGTTTTGTAAATAGATAGTCAGCATTATATGTTACTATAACTGTATTAGGGGACTGTTCTGTAAATAGATAGTCATCATTATATGTTACTATAACTGTATTGAGGGGACTGTTCTTTAAATAGATAGTTATCATGATATGTTAATGTAAATGTATTGGGGTGGGGACAGTTCTGTAAATAGATAGTCATCATTATATGTTACTAAAACAGTATTGGGGGGGACTGTTCTGTAAATAGATAGTCAGCATTATATGTTACTATAACTGTATTGAGGGGACTTTTTTTAAATAGATAGTTATCATTATATGTTAATATAACTGTATTGAGGGGACTGAATTTTTAAATAGATAGTTATCATTATATGTTACTATAACTGTATTGAGGGGACTGTTCTTTAAATAGATAGTTATCATTATATGTTACTATAACTGTATTGGGGTGGGGACAGTTCTGTAAATAGATAGTCAGCATTATATGTTACTATGACTGTATTGGGGGGACTGTTTTTAAATAGATAGTTATCATTATATGTTACTATAACTGTATTGAGGGGACTGTTTTTTAAATAGATAGTTAGCATTATATGTTACTATAACTGTATTGAGGGGACTGTTTTTTAAATAGATAGTTATCATTATATGTTACTATAACTGTATTGAGGGGACTGTTCTGTAAATAGATAGTTATCATTATATGTTAATGTAAATGTATTGGGGTGGGGACAGTTCTGTAAATAGATAGTTATCATTATATGTTACTATAACTGTATTGAGGGGACTGTTTTTTAAATAGATAGTTATCATTATATGTTAATGTAAATGTATTGGGGTGGGGACAGTTCTGTAAATAGATAGTCAGCATTATATGTTACTATAACTGTATTGAGGGGACTGTTTTTTAAATAGATAGTTATCATTATATGTTAATGTAAATGTATTGGGGTGGGGACAGTTCTGTAAATAGATAGTCAGCATTATATGTTACTGTAACTGTATTGAGGGGACTGTTTTTTAAATAGACAGTTATCATTATATGTTAATGTAAATGTATTGGGGTGGGGACAGTTCTGTAAATAGATAGTCAGCATTATATGTTACTATAACTGTATTGAGGGGACTGTTTTTAAATAGATAGTTATCATTATATGTTACTATAACTGTATTGAGGGGACTGTTCTTTAAATAGATAGTTATAATTATATGTTAATGTAAATGTATTGGGGTGGGGACAGTTCTGTAAATAGATAGTCAGCATTATATGTTACTATAACTGTATTGAGGGGACTGTTTTTAAATAGATAGTTATCATTATATGTTACTATAACTGTATTGAGGGGACTGTTCTTTAAATAGATAGTTATCATTATATGTTAATGTAAATGTATTGGGGTGGGGACAGTTCTGTAAATAGATAGTCAGCATTATATGTTACTATAACTGTATTGAGGGGACTGTTTTTTAAATAGATAGTTATCATTATATGTTAATGTATATGTATTGGGGATGGGGACAGTTCTGTAAATAGATAGTCAGCATTATATGTTACTATGACTGTATTGGGGGGACTGTTCTGTAAATAGATAGTCGTTATGATATGTTACTATAACTGTATGGGGGGACTGTCCTGTAAATAGATAGTCATCATTATATGTTACTATAACTGTATTGAGGGGACTGTTCTGTAAATAGATAGTCGTTATGATATGTTACTATAACTGTATGGGGGGACTGTCCTGTAAATAGATAGTCATCATTATATGTTACTATAACTGTATTGAGGGGACTGTTCTTTAAATAGATAGTTATCATGATATGTTAATGTAAATGTATTGGGGTGGGGACAGTTCTGTAAATAGATAGTCATCATTAGATGTTACTATAATTGTATGGGGGGACTGTTCTGTAAATAGATAGTCATAATTAGATGTTACTATATTTGTATGGGGGGACTGTTCTGTAAATAGATAGTCATCATTATATGTTACTATAACTGTATTGGGGGACTGTTCTGTATATAGCCAAATTCATTATTGTTATATTGTTTGTTTTAGAGAAGAACAATTACACTGCCAACATGTGTAGCCTGTAAGAATTAAGTCTAAACATCACACTGAGAGTTTTAATAATTTACCAACAGAACCTGCTCAATAGGTCCCTGACAAAACTGTAATAAATGTATGACAGTTCTTTTATTTGTGTATTCATCTATATAATATTTCTGTGACAAGGATTTATTGTTTTTTTACTGTAACAGTTTCCATGACAGTCATAGAAACTGCAAAAATCACTAAAAAAAATACATTTCAGGGGAAACAACTCCTACAAAAACCATCATATAGTTACAAAACCTACTTGGTTAGATTTTGTTATGTTGATAATTTTTGCAAGTTATTGTTTTTATCTATCTGTAATAATTTGAGAGAAAATGGTCCAAAACAGCTATATATGCAAAAATTAACATTTTTTTTGAAAAACAACTCCTGCATGGATTATCATATAGTTTAAAAACTTAATATTTTTTAACATCCTGCCATGTCCAACATGTTGGTAATTTTGTTCTTAACAGCATATTCAGTATCAAAGCTCATACGTAAAAAAGTATGTTCAAGCTGGCTGTCACCATGATCTCATTTTAAAGGACATTTCAAATCTGAAACATTACCTCATCATATAATTAATTAAAATATAGCATTCTTAAGATACTTTCAATTTTTTAAAATTTAATGCAAAAATATGTTGCCTTTTTTAAAATCTAAATTTCAGAAAATGAACAAACTATGGTTTTAAGACCCTAAAAATGCAAAATATCACATCAGTTTTTTCTCTCTAATCATCAATTTCAGAGAAGACGATTTAAAAAAAAAAAATATTGCACCCCTAGGTCACCTTGAACTAGTTATAGTAGCCATTGCAATGTGATGAAAAAATCCGAATTGAACTGGCCAATATATACAGTTGAAAATTTCAATTAAAATTTGTGCAGTAGTTTCAGAAAAGAAGTGGAAAATAGATGTTAAAGACACACACAAACACACACACAGACATGCACATGCTATGACATCAGCTCACACGACCTTTGGTCAGTTGAGCTAAAAAGCTGAAACATAAATGTACAACCAGTGAATCAAAGTACTGAAATAACTGAAAATGCAATGGAACTGAAGCAGATGAAATATGATTGTTATAAATGTATAATAAACTGAAACATGTAGATTGTAATGCATGTATAATGAACTGAAACATGTAGATTGTAATACTTGTAGAATGAACTTAAACATGTAGATTGTAATATGTGTATAATAAACTGGAACATGTAGATTGTAATACATGTTTTTAAATGAACTGAAACATGTAGATTGTAATACTTGTAGAATGAACTTAAACATGTAGATTGTAATATGTGTATAATGAACTGAAACATGTAGATTGTAATAAATGTGAAATGAACTGGAACATGTAAATTGTAAAATGTGTATAATAAACTGGAACATGTAGATTGTAATACATGTTTTTAAATGAACTGAAACATGTAGATTGTAATATTTGTTAATTGAACTGGAACATGTAGATTGTAAAATGTGTATAATAAACTGGAACATGTAGATTGTAATATGTGTATAATGAACTGGAACATGTAGATTGTAATATGTGTATAATGAACTGAAACATGTAGATTGTAATATCTGTATAATGAACTGAAACATGTAGATTGTAATATGTGTATATTAATTAACTGGAACATGTAGATTGTAATATGTTTATAATTAACTGGAACATGTAGATTGTAATATGTGTATAATTAACTGAAACATGTAGATTGTAATATGTGTATTATGAACTGAAACATGTAGATTGTAATAAATGTGAAATGAACTGGAACATGTAGATTGTAATAAATGTGAAATGAACTGAAACATGTAGTTTGTAATGTGTGTATAATTAACTGAAACATATAGATTGTAATATGTGTATAATGAACTGAAACATGTAGATTGTAATATAAAGAACTAGAAACTACAGACTGTGATTCATGTATAATGAACTGAAACATGCATTACAATTAAAACATTGTGTAAATTGTCCATTAAGTAAACTTGTATATTACCTCCTGTATCATATATTCATTTGTTGCTTTTGGTGTTATCCATACTGGTCTACCCTCATCTATCTGTCCACTACTGACATTAATGGATACTGTGGTTATGTTACTAAGTTGAGGAGCCCCTTCAGGGTTATCCACTGCTCGTACATAAAGTCTGTATGGACTGTTTGCTGCTGTTCCCTGAAGGCTTGACTTTATTTTGATC
>CM056594.1:57584903-57714721 GCA_029721355.1 Tegillarca granosa | reverse complement strand
ATTAGATTTTTTCTCCCATCATCGCTTTTGGAGAAGAAGATTTTTTAAGTTTTTTGGAACCATAGGTCACCTTGACCTAGTTTTGGGGGCCAGGACAACGTCACAAATAAATCTGAATTGCACTGACCCATATATGCATCTGACCAAGTTTCATTGAAATCTAACTTGTAGTTTCAGAAGTTGAAAATGTAAAATTTTACGCCCTGGGATGATGACAATGATGACGACGACAGACAAATTTTGATCAGAAAAGCTCACTTGAGCCTTTGGCTCAGGTGAGCTAAAAAGTGAAAAAAGTCAATTTTGGAGGTTAAAATGGATTTTTGAAGGGTTAAAATTGCAAATCCTTCTTGTGTCTTTAAAGAAATAACAAAATATTTTTGTTTAATTGATGAAAGTTTACACTTCTTAATTCAAACCCACTAATCTGCAAGATTAAATCTTCATCTGATGGTTAAAATGTTTAAAAACATATTCTTTTAATGCATTATTACAACACTGTTGCTTTTTGACTGCGTTTAAGTAAAATATTCCTATTAAATATTGATAATTTACTATTTATTATATTTTTAGAATTTTGCCTTAATATTAAGCCAGTTGTTAAGAAAAGGGATGGACATAATGAAAAAGCGATTTTTGCTAATGACTATGCTAAAGCCTTATGTAAAGAACTGAAAGGTGAAGAAAAAACACTTGAAAGAATACTAGTAGGAGGAGATAAACAATATCTACACATAATAAAGGTGGAAGATGTAGCTGCTTATGAGACACGCTTTAAGATAAGGTGTTCTGTTTTTACTGAAACAGAATTGGAGGATTTGAATGCAGGTTTAAACTCTGAAGAAATATCACAAAGATTAACAGAATATGGAGACTCTATTGGAATTGGAATTAAATTTGAGATTTATCCATCTGATAAGGAGACTAAATTTGAGATCTGGGTGTCATATGAGAATCCTAAGATTTACCATGAAGGAAAGATCCACTTTCTGTCTTTGGATTCTAGGTAATATATTGGTAAAAACAAGAATCATTTCTTAAAGCAATTTGCAATTATTTTGGATTCCTGCAATGTAACATAACAAAAATGTCAAACAGTTCAAAGGTCATGTGAGCTTATGACAGAGTAAATATGTGTTTGTGTTTGCATGTTTTGTTAACAAATGTTCTTCACTTCTTCAGTGAGACTTCTGTGCAGATTTCAATGAAACTTATATCTGAGTTAGTACAATTCAGAATTGTGTTACATTGCCATGGCAATGAAAACAAGATCAAAGTGACCAAGGATTTGAAAATTCTTAAAAACGGATATTGAGAGAAATAAGATGTAATATTTGGGACTTTTAGTCCGTGACTTGTCCGTTTCTCATAACTCGGTTAAAATTTGATACTGCATTTTAAAGTCACCTGAGCTGAAAGCTCAGATGAGCGATTGTGATCTATCCTGTCTATCGTCCGTCTTTTGTAAGTCGCCCATCGTGTATAAGCTTTACATTTAAAAACTACTGGGCCAATTATGATTTTGGGTAGTAATGATGCCTAGGTGAAAGCCTTTTAGATTGCCCAAATGAAGGAGTTATGTCCCCTTGGGGCCTCATAAAGGGGAAAATGGTGAAAATCTTTAAAAAACCTCTCATCTTAACATACAAGAGATATAGCTTAGATATTTCATGCATTATATCCTTAGGACATCTAATTTCAATTTGCCCAAATGGTAGCTGTGGAGCTCAAAACTGAAATGGCAGGGTACTTAAGAGGGAAATTGCTAAAAATTACCAGTACATATTTGTCAATATATCTTGAAAACTATTAAATTTTTGTATAGGCTTGTATATAAGAATATTGTAGGTATTGACAAGACAGTGATTTTAATATATAATTCAAGGTCATAAGTTCAAAGGTTAAGGTCATATCTGCATATTAAGTGAACTTAAATTGCTAATTGTCTTGAAAACTGTTTACTTTTTGAATAGGCATATATAATGGAATATTGTAGGTATTGACATGACCATCATTTTAATATATGTTCAAGGTCATATGTTCAAATGTCAAGGTCATATCAAAAAGACTGAAATTGTTAATTATCTTGAAAACTATTTACTTTTTGTATAGGTATGTATATTGTTTCAAGGTTATAGGTGCAAAGGTCAAGGACATAGCTACATAAGTATACTGAAATTGTTAATGATTTGGAAATTATTCATTGTGGCTACAGTTACAACATGCATATTAAGTACTTATAAATAAAATATTGACTAAATATTTCTGATGAAGTATTGGGGCAGTTCTTAACTTGAGAAAACTTGGAAAGTTTCTGTACATGAACACTTTTTGACACATTCAGGTGAGTGTTAAGGCCCATGGGCCTCTTGTTTAATAATATTTTGAAAGGTTTATAGTGAAAAAATTAAAGTTAGTGATCATGTTGTCTGAATTTTAGTTGCTATGTGTTCTAGCAAATTTTGGATCAATTGAAATATTTATGTTTTGTTCTGAAATACTATGATAATGATTCATACCACTCAATGAAACTATTTGGCACTTTTGTCTGACAGAAAACAATGCACTCAGTTTCCGTGTTTTATGATTTCCCACCAAAGTTTTTTTTTTATTATGTTTTTTCTTTTTAAAGCAGACGCTAACAGCGTCAGCTTTATTGCGATCAGGAAGGTTGACGGAAGTGTTTAATTGAGACCTCTATCGGCCAGATGCGACTGTTTAAGCGGGACATTCAAATATTTGATAAGTCATTTCTTTGTCAGTTTCCACAAACACCATTATATATCTACGAGATTCTTGACAGAAATTACATTAAGAAAGAGAACAATAATTAAATGAATAATAATTAACAACTCAACTGGATACGTGAATAAAATTGTTGGATTTTCCACCTATCGTGGCTTTTCACATTTTTCCCACCACAACGATTCCCTCCCGCCAACGTGTTGTCGAACTTTTGATACGTGTGTACTCCATTAAGCTTAAATCGGACAAGAAAAAGGTTTTATACACCGATCTTTTAATTTTTTTATCACGTTTCTAATAAAAACATTTTAGTGTCAAACAATAACAGAAAAATATGTTCTGTTTATTTTCTTGGTTACGGTAATGTATGTATAAATGTGGAAAGGTACGCCACACTGATTTAACGACGATTTGTCAATTTGATCACCTGATTGAATGGAGCTCTTTCATTGGTCCGTTGACTTGACCTGCTTTGAAGAACTTGACATATTTTAAGATTTATTATTGCTATTTATAACCTGGTAAGTATAAGATATATTTCGTGTAAACAAACAAGGAGAGATGGAACAAGTCCCGACTCCCGCAAATAAAAGTTTCAAAAATTAAATTATTTTAAATCATATTTCAAACATATTTTAATGTAATTCTCATCTTAGAAAACAGTTTTTTATCACGTCTGTCGGTTGGAACAATCACATGGTCGTTTCGGGAATTCCCATAACAAACAAGTTAAAAACGTCACTTACTGTTTTCATCAGAAAAAATGTCTTAATGTTGAACTAGTGTACCAACAAGATTCTGTCTTCCATAATTTTTTCGGAAGTGAACATTAAATAATTTTAATCAACTTTCACTTTCATAGAAAATGAAAGCACTTATTAAAGGTATGATTTTATTGAGTTTACATAAAAACGTTAATACATTGCACATACCTGTTCCACGTTACGATGCAATGGCGCAATACACAATGAAATAAACATGTGAAAACAACAATTTATTGTAAAATTATTGAAAACAGCATAGTTTCTTCTTGATTTTATCAAAAGTTTATTTCAAGCGCTCTGCATCACATGTTGCAATTAAGTTTCAGCAAAAACGTGTCCGGATTTAGAGGAAAATTAGGAAATTTAAAAATTATCAAGATTTAAAAATTAGGGTGGCAAAAAAATTCAAAATGGCGAAAAAAAAAATCAAAGTGGCGAAAGCTGTGGCGATTTTTTTTTTTTTTTTTTTTTTTTTTTTTGGGGAAAATGATGGTATTGTGATTATGATATGCGGATGCAGTAAACTTACTGCGGTATTATTGAAGTTGGACGATTTGAATTTAATAAAAAATGTTAGAACTTAATCAAGAAATTGAAGTCAATAGTATTGAAACTGAATCAAGAAATTAAATCCGAGGTAATTTGAACTGAATCAAGAGATTGAAGTCAAGATTATTTAAATTGAACTGATCAAAAAATTTAAGTCAAGATTATTTGAACTGAATTGAGAGTAAAGTCAAGATTATTTGAACTGAATCACGATTACTTGATCATGAACTGAATCGAGAGATTGAAGTCAAGATTATTTGAACTGAATCACGATTATTTGAACTGAATCAAGAGATTGAAGTCAAGATTATTTGAACTAAATCAAGAGATTGAAGTCAAGATTATTTGAACTAAATCAAGAGATTGAAGTCAAGATTATTTGAACTGAATCAACAGATTAAAGTCAAGATTGAATAATTAGATGGAAGTCAAGATTTTTAAAATTATACCACAAAACTAGAGTCAATAGTCAATATTATTTCTTGTTTGATTTTTATTTACAAAATATGTCACGAGTCAAGAATAAATTGGAGTGCATGGAATAAACTGAGTTTGTGTTACTTTCCAATCATTGGTACTTAAACTATTAATGAATGCATTGTATATTGTATGTGCTACTATATTTTAGTATCCAAATGAGGACTGATGCTTTTAAAATAAACAGAGGTGAAATATATCCATTTTCTATTTCAATTCTTCTATTATTTCTATTTTTTTTAATCTATGTATTATTATTCGGTCATACATGTATATATATACATTTTTATAACAAAATTTGCCTACAGTCTAACATGTCCAAAATGAACCAGAATTCAAGACACAGAATTATATTAAATCTTCATCCCAGATGAAGATCATTATAGATTATAATGTAGAAAACTGACAAACATGTTGCTTTCATCCTGATATAAAAAAACCCCATCAGATCCTTATACTTAACTCCCATTAATATTTGTAGGTACACGTATTTTGTATAGATAACAAATATGGATGTACATTGCCATACTACAACAAAAAAAGAAAAAAAAAAAACAACATACATTGACCACTGATTTTATAACTTGCCACTTTGGATGAACAACATGATATAATAATGTCTATTATGTGTATTAAGTACTTTTGAAATTTGTAAAATTTTTGTTAGTCCTCATGCTGTTTTATAATGAAAACTACCAGTATATCAAATATAAAATGGGTTTGACTGCAATGTGAAACTTTGGATAAGCTATGGCAGAGCTTTTGGAATTCCGTGTCAGAAATGTAGTAGAATGGTGTTAAACGTCAATATTATTTCATTGCATACTCAGGGGTCACGCTGACTTCAATTTTTTTTTCTCCAAAATTTTCGTCAGAATTATTTTTTTTTTCGCCAAATATAATTTGTATGGGCCAAAGGCATTTTCTGGTCTAATTGTAATTTCTGGCGAAAATTTAATAGAAATAAATTGGCTTATAAAATACATGTCTGATGACATGAAGAACAACAACAGTTTTCTTGTTTTATTTCTTTTATTCATAAAATAAATAAGTAATAAGTAAACTGTAAACAAAACCGTCAAAAGCACAAATTTAATTTTTACTACTTCAAAGATCTACCGCCGATAATTGATAATCTCAATATAATTTAGCAATTACCTGTGATTATCCGTAAACGCGGCTTGGTAATCACTCGCTTACATCGGTAAATAATCTCGTTAAATGATAAATCCACCTGTAATTAACACCTTCACACATGGAATTTTGTTTAATCAACATCATGTACATGGCTTCGGTGACCCAATTTAACACTCATTCGGAACTCTCTAGATCTATGGTTTGATAAACACGTAGACAGAGATGGAAACCTGTTGCTTTAACGACTCTCTGCTCATGTCCGTGAAACATAGTGAACCTGTTAATGTAAACATTTTTTTCGCCATGACTTTCGCCGATGTTTATTTTTTATCGCCAAATTTATTTTTTTTTCTCATTTTGCGAAAAAAAGCGAACGGCAGCGTGAACCCTGCGTACTGGATGTTCAAATGCAAGTTAAAGGGAAAATATATCATTCGTTTGCATGGAAACTGACATAACTTTCACACAAAGCAGTAACATTACCAAAGCAGATTTGATCTGATTCTTAAATTGTATATGCCATTGTGTCTTGTTAAAACATACTTATGCATGCTAGATTTTTGTGCCCTTATATTGTACATTTTTTTTGGTCGAAAGAAATTAGGGAAAAAAAATAATAATAATAATTCAGAACTGATATAATGAAGTGCAAGTAACTTTATGTCTTGTTTAAACTGAACACATCATGGCATTAAAAGTTTGTTATAGACCTAATATCCATTGTCAAGTATATATCTCAGGATAATTTTGCACTGATGATGGTTTAAAATGGAATTTAATCAGCATGTTCATTAATTTTCATTTGCCATAAACTTTGGTGAGAGGCATGAGTTAAAAAATTCTGTACTTTACCATCACAAAAAAATCATAAAATACTCATGAAATGTGTTTTCTTTCCACATCAATTAACTTTGATGGTACATAGAATTTCTATCAAAATTAATGTTGGCAGGTGTTTCAATGCCTTTATTACACTATTGGATATTGTTTATAAAAAGGTATAAACGCTTTACTACATCAATTGATAGTGGAGACGTGATACAGCATGCTACCATGCTACATGTTGGATCAAATAATTGATCACATAATATTTTGGCTAGGATAAAGAAAATTTTTAACAATGGCATCATGTTTGGAAACATCTCTTTCTACAGTGGGATATATATATAATTAATCTCTACAGACTAAACATTCAGTCATATTTTATTTGATTCTCATTAATTTGATTTATGATTTATTACTAATACTGGTCATGATCAGTAATGAAGCATGTTGCAATCATTGAGTCGTCTGCTTTCAGTACTTTCAGTACTTTGATTCTTATTTTCCTATCATGACTTGTTCAAGAGCAGATCTTGGAAGTGATGTGATAGATTTCGATAATATTTGGCACCAACAATCTGTTATCTTTTTTTTGTATTTATTATGATCAAAAAAATTTTATTACCATGAAGGTGGGTGGGTGTAAATTTTGTAATTTATTTTCAAACAAATATACATATAAAGAGAGGTAACTCTTAATTAAGAGAATAACCTCATTCACACATTCAGAAGTCTATATTTTTAATCCGCGTCAGTAAATAAGTTTTACTGTACTGAATTTTCTGTTTCAAAAACTTCTTAAAAATGCTCTGACCTCTTACTGTAGGGTGGCAATTGTGGCAAGTGAGAAAAAATAACAAGAGACTGACAGAAAAATAAGAAACACAATGGTATCAGCAAAGGTGGTTTTATCTAATCAAATTTTAGACACAATTAATCTTAAATTTTACTGAATATCTTAAATTTAACTGAGAGTTCAGATGAGCTGTTTGCTATCCATCTTCGAACTTTTACATTTTAATCTCCTACTCCAAAATCACTTGGCCAAATTTAATGAAACTTGTTTACCATCATGCCTGGGTGACGGCCTTTCAGATTTGCACAAATGAAGCAGTTTTGTCCACTTAGGGTCCCATAAGGGGGGAAATAGTGAAAAACATTAAAATCATCTCCTCTGAATGTACAAGAGATACACCTTGGTTATAATATTCTTAGGTTATCTTGTTTCAGATTTGCACAAAATGGAAGGGGTTGAGTTAAACAAATTTGTAAAAAAGTATACAACTGTCATGTGCTCAATTTTGATTTTTTATAAAATAAACTGTTAAAACTGTTGGTCATATGCTAATATTTTAATAACTTTTTACTAAAAATTCAATAATAGCACATCACATATCTATTTAAATGCTTTTATTGGTAAATACCGATGAAAAGATGATGTCATACAAATATTTTTCTTTTAGGTGAATATTAGGTGAAAGGGATTTTTAACTATTTAAAAGCTATTAAAGTACATAGCACAACCCACAATGGGGAATGACCTTAGGTGCCCTTTCTTATTAACACTCTTTTCAACTTTTCATAAGGAACCAGAAAATACTTAAATTAGGGGTGGGGATCTCAACT
Organism: Tegillarca granosa; assembly: GCA_029721355.1. NCBI lineage: Eukaryota > Metazoa > Mollusca > Bivalvia > Arcoida > Arcidae > Tegillarca > Tegillarca granosa. The sequence goes on along the minus strand of CM056594.1, from coordinate 57,706,601 downwards.
ATTTAAAAGTTACTTAGCAGCCCTACCCCACAGTGGGAAAGGAGGTGTTTTCATTTGTATCATACTTTTCATTTTTAGCTCACCTGACCGAAAGGTCATGTGAGCTTATGGCATGATGCGGCGTGTGTATGTGTGTGCGTGCGTGCGTGTGTATGGCATGCGTCGTAAATACCTATTTTTGACTTCTCCTCTAAAACTGCTGGACAGATTTCAATGATACTTGGTCTGAAGCATATATGGGCCGCTGCAATTCAGATTTGTTCATGGCATTGTCATGGCTACCAAAACAAGGTCAAGGTGACCTAAGGGTCCTAAAACCTTAAAACAGCTTCTCTAAAACTGATGAGAGAAAAAATCTGATGTGATATTTGGCTTCTCTAGGGTCTTAAGCCTATAGTTTGTTCATTTCATGTAATTTGGTCGAAAAATGGGTTACCTGTTTTTGCATTTAATTTAAAAAATTTTGTAAAATGGCTTCAAATTGCTATAACTTGACTATTTAAACAGATGGGGTTTTCAGTTTTGACTATTTCTTGAAATGACATTTAAATTGGGGTCAAGGTCACAATCGAGGTCATGACCTAATTTACGACTTATGCAGTTTTAGGCAATTTTCTTGCAAATATTAAAGAGATATATCAATTCAAACCATTGTTAAAATGTTCCCCATGACAGAATTTAAAAAGGTACCAAGTTTCTTAACTATATAATAATCCATGTCAGAGTTGTTGCCCCTGAAATGTTATTTTTAGCTCACCTGGCAAAGCCAGGGTGAGCTTATGGAATGGTAAAGCGTGCGTGCGTTCCTGCGTCCGTAAACTTTAATCTTCTTATCTGAAACCAATCGGTAAATTCAAATGAAATTTGGTATGAAAGGTCCTTAATTGCTATAGATTAAAAATTATATCCGACATGTCCGTCCTAAATCCAAGATGGCTCCCGTTACCATAAATAGCAAAAACCTATAAATGGCTATTACAGGTTCATTTATGTACCGATTTTGTTGAAATTTGAAACGTAGAAAATAGACATCGGGGGATAAAACATATATAACGGGTTTCTCGGTACGATTTTTAGTTTTTGCAATAATTACGTAATATGCAAATAGGGTCTATTTTTAGCTTTGAAAATCTTCTTCTCTAAAAGTACATGGTCAATTGAAATGATATTGAGTGTGGAAGGTCCTTGTGTGGTATAGATTCAAAATTGTATCCGACAAGTCTGTCAGAAATCCAAGATGGCTGCCGTTACCATAAATAGCAAAAACCTATAAATGGCCATTACAGGTTCATTTATGTACCAATTTTGTTGAAATTTGAAACATAGAAAAAAGATGTCGGGAGATAAAATATACAAACGGGTTTTTCTGTACAATTTTTCATTTGTGCAATAATTACGCAATATGCAAATAAGATCTATTTTTAGCCAAAATCTTTGAAAATCTTCTTCTCTGAAAGTACATGGCCAATTGAAAGGATATTGAGTTTGGAAGGTCCTTGGGTGGTATAGATTCAAAATTTTATCCGACATTTCTGTTGGAAATCCAAGATGGCTGCCATTACTATAAATAGCAAAAATCTAAAAACGGCCATTATGGGTTTATTTATGTACCAATTTTGTTGAAATTTGAAACATAGAAAATAGATGTCAGGGGATAAAACATATGTAACAGGTTTTTCTGTACAATTTTTGGTTTGTGCAATAATTTCGTAATATGCAAATAGGGTCTATTTTTAGCTTTGAAAATCTTCTCTAAAAGTACATGGTCAATTGAAATGATATTGAGTGTGGAAGGTCCTTGTGTGGTATAGATTCAAAATTGTATCCGACAAGTCTGTCAGAAATCCAAGATGGCTGCCGTTACTATAAATAGCAAAAACCTATAAATGGCCATTACAGGTTCATTTATGTACCAATTTTGTTGAAATTTGAAACATAGAAAAAAGATGTCGGGAGATAAAATATATATAACGGGTTTTTCTGTACGATTTTTCATTTGTGCAATAATTACGCAATATGCAAATAAGGTCTATTTTTAGCCAAAATCTTTGAAAATCTTCTCTGAAAGTACATGGCCAATTGAAAGGATATTGAGTGTGGAAGGTCCTTGGGTGGTATAGATTCAAAATTGTATCCGACATTGCTGTTGGAAATCCAAGATGGCTGCCATTACTATAAATAGCAAAAATCTAAAAACGGCCATTATGGGTTTATTTATGTACCAATTTTGTTGAAATTTGAAACAAAGAAAATAGATGTCGGGGGATAAAACATATGTAACAGGTTTTTCTGTACAATTTTTGGTTTGTGCAATAATTACGTAATATGCGAATAAGGTTTATTTTTAGCCGAAATCTTTGAAATTCTTCTTCTCTGAAAGTACATTGCCAATTGAAAGGATATTGAGTGTGGAAGCTCCTTGGGTGGTATAGATTCAAAATTGTATCTGACATGTCTTGTCGAAATCCAAGATGGCTGCTGTTACTATAAATACCAAAAACCTATAAATGGCCATTACAGGTTCATTTATGTACCAATTTTGTTGAAATTTGAAACATAGAAAAAAGATCTCGGGGGATAAAACATATATAACATGTTTTTCTGTACAATTTTTCATTTGTGCAATAATTACGTAATATGCAAATAAGATCTATTTTTAGCTAAAATCTTTGAAAATCTTCTTCTCTGAAAGTACATGGCCAATTGAAAGGAAGGTCCTTGTGTGGTATAGATTCAAAATTATATCTGACATTTCTGTTGGAAATCCAAGATGGCTGCCGTTGCTATAAATAGCAAAAATCTCAAAATGGCCATTATGGGTTTATTTATGTACTGATTTTGTTGAAATTTATAACACCGAAACAAGTTGTTGGGGATAAAACATATGTATTCGGTTTTTCTGTACAATTTTTCATTTTTGCAATCATTATGTAACATGCAAAAAAGGTCTATTTCAGCCTAAATCTTCTGAAAGTACATGGCCAATTGAAAGGAAATTTATGATAAATAGTGCTTGAAATAATAGAAAATAAGGATATTGCTAGTGAGTTTGTTTTCATTTTACTGATTGGATATATTTAAAAAGAAAAAGCAAAGAACAAAATAAGGATGTGCCAGGTGAGCGATACAGGCCCTATTGGGCATCTTGTTTGCTTATAATTACTAAAATTGTGCATGAGCTTGAAAACTGTAAGCTTTTTATATATTTAACCGGAACCTAAGGGTTCGAAACGGCAAATCAGCACAACGGCTCAAATATGGATTTTAATCTACAACTGAAAACTTTCATCGGTTGTTCAGTGTAAAAGAAAACCTCATAGATGATAACTGCTCGTTCATATCCAGGGTTATGACACAGCTTTCACAGCTCAAAAAACCACAAAAACAAGAAATAACAAAACATATAATTTATTATGGCATACTAGTATCAAATTATATATACAAACAATCAACAGCTGCAGCAACAAATAACAATGAAAATCAGCACCATACAACATTATAACAAGAGGCCCATGGGCCTTAAAGCTCACCTGAGTATATGTCTAAAATTGTTTGCAAAGCGCAAAAGACAATATGTTAGGTACAGAAACTTTTAAAATTTTCTCAAGTTAAGAACTCCCACAAAACTTAATCAGAAATATATCCACTCACATTTCATTTATAAGTAGCTTATATAATATGCATGAAGTAACTGTAATGCAATGAATAATTTCCAAATCATTCACAAATTTCAGTATACTTATGCAACTATGTCCTTGATCTTTAAACATATATGACCTTGAACCATATATGATCACCATGTCAATACCTACAATATTCTTATATACATGCCTATACAAAAAGTTAATAGTTTTCAAGATAATTAGCAATTTATGTCTTCTTTTGCAGCTGTGACCTTGACCTTTGAACATTTGACCTTGAACCATATATCAAAATGATTGTCATACCAATACCTACAATATTCTAATATACATGCCTATACAAAAAGTTAATAGTTTTCAAGATAATTAGCAATTTATGTCTTCTTTTGCAGCTGTGACCTTGACCTTTGAACATATGACCTTGAACCATATATCAAAATGATTGTCATATGAATATCTACAATATTCTAATATACATGCCTATACAAAAAGTTAACAGTTTTCAAGATTATTAGCAATTTAAGTCTTCTTTTGCAGCTGTGACTTTGACCTTTGAACATATGACCTTGAACCATATAGCAAAATGATCGCCATATCAATTCCTACAATATTCTAATATACATGCCTATACAAAAAGTAAATAGTTTTCAAGATAATTAGCAATTTATGCCTTCTTCTGCATCTGTGACCTTGACCTTTGATCATATGACCTTGAACCATATATCAAAATGATCATTGTCACAATACCTACAATATTCTAATATACATGCCTATACAAAAAGATTATAGTTTCAAGCTTATGCACAATTTTGGTATTTAAAAGCCAAAAATAACATTTCAGGGGCAACAACTCCTACATGGATTATCATATAGTTACGAAACTTGGTACCTTTTTAAATTTTGTCATTTTAACAATGATTTGATTTCATGTATCTCTTAATATTTGCAAGAAAATTGCCTAAAACTGCATAAATCACAAATTAGGGCATGACCTTGATTTGTGACTTTGACCCTAATTGAAAGGTCATTTTAAGAAAAAGTCAAAACTGAAAACCTCATGTCATTATCTGTTCAAATAGTCAAGTTATAACAATTTGAAGCTATTTTACGAAATTTTTTTTAAATTAAACGCAAAAACGCGTTACCCATTTTTCGACCAAATTTCACGAAATGAACAAACTATAGGCTTAAGACCCTAGAGAAGCCAAATATCACATCAGATTTTTTTCTCCCATCATCGGTTTTGGAGAAGAAGATTTTTTAAGATTTTTGGACCCCAAGGTCACCTTGACCTAGTTTTGGTAGCCATGGCAACGCCATGAACAAATCTGAATTGCACCGGCCCATATATGCTTCAGACCAAGTATCATTGAAATCTGTCCAGCAGTTTTAGAGGAGAAGTCAAAAATAGGTATTTACGACGCATGCCATACACACGCACGCACGCACACACATACACACGCCGCATCATGCCATAAGCTCACATGACCTTTCGGTCAGGTGAGCTAAAAACAGAAAACAGAACCAGAAAAATCCTAGTCCAGAAAATAATAATAAATAATAATAATTAAGGGGAGATAATATGTACCGGCAACGGAGCAAAAATATGACCTAAATAATAGACCTAACATTATTTAAAAGAGAGCAAAAAGTGAAAAAAAATAGGAGAGCAAAAATAAAAGTTAACCAAAGTATTAATTTGGAATAACCCCCCATTTTAGATAAAATTCCTAATGTAAAAAAAGAGGTAAAAGGCTGAAGAGCTATTGAATAGTGCACGTCTTTTGCGAACCTTTTGCCACTGTAACAGCCGACCAAGAGACGATTAGATGCGAATTGTAGCTCCTTTTATACTAAATAACCAGGATGAGCAAGTGGGTTAACCAATCAGAATAGCAGAGACAAAATCTAAAGGACTAAAGTAAGTTCTATTCTGATTTGACAAAAGTACTGACTTAAACCAATGAAAATGTGTTTTACAAATGAAGACCTGAAAAACTGACAAAATGGTAGGCACCGTGAATAACTATAAAGAAACTGACCTGAGTAATTAAAATGTAAGTATTGACAGCTATAATTGACTGCATAAAGTATAAGTTAAATGGATACTGGGCACGAAGAGGATAATTTTAATTGCTGTTGCCGACGCTAGGTTACATGTATAAAAATAGTCGCTGTTACATATAGACATGTATATTAGAATATTGTAGGTATTGATATCACAATCATTTTGAGATATTGTTCAAGGTCATATGTTGAAAGGTCAAGGTCATGGCTGCATATTTGTACTGAAATTGTGAATTATCTTGAAAACTGTTAACTTTTTGTATAGGCATGTATCTAAGAATATTGTAAGTATTGATATGACAATCATTTTGATATATGGTTCAAGGTCATATGTTCAAAGGTCAAGGTCACAGCTGCATAAGTGTACTGAAATTGTTGATTATACTTAAAACTATTATTTTTTTCATTTTGATATATGGTTCAAGGTCATATGTTAAAAGTTCAGGGTCATATCTGTAGAAGAAGACTGAAATTGTTAATTATCTTGAAAACTATGAACTTTTCTAAATTTAAAGGCATATATGTTAGAATATTGTAAGTATTGACATGATGATTATTTTGATATATGGTTCAAGGTCATATGTTCAAAGGTCAAAATCATTATTTGGAAATTATTCATTGTACTATATAAATCATGCATATAAGCTATTTATAAATGAAACGAAACATGACTAGATATTTCTGATTAATTATTGCCAGATTTCCAAACTTGAGGAATTTTGTAAAGTTTTTGTTATTAAGTTCTTTGCAAGTTTTTGGACATTTCTTCAGGTGAGTGTTAAGGCCCATGGGCCTCTTGTTTGTTTTAAACTTAACTTTATACATTAATTCATATTACCCATTTGTTGTTTCAGTAAGTAGTTCACTAGGTCAAATTATATAAAAACCTTGTTTACACATCAGAGCTCAATTTTAGACCAATCATCATCAAACCTGCTGAGATTGGTTCTCCTGACAAAAACTAGCTCAAGTTTGTATATGGGTCATGTTGGGTCAATAAGTAGGTCACTAGTTCGAAATATAGGAAAAATCTCTTTTAAAAATAAAAGCTCCAGTTTGCCAAAATCAAGCTGAGTGTACATCATTTTCAGGTGAGTGTCCAGGGCCTTCATGGCCCTCTTGTTATAATTCATTATTAAAATATCTGGCAAATATTTTTAGTTAGGCAAAGGATAATGACTTTTTTTCAAAAAGACATGAATTTATTAACATTCGTGATTATTCATTTGTGTGCAGTATTGCAGAAGAAACCATTACCAAGCATTGATGTTTACCACTTCACCACTTACTAAGATTTACCATGATTAAATTTATTCTGGGGCTTGTAATTATGTAAAATAGAATATTTCTAGTATAGCTGATGCATTCTCCTTTTGCAAGATTGGAGGAATAATTCAATAGACTCAACATACCTAAAACTATGAAATTCTTGCATGCACAAATCAAATATTCCCGCAATTTAAACTTTTATACGAAGTAATACGGTGTAGAACAAAGCTTACCACTCATAAAAATCTTTTTGATGAAGATTCTTTATGAAGGGTTTTGATTATGACGGTTGTTAATATAACAGATGTTAAAATTTGAAATCTTTCTTAAAAGAATTTGAATATATCATGGCAAATGGTATTTATAATTGGTATCGATTAGGAGCGGACATCATTGCCTAATTCACAATAAAATAAAAATCAATACTGTTGTTGTTTGCTATACTGCCGATCATGTTTGTTAAAGCCTAAACAGAGACAACAGTCATTTTAAGAAATGATAAGCCTGACTCAAGTTATTGGCGACAACTGGATATTTTTATCAACGTTTCATAAAAATGTAATAAATGACAGATTACAGCATTACTTATTTTTGATCTGAAATTGTCTTTTTCGTTATAGTATAATCTACGAGTTACATAACGCTTGTTAATGTTTTTGTTGCAACAATTGGTTTTCACCCTCCGTGCTCAGTAAAAAATCATGCATTGGAAAAATGATATTCAAACTTCCAGACCACTGGGATATCAAAATAAGAAATACTACTTCAGTCGTTATTGGTCCCAAAATTATAATGTTCTGTGTTTCTTAACTGTATCTATTAATGTGACATGCAAAATTCAGGCAATTTGATATATTTATGGTGTGGTCTCTGCTCACACAGAACATTGATGCATCTAAATATTGTCTAAATATTACACACAAATATATGTTACTGTGATTTCACAATTATATAGGCTAAATTTTCATATTTCTGTAATTTTATGAAGTCATCAAGCGACATGCATTTTCCTTAATTGGGCCTTTAAATTGACATTGACTGTATAGAGATTAGAGAGAAATGCATCAATTATACATATGTACAGTGGAAATTGTGAAAAGCAGATCCTGAGAAAACCAGACTACCTCCAGAGCTCCAATTAATTCCTTCTTTATTTCTTACAAGAAACCCTTGTTAACTGGGTCCTGTGAATTCTGAAAACTGGATGAATTTTGCTGTGCAGATTACATAAAACATATAAAATATTACCTGTTTAAACTGGACATCAGATTTAGTGAAAAAATAATGATAAATTTGGTAAATTACTGTAAATTGTAAAACATTTTAGCTATTCAGTCATCCATTAAATTTTTTGTTTATATATGGTGTTTCTTATCAACATAATAACTTAAAAAACAAGTCACTTACCACTTAAAACTTTATTAAATAATGCTTGTATTTTAAGATATTCCGATGACACTATCCAGTACATCTGTCAATACTTCATCCCTATTTCTTGTTCTGCACATATAAAGGCAATTAACTCTGGTGCCAAACCTTGATAAACTGGATCCTTTTTTTTAAGGGACTGATACCATCCAGTTTGCACAGGTTTCACTGTAACAGGTTTTTCCCTTGTATTTATAATAAGCTTTTAATTAGCAGAAAATTCAAATAAGCTGCTATAAATAGTTGATTCTTTGAAAATATTCTCATCTGATATTACTGAGCCAAATGGAACCAAATTTGGCATGGATGGTTCCTAGGTGAAGTAGTTTCATTTTTCCCTTGTTACCCCATATCAAAAATAGTGCGGTTTAATAAAGTGTCGTTCTCGGTATAAAATTCAGCTGTTGCGTCTACTGGACTCCCCCAGTGTGCATGTGTTATAGATGGGAATTTCTTAATCTTAAAATCGATGAATAATTTTTTTAGCTCAGGTGAGCTATTGCTATCCATCTTCATCTGTCGTCCGTCTTGTGTAGACTTTTTACATTTTATTCGTCTCATTCAAAACCACTGGCCCAATTTTAATAAAACTTTGTAATTATTCTTAGGTCATCTAGTTTCATATTTGCACAAATCGTAACCATGGGGCTCAAAAAGGGAAAGATGGCAAGTCGCTTAGTGGGGAAATTGCTAAAAATTCTATATTTGTCACTATATCTTGAAAACTGTTAACTTTTTGTTTAAGCATGTATATTAGAATATTGTAGGTATTGACATGACGATCATTTTGATATATGGTTCAAATTCATATGTTGAAAGGTCAAGGTCACAGCTGCAAAAGACGACTTAAATTGCTAATTATATTTTAAAACTATTAACTTTTTGTATAGGCATATATATTAGAATATTGTAGGTATTGTGACAACGATCATTTTGATATATGGTTCAAGGTCATATGTTGAAAGGTCAAGGTCATATCAACATAGGAATACAAAAATTATTAATTATCTTGAAAGCTATTAATTTCATGCATAGGCATGTATATTAGAATATTGTAGGTATTGACATGACAATCATATATGGTTCGAGGTCACATATGTTCAAAGGTCAAGATCATAGCTGCATAAGTGTACTGAAATTGATTAATGATTTTGAAATTATTCATTGCACTATAGTTACTTCATGAATATTATATAAGCTACTTACAAATGAAATGTGAGTGGATATATTTCTGATTAAGTTTTGTGGGAGTTTTTAACTTGAGAAAACTTTTAAAGTTTCTGTACTTAATATATTGTCTATTGCACTTTGCAAGCAAATTATTGGACATATCTTCAGGTGAGCGTTAAGGCCCATGGGCCTCTTGTTTAAAAAAATATTAAACGAAAATTTAGCATGCTTGCAAGGTTGTTGCCTTCATACTGACAAAGAACAGTTCATTTGTTATTTAGCTCATAATTAGCAGAATATGCAAATTAACAGCTGCCAATAGCTGATAATTTGAAAATCCTCTTTGAAACTATTAGGCCAAACCATTTGGCATGGGAGGTCCCTAGGTGGAGTAATTGAGTTTATACAAATCAGCTTTTGTGGCATCCAATATGGTCACTGTTGCTATAAATGCATATAAATGTTGCTATAAATAAGATGCCACTTCTCTGTCATTTTGAGCTAAACAGGCCCTATTTGGTTTCTTGTTTTTTAAAGCCATCTCTTAAAAAAACTGGAAGAAAAAAGTGTTTTATAATCTTTTTATATCAGAAAAACTACTTTTTGCAGTAGCATTGCAACATTACCAGGCAAGTTTCTAAAACACAGTAGGCCTCTTGTTACTCCATGCAAGTTAACCAAATAATGACTTCTATATGTTTTGTAAACATTTTAAATTTACTTCATTTTATTTCAGCAGAAGTTCTAAAAAGTCCACTAACACAAACAGTATGCCTGCTGATAAACAATTTGGTCAAAGAAATAGAAATGAATCGCAACTACAGGTATGTCATTTTACATAGAAATGAACTGTTTGATTTTGTTAACAGAATGTAACAGGAATTACTGTAAAAACCTATGTAATTTATGCATTTGTTTTAGTAAAAATAAGAATAGAGTTTAAGGGGAGTGTTAATTACATGAGTAGATTGATTTTAAGTGGTTTCCTTGCTGTAATGTATTGAATAGAATACATACTGTATGTTAGGTCATACAAGTTATCCCCCTTTATATGTACGCTTGTAATTAATTGTCAAGCACCTAGCTGACACGAAATGAAAACCTACATGTGGTCATGTCTGATGTTCTGTTTTATTTAAATGCCTAAACAATTGGATAGGCCTGTTACTAGCTTACAAACTGTAAGACATTACACTTGCTGACAAATGCATTCAAAATGTAAACATTCATAATGGAAATTAATTAGTTCATGTTGAAATCAGCTTATACAGAAAAAAAATATAGCATTAAATGTCTTGTTTATCTGTGACAGTGTAATATGCTTCATTTTTCGCTCACCTGACCAAAGGACATGTGAACTTATGCCATAGCACAGTGTGTGTGTGTGTGTGTGTGTGTGTGTGTGTGTGTGTGTTGTGTGTGTGTGTGTGTGTGTGTGCATGTGTGAGTGCTTGTATAGTTAACACCTATTTTTTACTTCTCCTCCGCAACTGATTTCTGTGATTCTTGGTCAGAAGCATATATAGGCCAGTTTAATTCAGATTTGTTCATGGCATTGCCATGGCTACCAAAAACTTTATCAAGGTGACCTAGGGGTTCAAAAATCTTTAAAAATCTTGTCTTCAAAATCAGTGATGGAAAAAAAATCTTATGTGATAAAATTATGTGGCTGCTCTAGGGACTTATGCTTATGCCTATGCCAAAGATCAAGGTCATGACCTAGTTTGTGAGTTGTGTAGTTTTAGGCAATTTTCTTGCAAATATAAGAGATATATGAATTCAAAACATTGTTAAAATGTTCCCCATGACAAAATTTAAAAAGGTACCAAGTTTCGTAACTATATGATAATACTTGTAGGAGTTGTTGCCCCTGAAATGTTATTTTTTGCTTATAAATACTAAAATTGTGGATTAGCTTGAAAACTTTAAACATTTTGTATAGGCATGTATTTAACAAATATTTAGGTATTTATATGACAATCATTTTGATATATGGCTCAAGGTCCTAGGTTTAAAGGTCAAGGTCATATTTGCAAAAGAAGACTAAAATTGTTAATTATCTTGAAAACTATTAAAATTTTGTATAGACATGTATGCTAGAATATTAAAGGTATTGAAATGATGATCATTTTGATATATGGTTCTAGGTCCTAGGTTTAAAGGTAAAGGCCATAGCTGCATAAGTATACTGAAATGGTTAATTATCTGGAAATTATCTATTGTTCATTAGTTACTACATGCATTTAGCTATTTATAAATGAACTGTGGCTAAATATTTCTGATTAAATATTGTGGTAGTTCCAAACTGGCAAAAACTTTAAAAGTTTTTGTATTTACTGTTATTGTATTTTGTAAACAATTTTGGGCATGTAAAGGCCCATCGGCCTCTTGTTCTGTAAAAATTTACTAAAACCATTAAATTGGTAACTGTTGTTTTAAAGTTGTCTATATGCTGATTCAGTCACATTTTGCATTGATAGGAGTTTTCTCTTAAGCTTAGCTTATGTCATAGCAAAGCATGCATGTACTCATTGCAAAAACTTTGACCTTTTTCTGTGAAACTACCTGACCAGTTTGAAATAAAATTGATATGAAAGACGCATGACTGCTATTGATTAGAAGATTTATATAGCATGTTCAACCTAAATTCAAAATGGACACAGTTATTCTTAATAAATGAAAAGAAACATTGCTGCATTACACATTTATTTAGAGACCAAATTCATTATATGGACAATGGATGTTTAGCCATTTAACATATGTAATTGGTTTAACAGATTTTCTGTTGACCTCATTTTCACAGTTTATTCCAATAAGGTGTTATATTGAGCTGATTCTTTAAAAATCTTAACTGAAACTGCTGGTCCCAAATGAACCAAGTTTTGTAAGAAAAATCCTTGGTTGATGCAGATTAAAAATTTTGTCAGGCATGTCTGTCCATTACTATCAAAAGAAAAAGAGATATATAGCCATAAAACATTTATCTATGGACCAATTTGTTAAAATTTTATAAATTAAAAATAGATATGTAGCCAATTAACATATTTAAACTTAAGGAAATTTCTGATATATTTTTATTGACCTAATTTCATGGTTTATGCAAATGAGCTGGTATTATAACTTATTCTCTGATAATCTTCTCCTCTGAATCTGCCGGACCAAATGGAAATAAATACAAAAAAAAAAACAATGGTGCAAAAAGTTTAAGGTTTAAGTGGTAAAAATAGCAAAATCTTTAAGTTTGGTGTAGAAATCTTCTCTGAAATCAAGGACAGGAGTAAAAAAAAATCTGATGTGATATTTTGCTTTTCTAGAATCTTAAGCCTAAGTTATTATTGTGATCCATCTTTGTTCATCATTGTATTACAATAGATTCTGCTTAATTGCATAGTCCGTTTGTCTGAAAATTTTATGCAGTTAACTGGAATATGCAAACAACCGAAAATTCCCCTTGGGCCTATTGATTATATACATCGTATGAGGCCGTTTTTATTACTTGTAGAGACATCATAGTCAGTGTACTGTAGAAACAACAGAAAATAAGTTATTCCTTTGAAATAAAAAATAAAATAAATAAATTCAATATAGTAGATTTAAAAAAATATTTTATTTAATTTGTATAAAGTTTTAAAAATTGTAGCTGATTGATTGACGGATACGCTGGGTAAGGCCGTTTTTTAAGTAGACATCATAGTCAGTGTACTGTAGAAACAGCAGAAAATTTGTAATTCCTTTGACATAAAAATACAAATAAAAATTAAAGATTAATCTAAAAAAAAATAGATTAATTAATTAAAGTCTTAAGACTTGTAGTATATTTTCTTTACTAAATAAAGATTTAAAATTCTAGCTGATCGTTTTAAACCTCATATTTACATGAGATTCCAAAATGTGGTGTAGGTGGACTTTTCTTTCAGACCATCGATCTATGTTTAATCCTATAATATATATGTAACTGGAACATCTGTTGGTATTTCATACATTGTTGCTTAACACTCGCAATATTTGTAATTCTTGTGTATTTACTTCTTTTTAAAAATTCATGTGTTTCCTTTTCATATTTGCACAGGGCACTGAGTTAAATTGTTCGAGTTATCTCCCTTTCACGGAACAATAATCTATTTTTAAATGTGACATGGAAAAAATCTAGTTGCTTGACAATGTGCACGATGCTCTGTAAAATTAATATTCAAACAGATTTTGTGTAAAGTAATTAAAAGATGTCTTTATGTTGTTATTTATTTTATACAAGTTATATTTTAAATACTGTAAATCAGGAAATTAATGCGTCATGAAATTAATGCAAATTGCCGATTTTTAAGTAAAATGTGTATTGAAATTAATGCAAATTTTTTAAATTCCAATTTTTTAAAATTTTTGCCTATCATTTATCCTACAATTATAAACAGTAAATCATGGATTCAGAAATCATTATCTTATGTCTTCCTTAATTTATAAACACGTTATAAACAATCTTTCGGTAGACATTATTAAAATACTAGTATTAGTAAACAGTGGAAAGTTAACAAAGGGTGCCGATGGTAATTTTTTATGTGCTGATGACAATTTTTTTTTTTTTTTTTATTATTATTATTATTAAAATGATGCATTCAAAATTAGGACGTCCATGTCAGCATACATGTGTACAACTGATCTTAGTCTTTGACTCATGAGTTTTGAATGTGTTAAGTTACTTATAATCACTGTATAGTCAATTTTATGTTCCAGTCAAGGTTCAAAATGATGTATGAGTCTCGACTCTACTTGTAGCAGAATTCCCAGTAGCAAAGAAACAACAAAAATTGCAGCTAAATGAGAAAGTACTCCTATTAATCAGTTACGATAATAACTGCCGGTTAAGGGATATAACTCAATTTACAATAAATATACAGAAATTCGAAAATAAATGGGACAGGAAATTAATGCGATGAAATGGGCCTCGCATTTTTGCATTAATTTCTTGCTGTTATTAATTTCCTGATTTACAGTATTTATGGACCATTTATTATAAGTTAAATGTAATACACATCGTAGGATTCGATCAGTCATAAATTGGAAAATCCTGTTGGTATATGTATCTAGGTCTGATCAAATGAAATTAAGCAATAAACATCACTTCCTTAAGTGAAAGAATGTCTTTGATGTTGAATCTGTATACGGACAAAACTTGCTACATAAAGGATTTTTCAGACATAAACGATGATTCCAACCATTTTATCTTACAGAGGAAATTAAAGCATTCGATTGAGGTATGATTTATTGAGTTTACACTGAAAGAACTGTAAATATGCGTTACCAGACTTGCTCTGGGATAACAGTCGCATACACACTCCTTAACAAAAACATGAATTTAAAAAACAAAAATCTTTTGGTTTTATTAAATCTTTGTTTAAAACACCCAACACTGCAGTTCCATTAAAACCATGTCTGCGTTTAGAAAATGTAATGGAAATATATTTCAGTGGAAAAAGATCGATATAAAACTTCTGTTACACAGGTACAAATTTCTTACTTGTCATAGCCCTTTTTATTGGTTTAACATAATTTATTACGTTTCCTGACAAAAGCGTATTGACAGACCAATTGGATAACGACTCTACAAAGTAAACACTAATTAACTGGCTTCATATCTCACTTGCATTAGCTGTACACATGTTTATATAAGGTAAACACCTCTCAAGTTTACCTTGCATTGTCGGCAAATATATTTTGTAATCATGAAACTTCAGACCAAGATCACATAATTTCAGAATTTTTAATGCAATTAAGCGGAATTTAGCATATGCAAATAAACGAAAATTTTAACATTATTGAAATAGGAAATGGTTAGGTGCAGAGAAAAAAAATGCAGTTAACCTGAATACACAAATAACGGTATGCAAATAAGTGGAATCTACTGTATCAGGAATTATGAAAGAAAAATAAACCAAGGTCACTCCCCATTTTTCTTTTTTTCTTTTAAGTCTTTGTGCTTTTGGCATTCGTCCATTGGCATCATGTGTAAACACTTTAATCTTCTCCTCCAAACCACTGGGCCAAATTTAATGAAAAGCATTTGTCCATTGGCATCATGTGTAAACATTTTAATCTTCTCCTCCAAACCACTGGGCCAAATTTAATGAAAATTTGTTGCCATGATGCCCTGGTGAAGGCCTTTCAGATTTGTACATATAAAAGAGTTATGTCCCGTAGGGCCCCTTAAGTGGGGAAATGGTGAAAAACTTTTAAAATCTTCTCCTCTGAATGTATTAAGATACTTATTTCATGTAAAATATTCTTAGATCATGTAGTTTCAGATTTACACAAATGGTAGCCATGGGGCTTAAAATGGGGAAATGGGAAGGCACTTAGTGAGGAAATTGCTAAAAATTATATATTTGTCAATATATCTTGAAAATTATAAAATTTTTGGAAAGATTGGAACAATCGTTCCTAAGGCACCGGGTACAGACCCGGATGTTGCAGCTTCTTCGCTAGGTTCTTACTATGCTGAAAAATGTAGTTCCCACATTGCAAGGAACTATTGCAAAGAAGTAGCATTTGTCATGCTATTGATGTAAAAATGATTGTTTTCAAACAGTCTACTCTTATCACTCGTCAAATTTTGTATTCTATGTACTTGCGGAATGGGATATAGTTTTTGTTAAGCAACGCGGTAGAATACAATACACAGGGTTTGGTGTCAGGATTTTTGTGTTTTTTGTTTTTAAGAATATTTATTTGTGTTTTTATTACATGCGAGGTTGATACAAGTTAATACATATCAATAACTTTGCATGCAATCCATTTTTAACAAACTTAAAAAAAATCCGAAAAATAACATTAAAAAACCTTCTCGGTATAATAAGACATTTTCAACAGCGATATCCACGCATACATCTATGATAAAGTAAAATTTTAAATAAAATACAAGTAAAAGTTACCTTTTGTGTTGTTTATTTCATTCATTATTATTTTTTAAAGTGTTGGTTGATCAATAATTATGATTCTAAAAGTAATTCACATCGAGGTCGGCTTGTTTACAAGTAAACAACATGACTTTTTTCATTAACTCCCAATGTTTGAGGTGCACCAACATGCCGCTTTTTACTTGTAATTGCCTGCAGTCAAATTATTATTATACATCGTGTGTTGCATTTTTTTTTTTTTTTTGGTATTCATATTTTTATTCAACCTTCCATATATAATTACAATTTGCATAGACAACAATAATTACATGACACATAACCATTTCAATAATTAATTTACATCATCTATCATATTTTTCAACAAATTCCATTTCTTTATAATATAATTAGTCTTTTTAGGGGTGTACAAAAACAAAGAATATATTTCTATTTTATAGTAATATTGCAAGAGTCGCAATGCACCTGTGTAGTTGGGCAGTACTTTTCTAAATCTGCACAAATAAATATAATATTTAAAAACTAAAAAGCACAGGTTGATACTATCTTTTTGAGCATGATCGATGATTCCAAATCAAAACAATTCTTTTTTCTTTTCAATTTCAACTCCACATTTTTGTTTGATATCATCTAATAATTGAAACCAAACTGATCTAATGTGCATACATTGGAAAAACAGGTGCATTACAGACTCCTTTGTTTCAAAACAAAATGTACACAGTTCTGTATCGGACAATTTACATTTAAATAGTTTATCGTTTGTAAAAACATATTATGGTTTATTTTGAATTGCAAGGATTGCAACTTCGTATCATCAGTGATTTTGAAAGGGGAAATGTAAATTTTTTTCCAGTCTTCTTCTTGCAGTTGGCAATGAAGCTTATCAATAAACATAGTTTGAACTCATTCTGGGTATTCCTTAACAGTTTTCAAATATTTGATGTAAAAACTTTTAGTTGTTTTTTCTTTACTTTTAAGAAGTTTTAAATTATTGCTAGATATCTCATCTAATTTTTAGCTCACCTGAGCTGAAAGCTCAGATGAGCTATTGCTATCCATCTTCGTCCGTCGTGCGTCGTGCGTAAACTTTTTACATTTTAATCTTCTCCTCCAAAACCACTGGGCCAAATTTAATGAAACTTGGTAACCATCATGCCTGGGTGAAGCCCTTTCAGATTTGCACAAATGAAGGAGTTATGTCCCCTTGGGGCCCCATAAGGGGGGAAATAGTGAAAAACTTTAAAAATCTTCTCCTCTGAATCTACAAGAGATATACCTTAGTAATTTCATTTATAACATCCTTAGGTCATCTTTTTTCAGATTTGCACAAATGGTAGCCATGGGGCTCAAAATGGGGAAATTGTAAGGCACTGAGTGGGGAAATTGCTAAAAATTATATATTTATCACTATATCTTGAAAACTATTAACTTTTTGTATAGGCATGTATATCAGAATATTGTAGGTATTGACATGACAATCATTTTGATATATGGTTCAAGGTCATATGTTCAAAGGTCAAGGTCACAGCTGCAAAAGAAGACTTAATTTGCTAATTATCTTGAAAACTATTAACTTTTTGTATAGGCATGTATATAAGAATATTGTAGGTATTGCGACAACGATCATTTTGATATATGGTATAAGGTCATATGTTGAAAGGTCAAGGTCACAGCTTCTAAAGAAGACTTAAATTGCTAATTATTTTGAAAACTATGAACTTTTTGTATAAGCATGTATATTAGAATATTGTAGTTATTGACATGATGATCATTTTGATATATGACTCAAGGTCATATGTTGAAAGGTCAAGGTCACAGCTGCAGAAGATGAGCTAAATTGCTAATTATCTTGAAAACTATTAACATTTTGTACAGGCATGTATATTAGAAAATTGTAGGTATTGACATGGCAATCATTTTGATATATGGTTCAAGGTTATACATTCAAAGGTCAAGGTCATATCAACATAGGAATACTTAAACTATTAATTACCTTGAAAACTATTAATTTTTTGTATAGGCATGAATATTAGAATATTGTAGGTATTGACATGACGATCATTTTGATACATGGGTCAAGGTCTTATGTTTAAAGGTCAAGGTCACAGCAGCAGAAGATGACTTAAATTGCTAATTATCTTGAAAACTATTAAATTTTTGTTTAGGCATGTATATTAGAAAATTGTAGGTATTAGAAAATTGTAGGTATTGACATGGCAATCATTTTGATATATGGTTCAAGGTCATATGTTTAAAGGTCAAGGTCACAGCTGCAGAAGATGACTTAAATTGCTAATTATCTTGAAAACTATTAACTTTTTGTAAAGGCATGTATAGTAGAATATTGTAGGTATTGACATGACGATCATTTTGATACATGGGTCAAGGTTATATATTCAAAGGTCAAGGTCACAGCTGCAAAAGAAGACTTAAATTGCTAATTATCTTGAAAACTATTAAATTTTTGTTTAAGCATGTATATTAGAAAATTGTAGGTATTGACATGGCAATCATTTTGATATATGGTTCAAGGTTATATGTTCAAAGGTCAAGGTCATATCAACATAGAAATACTAAAATTATTAATTATCTTGAAAACTATTAACTTTTTGTATAGGCATGTATATTAGAAAATTGTAGGTATTGACATGACGATCATTTTGATACATTGGTCAAGGTCATATGTTGAAAGGTCAAGGTCACAGCTGCAGAAGATGACTTAAATTGCTAATTATCTTGAAAACTATTAACCTTTTGCATAGGCATGTATATTAGAATATTGTAGGTATTGACATGACAATCATATATGGTTCGAGATCTTATTTGTTCAAAGGTCAAGGACATAGCTGCATTAGTATACTGAAATTGATTAATGATTTGGAAATTATTCATTGCACTTCAGTTACTTCATGCATATTATATAAGCAACTTATAAATGAAATGTGAGTGGATATATTTCTGATTAAGTTTTGATGGAGTTCTTAATTTGAGAAAACTTTTAAAGTTTCTGTACTTAATATATTGTCTATTGCACTTTGCAAACAATATTGGACATATCTTCAGGTGAGCGTTAAGGCCCATGGGCATCTTGTTTTGAGGGATTTATCATACGTTTCCATTCTTTTGGAATTGAATGTATTAAACTATTATAATAGTTCATTTACATTTGAATTATACAATGTATTGCACTCCTTGCAATTCAAAAATGAACCATCATTTTTAACAAGATCATTTATAAAGAAAATATCTTTCCTTGCCATATCACTATTAAAAATCATCTTGTTTGCTATTTTAATATAAGGGTTTCCCCAAATGGTTTGGGAAAGAATGTCAGCAGGGGTTGTGGTAGCATTCTCATTTAATTTTGACCAGTTCCGAAACACATCTACCCAGAAAGTATTTAACTTGGATGTACATTTTATTAAGCCTTGTTCACTCAGAAACATTATTTTGTAGCCACCTAATGTTTCTAGCTTATCTGATAACAGCAATTTCCAGGTGGATTTGTTTAATGGGTCAGCTAGTTTTTTAACCCATGATGTTTTCAAAGCTCTATAAAAAGATCTTATGTGAGGTACAGAAAGTCCTCCTTCTTCTCGGTTAGAATACATAATTTTTCTTTTAATTTTATCGCAACTTCCATTCCATAAAAAATTAAAAATTGAATTCTGAATTTCATTCGTTATTTTATCAGGAGGATCTGGAAGTGTTGAAAATACTTGAATTAGAATTGGTAATGCTAGAGACTTTACTACAGTTATTTTACCCATTAGAGTTAAATTACGAAAAGACCAGTTTTTAAGAACGTTTTTAAAAGCTGAACACTTTTCTTCATAATTGTCTCTATATAAAGGTTTTTTTTGCAGATTAAATTTGATTCCTAAAAGTTTGAAACTTCCATTTTTGTTCCACTTTAACTCTTTAAATGTTTTAAGCCACTCACCACAACCCCTTTTCGCCCCAATCCATATAGCTTCCGTTTTATCAAAGTTTGCTCTTAGGCCAGAACAGTCAGCAAAAGCGTCAAGTAATACAATGACCGAATTCAAAGATCCCACATCATCATCTAATAACAGACTAGTGTTGTCCGCATATTGCGATATTAAATATTCAGAATCATTAACAGGAATACCTTTAATATCAGGATGGTTTTTAATAGCCCCACTTAGTAGTTCGGCAGCAATGATAAATAGATAGGGAGATAAAGGGTCCCCTTGACGGACTCCTCGTTCTATTGGGAAAAACTCAGAGCTGTGTCCATTATATAGGACGCAACTTGTTATATCAGAATAAAAAGTTTGAAACCATTTTATTATGGATTTCCCAAAACCAAAGAATTTCAATGACTTTTCAATAAAATACCATTCTGTAGAATCAAATGCTTTTTCAAAGTCTAGCAACAAAAGGATGCCTGAGATATTTTCAGCTTTAGTTTTTATACGCCCGTCATATGACGGGACGTATTATGTTACTGTGCTGTCCGTCCGGGCGGGCGGGCGGGCGGGCGGGCAGGCGGGCGTCTGTTAACAATTTGTATTCCGTTCAATAGAGACCACAAACATTTATGGATTCAAATGAAATTTGGTATACAGCTTTACCATGGTAATACCTTGTGCAAGTTCGAATTACAACTTTTTCGGATTATTTTTGGAGGAGTTATGCCCCTTTTTTAACTTAGAAATTTTTGTATGTATGACCATGTGGTTTCCGATCATCAGAGCCTACAACTATTTATGGATTCAAATGAAATTTGGTATACACATTTACGATGTTATTATCTGGTGCAAGTTCGAATTACAACTTTTTCAGATTATTTTTGGAGGAGTTATGCCCCTTTTTTAACTTAAAACACCTTTTTATCATACTGCACAGATCACGACAACAGTTCAAATTATAATTAAGCTTTATAGATATAAATTATTTCAGGTTGGTTAAAAAAAAGGTTCTCAAAACATTTCAGACAAAAAATGTATTTGTTTCCTAAAATCTTCCTGCATGCAATGCTTAACACATGAAAACACTGCCATGACCTAACATTATATTTTAAACTTCTTCCTTCCTGGAAATGAATATGAATTATATAGCAGTCTACCACTATCCATTTAGCAATATATTTTTACATACATATATCCTAGTTGTACTTATACTTCTCAGTAAGGAATGGAACAATCTAGAGGATTAGTGACAAATTCATTCGGAACATCCTCTGGATGTGAAATGATAAAGGCGACAACTTTCTCCTTTTTAGCAGCATATATTTGCATCTTGGGGACCTTGAAAACTCCTCGATAGATTTTGCTAAAAATTTCTGAGGTTATGGAGTCTAATGCGATCTAGCTATCTAACTTGGTGAAATTTTTGGGAAAAATCGGTATCATACTTAATTTTGGGGTCAAACATGCGAAAAATGAATTTTTCCAAAAAACAATTACGTTTAACGGACTCCTGTTCAATAACAGTTCATTGTACGAAAAAGTCGTCCATTGACCGAAAAATGTTTGAGATCTGACGGAAAAGACGGTATTTTTATATTTTTTCTATCTTTTACATAAAATCCACAATAACTGTTTAAAGTCGGCGCTATCATCCAAAAACAATTTAACGTACCGTTTTGAATTCGTACCCATATTAAAGTAACCAATTCTTTACCAAATTATTGGTAGGTTTGGCACTTATCCGTTAGGTCTGTGTCAAACTTTTGAGTGGCAAGTTCTGTGGATGAGCTCTACTGATAGAAATCCTCTAGATTGTTCCATTCTTTCCCGCGAAACCCCTAAAGGTGTTGCCACACTAGTAAATAGTACTACTCGATCAATATAACACGGGCGTATAATGCTACGCTCGGCGGTGCTCTTGTTTCTATCATGTCATAAATTAGTCTTATTGATTCTCCTATAGACCTTCCCTTTAGAAAACCAGTCTGTGTTTCACTTATAATTTTATCCAAAATGCGTTTTATCCTGTTAGCAATAGCAGCTGAAGCAATTTTATAATCGATATTTAGCAACGAGATCGGTCTCCAATTTTTTAAATAACATTTCAATTTACCCTCTTTCGGAATACAAGTGATAACCCCCTGTTTTTGCGTTATTGAGAATTTGCCTATTTTATAACCATAGTTTAGGGCCCTCGTAACATATTCCTTTATATCGGTCCAGAAAAACTTATAGAATTCTATTGTGAAACCATCTAGTCCTGGCGATTTTCCATTTTTCATACTATACTAGACACGTGAACATTCCGTGTGTTGCATTATTTGTGGATCAAGTTCAGAGAATTTCGTTTCAATCAAATATTCAATATTTTAACATGGGTATGTGTGTACATTTTAAGAAATGGCAATGCAAAGATGGAACAAGTTCCGACTTCTGCAAATAAAAGTTAAAAAAATCATATTTCAAACATATTTTAATGTAATTATCATCTTTGAAAACAGGTTTTTATCGCGTCTGTCGGCTGGAACAATCACATCGTCATTTCAGGAATTCCCATAACAAACACTAAATGAGAATAAGTGAAAAACATCACTCTGTTTTTATCAGAAAAAATGCCTTTGATATTGAACTAGTGTACTGACAAGATTTTGTCTTAAACTATTTTCTCAGCAGTGAACATTAATTTAATCAACTTTCACTTTCATAGAACATTAAAGCACTTATTAAAGGTATGATTTTATTGAGTTTACACAAAAACGTTAATACATTGCACATACCTGTTTCACGTTAAAATGCAATGACGCCAATTATAGATACACAATGAAATAAACATTTGAAAACAACAATTTATAGTTAAAATAATTGAAAACAACAAAGTTTCTTCTTGATTTTATTAAATCTGTATATCAAACGCTCTGCATCACATGCTGCAACTGAGTTTCAGCAAAAACGTGTCCAGATTTAGAGGTAAAAAATTGCCGTCCGAAATTAGAGGGAATTTTAATAATTTTTAAAATTTAAAAATTAGAGTGTCCGAAAACACCGAAGGATTACGGTACTTGCACTTTGAAGATTTGTCCAAGAATTTCATGTTCTTAGGCAAAAACTTTTCTGTCCGACAAAAAACAGAGTTTCAGTGGTACATAAACATTGTTTTGCTAACAACTGCTGTTGCAACAGAGCTACATGTATACATATGTAATTTAAAAGAAATAGATATTTTTCAGAGATGTAAGCTGGTTCTTGTTAATATTTCTAGCTATAGCATGGTCAATATATGAACATGATTGACACACATGTTACAATGGTACTGAAATTTTTTTCACACCACTCGCATGGGAACAAAATTAGGACATCTATGTCAACATTTAGAGCCCCAATACCATCAGCTGCCAATGTATCATAGTGTTAATATGCTAGCATATTTTTGTTGTATTATGCTGAGTACACAAATGTCAAGTCTTGTACTTATCTTTGAAGAATGGGAGCCTTGGAGGCTGAATTGTCTAAACAGTGCTTAAGGATCACAGCACCTCTCACTGCCTGGGTTTGAATCTCCTCAAGACAGCACCAAGTGCGAGGAAGTTTGTCAGTTCACTTGCAGAAGGTCAGTGGTTTTCTCCAGGCACTCCAGTTTCCTGCACCATCCCCAAACTGACCGCCTGGAAATAACTGAAAGAATCTTGACTGGGATGTAAAACAACATTACTCCACTCTTTGAAGAATGCATGATTGTTGCAGAGATCACACAACATGTCTGCCAAGTCACAAGCATTTTGGATGTAAATCACGCTCACATGCTAAAATTTTACATACATGCATAATCAAACTATCCAGAAAGTAAAAACTGACAACATGTTCCCGTCTTTGGGTTGTCACACGCTTAACTTTGAAAACCATTGACAGCTATAACACAATTGCCTGCAAAACTGCATGCAGACAGCAGACATCTCTTCTGGTACTACCACGTTGATGATGTTATTTCCTTCTTGAGATTTGGTTTGCATATTGTTTCACCTTGCAAAGAATATTTTTCGTCACTTGTATGAGGAAAAAATTTTCTTGCCAATATATAGACTACCACCCCTGTATTCATTTGACAGAATGCAACTCATTTCACCCAACGAGGGAGTGATCTACCATTTGCATCTTGAACTACAAATGCTTAACAGGAATTCATTTTGTTTTTCACAGTAACAGTAAGATGTGTGCCAGTTTTGCTACATATGTAATTTGTTTCACTAAGTCATCAGGTTTATATAAAAATTTTACAGATTTTCTTGAAACCTCCTGTCAGACCTGGTCTGGTAAGAGAAAATTGTGCGGGACCCTATTATATGTGGGAAATTATCTATGCTTCACCAGTGGGGCTGATATTTCAGGGTTGTTACATGATTTTGGACTTTGTATGTTTCATGTTCTAGTATGGTGAAAAATTATATCTTTTTAATCAATGAATTGGATGAAAAATTTTTAAAATAATCAGGTCATACAAACAGTCAATTTTTTAATGTAGAATAATTAGTAAATTAAATGAATAGTTTACTATGACTTTTAATTTGTGTTTTAATACTTCTAAATCAGAAAATACAATCGAAAAGTATCCGAGTATGACCAAGAAGTATGATGTCGTGTTTAAGCATATGGTACATTAAAAAGGACCTGTATCAAAATAAAAATTTTTTTTACTGATGCAGTATTTTGAATTAACTGCTATTTTCTTAGATTCAACTGTGGTTTGAAATTTTAACAACATAGTTTGTTATTGTTTCCAAATATCCCGAAAGCAGTATATGATATTTTTTAAGGGGCCACATTTAATTGCTAGTATTTTGGAAGCTACATGTAGGTCAAGCACATGGCCATTGTGTTTACATCGACAACAAGATAGCTCAAAATTTTCCTGTCAGAGCAGTCTGGTTATTTAGACATTTTTGCTGACAGTGATAGCAAAAATGAGTTTGATGAATTTACACTATATGATATAGATGAAAATCGATAAAGAAATCAGAATTTAGACATGGGGTCAACCCTGAAGACTGGACAGAGGGATATAACAACAAAGTACCATTACAGTTTAAAGCTGCACCAGGATTGAAAAAGCATCTTCAAAAATCTCCTTGTTTACTGGATTTTTTTAAGTTTATATATAAAAGACAGTGATTATCAAACAGTGGCAGAACAGACTAATATATATGCTAGCCAGTATTTCAGAAGTCTTCAAGCTCCACTACCACCAAATTCAAGATTTAATAAATGGACAGATACAACTGCTAGTGAAATGAAAGTGTTCATTGTATGGTGTTAGCTATGGGACTTGTTAATCAGGCAGATATTAAAGAATATTGGACAACAGATCCTGTTACAAGCATTCCTTTTTTTCCATCCTGCATGCCAATGGATAGATTTCAACTTCTTTCATTTTTACATTTGAACGACAACACTCATTATATTCCAAGGGGACAGGAGGGACATGTTTCTTTGTTTAAACTTGGATCTATCTATAATAATATTACAAGAAGGTTCAGTAGCAGCTACATGTCCAACAAATATCTGTCTTTTGATGAAGGAATGATACCTTGGAAAGGAAATTTATTATTTAGGGTGTACAATCCAGACAAACCAGTCAAGTATGGGATCACAAATTACTTGTTATGTGACGCTACAAATGGATGTGTTAACAAATTTAGGTAACTTTACAAATATTATAATTTCAAAAGAAAATGTCATAAAATATTTCCCTTAATTGAAGTTATTTTTTGTTTGAAGCTCAAAGAAAAGCTATGTTTTGCATTTATATGCATTGCATGAAGTATGAATCGTACTTATATACATGTACATTTGCATACATATAATATAGTTTGCAAAGTCTCCTACATATACTTGTAGACCAAAATGAAGAATATAATGTTGAAGCTCAATAAATGTGTACTTGGCAAAACC
Organism: Tegillarca granosa; assembly: GCA_029721355.1. Classification (NCBI taxonomy): domain Eukaryota; kingdom Metazoa; phylum Mollusca; class Bivalvia; order Arcoida; family Arcidae; genus Tegillarca; species Tegillarca granosa. Next base: position 57,680,243 of record CM056594.1, on the reverse strand, counting down.
ATACAGTCATATATATGTGTGATAAACATAAAAAAAACCTCTCAAACTATCAAACATTAAAATTAAGGAAAACTTCCTTTCTAAATTGAATCCTATGGGTTGAATTTGCATGTGTTAAAAGAAAAATACACAATTCTTTTGTGATTTTCCTTTGAATGTATGGCACCTGAATCAGAATTTTGGAATTTTGGAAATGGCCACTTTTTTTTTTTTTTTTTTTTTTTTTTCAATATTACAAACTGGAAAGACAAATATTGTAACATTTGGAGCAGGAGCTACATATGTTTTGGTGATGGACATGATGACTCCAAAGTATTTAAATCAACATATTATATTGTGACAATTATTACACATCTCCTAGATTGTTTTGGGATCTTTGGTTACTGGATGCCTGTGCATCAGGAACTTAAAGAAAGAACAGAGTTGGTGAAACGCAAGCCATAAAAGACAAGAAGTTGGAAAGAAAGGGCGATACATATGTTTTGAGCAATGGGCCACTTTCTGTCATTAAATACCAAGATGGAAATTATGTATTTATGCTTACAATGGTGGACAATGTTGAACCTATACCAACAAAAAACAGAGACCAGGATTGAAATATTGTTAATCGACCAAATGTTGTAGTTAAGTATGACAGATACATGGGTGGAGTTGATTGTGCTGATCAGATCATCAGGTTTTAGGATCAGTTAAATGATGGAAAATGGTATTCTTCTATACCATTAGTGTGGCAGTATTAAATTCATTAATTTTTTACAGGGAAGTGACAACTACTAGACCTCTACTTCTACATAGGATTTTTGGAAGAAATTTAATCAAGGAGCTTGTGTCATCAGATGGAATGCCACCATACCGAGCCGCTGGTAGACCATCTGCTCAAGTCTTAGATAGCCTACAAGGTAGTCATTTTCCATCAAAGACCTCAGGAAATGGAAATGCAAAAACATATCCAAAATCTTGCCTTGTTTGTAGCAAAGCAGAAAGAGAAAATTAGCCAGGTCAGAAGAGGAAGCATGCAGGACTTGCCACTGGCTACAGTTGCAAGCAGTGTGATGTTGCATTATGTATAGTTCCATGTTTTGAACTTTTTCACACTAAACAAGATTATGTGTTGGCATATAAGGGGATTTTCAAATACTAGGAAAATCCTGTTATTTATGCATTTCAAATTCCCCACGCTCATATCCAATACATTGGTGCATACTACGCATGAATTTGCAAATATTCAGTTTCTGCCCAGCCTCTTTCTGGAATCCCTCTCCATTGTGATAGCTGCTTATAATTTTAACCACATCAGTTAACTGAATTTTGTATTTTGAACAAAAACCCTACATACTCAACAAAACAGCTTTGGTTAATTGACCAGCAGTCCGGGACCTACAATTTTAGTATTTTCAATGCTGATCAGCAAAATTAGGAATGATTGAGAGGGATGAAGCTGAAGTGACCGGGTCTCGCATGCTGCTTCCACAGAAGCAAACCGATTGACAAAAAGTAACTAGAAAGTCACCCCAGTCAACATCCAGAAAAGGCAAAGATCGTAAATGTCGGCCTCCACAAACAGGTGACAGGAAAAGACAGAAAGTGTCTGTGGCAACTTTACCTCCGCCATAGTCAGACTCTAGTTCAGATAGCGAAGTGGAGGTCACTCCCCTTGGGAATGAGGTGTTCCGCCATTCTTCTGTGCACCAGGTGACTGAAAACAATATGGCGGGGCCCATTAACTCTGGCGTAAATACGGGTAATACTTCTTATTCTACAGTTACGTTTTAGCCAAATCTTGTTAATTCAGCTCAACTTGCTACAGGACCCCAGGTAAATTTGGAACCAGACCACATTTCATCTGCCCGAATTCGACGACAGTTTAGGTGATCATGTCCCTCGACAAATTCGTGTAAAAGTCTGGGACAATCAATATATCAATCTCTACTCCCTCCTTCCTGACAAGGAAGAGAATACAATTTTAGACCCTGACAATGAAAGTTCTCCACTAGTCATTCTCAAATCTGGACAAATCGGATATTGGACATAGGTTAAGTACACTGAAAAAGGTGTCAAATATTGGTCAGTGGACAGGCATGTATATAAGAATATTGTAGGTATTGCAACAATGATCATTTTGTTATAAGATTCAAGGTCATATCTTGAAAGGTCAAGGTCACAGCTGCAAAAGAAGACTTAAATTGCTAATTATCTTGAAAACTATGAGCTTTTTATATAGGCATGTATATTAGAATATTGTAGGTATTGACATGTCAATCATTTTGATATATGGTACTAGTTGGGCGACACCTTAAGGGGTTTCACGGGAAAGAATGGAACAATCTAGAGGATTTCACTTCCGGGGTCTTGGTGGCCTAGTGGTCTAAAGTGCCTGCTTACGGATCACAGCGCCTCTCACTTCCTGGGTTCAAATCCCACTTGGGACAGATCCTAGTGTGAGAAAATTTGTCAGTTCGCTTGCCGAAGGTGGTTGGTTTTCTCTGGGCATTCTGGTTTCCTCCACCATCCCAGAACTGACCACCTCGAAATAAGTGAAAGAATCTTGACTGGGGTGTGAAATACCATTACTCTAATCCATTTCCACTTCCAGTTGTTTAGTAGAACCCATTTATTGTATATAAACTCCTTGTTCATGCCACAGTCAAGCAAAATAGGTGTACAGGTTTCAACTGGCAAGATCAGGCTTCTAACTGCCGAGGTTTATTTCGCCTTTAGCTTCATGCCAATTTTGTGGAATTGTTGAAAGTCACAGACTGTGTCGACTTTGGGCATTTAATGTGGATTTTCTGTACAACATATCAAAAATATAAAAATACCGTTTTTTCCGTAATGTCTCAAAATATTTTTTAACCAAAGTTCAAGTTCATAGCCCTAGTGTTCATTGAAACGGGTGAATAAAACAGTCATCCAACTGTCAAGATTATTGATCTGTTTTACAATGCCAGGTGTTCATTTGACCTTTGACCTGAAAGAAAGTACTTTTGCATTGTAAATGATAGGGTCCACTTAAAACGCTTACTGTGGATTTTGTGTACAACATAAAAAAAATCTAAAAATACAGTTTTTTTACGTAACATTTAAAAGAATTTGTCATCTGTTGACATAAAATTGATAGCTAGAATGGTTATTGAACTAGAGTGGTTTAAACAGAACTTTGGTTTGACAAATTTGTCAAAAGTGCCATTTTAGCATTTTTGGGCCCAAAATTAAGAATGATCCGGATTTTTCCTGAAAATTTAACCGAGCTAGAAAGCTAGATCCCATTTGACTCCATAGACTCTGAAAGTTAAAAAAAAATTTATAATCGGCTTAATTTTAGCCGCCTTTATCATTTCACTCTCAGAGAGAGTTCCGAATTAATATTCGTAACTCCTCTAGATCATTCAATTCTTTACAAGGTCATGTGTTGAAAGATCAAGGTCACAACTGCAAAAGAAGACTCAAATTGCTAATTATCTTTTAAAACTATTAACTTTTTGTATAGGCATGTATACTAGTTGGGCAACACCTTAAGGGGTTTCGTGGGAAAGAATGGAATGATCTAGAGGATTTCCACTTCCGCAGCCTCGGTGACCTAGTGGTCTAGCTAAAGCATGTGCTTACGGATCACAGCGCCTCTCACTTCCTGGGTTCGAATCCCACTCGGGACAGATCCTAGTGTGAGAAAGTTTGTCAGTTCGCTTGCCAAAGGTCAGTGGTTTTCTCCATCCTCTACGGTTTCCTCCACCATCCCAGAACTGACCACCTTGAAATAAGTGGAAAAATCTTAACTGGGGTGTAAAATACCATTACTCCACTCCATTTCCACTTTGCATACGTTTTTATAGCCCTATGAAGCAAATTTTCGATATTGTTGAGAAATAGCTTTCATAGGCGGAAAGTGGGTGCTATTGTAAATATATTAGAATATTGTAGGTATTGACATGACAATCATAGATGGTTCGAGGTCAAATATGTTCAAAGGTCAAGGACATAGCTGCATAAGTATACTGAAATTGATTAATGATTTGGAAATTATTCATTGCACTGCAGTTACTTCATGCATATTACAGTCTAACTTGTGTTAGCGGCCACTTGTATAAAGCGGCCACTTGTCTATAACGGCCATATCTTATTCCCCCCGATGAATTTTGTTCTTTATTTCACCTCTATATAGCGGTCACTGTCTTATGCGGCCAGCGGCCACCATTTTTCCGACCCCAAGCTTCAACAGAACTTTCTATAGCGGCCATTTGCAATGTTTACGAAACTTCGTCATTTTCCGGAAATTTCCGGAACCAGTCGACATAAACAAAAAATCCCATAATGCAACACTGTTTATATGTATCTAAGCGGCCATATTGAGTAATGCTTACATCCCGATAAGACATTGACATTTTTTAAATTTTATAACATGCAGTAATATTTGATGTTTTTTTTTATGTCATAGTAAACGGAATGCATTGACTTTAGAACAGCGAGTAGAATTGTTTAATAAATCTGAAAATACTAGGAAACTCGCGGAAGTTACGGCGTTGGACGAACCCAAATCAAAGCTGGGTTATCAGAATATGAAGCAAATGTATTTTGGGAAATAAACAGTTTGTGCCGTTCTACCGCTAACGGACATTAATTAATCGTACCACGATGCGATATCAAGTCATTCCGGCAACGATATGTTTTTGGCACCAATTTAAATTCAATTCGGCACCGACTACGATTAAATTAGGCACTAGAAAAAAAAATTTTATTATTTATTTTATGTTTGTGCACGATTTTTATATTAAAAATTAATAGTTATTTTTAAAAAAGATATGTAAACATTTAATTTGACAGTTACAAATGACACAGATAATCACTGCTCTGATCACTAAACCGTGTAATTCATTATGTAACAACTTCCTTTGCAGTCTGAATTAGCAAGAGTATGATATGATTCTGAAGTGACCTAATTGTGTTTGTATAGGTGTAAGGAAGCGTGATAAGAATAATACCTCACTATGCAACACCCCATACAACTAGCAAAAAAAAAAAAAAAAAAAAAAAAAGAGAGAGAGAGAATAGATCATTAAGACATATTAATATTACCAGGCCGGTGTGGTGCAAAGGATTTGTAAATTCCTGAAAATGTTGAATAAATTAATCTTAAAAAAATGTTTTTCTTTTTTGGTTAATCTCAAGTTATAAAAGAAACAATTTCTAACAATATAGTTAGCTATATTCAGTTTAATTTGGGTACTAAAATGAATAAAAAAAAGAACGGTTCAGATAATTTTTGATGATCCTTGATCAGAGAACTTGTCTATAAAGGCCACCTGTCTATAAAGGCCACTTTGGCCGCATCCCTTGAGTGGCCTTTATAGACAGGTTTCACTGTATATAAGCTACTTATAAATGAAATGTGAGTGGATATATTTCTGATTAAGTTTTGTGGGAGTTCTTAACTTGAGAAAACTTTTAAAGTTTCTGTACTTAATATATTGTCTATTGCACTTTGCAAACAATTGGACATATCTTCAGGTGAGCATTAAGGCCCATGGGCCTCTTGTTTTATATAGTCATGTTTTTATACATCATTATGTTTTCAGGAAAGGCCTGTTACTATTATTGTCTTGGAATTATAATACCAAAGCCACAACAGAAAGCACTATACTCCCAAAACAATACTTAAGTAGCACAGGTCCTTGGGAAAAATATGATAATGTTTTAAGTACATCACATGACAGTACAGATAGTTTGACAAGTTTTCCCCATGGAAATCAAAATTCATATCTTTATCATTTCTGCAAAAGGAGAAGTCATATTGTTTTCAAATGACAGACTCTTCAAGGGGATATAACCATTGGCACACACCAAAGTATAGTAGATATTTTTAAGTAAGTATTGTTGTAGTGGGATTTAACCTGGAGAAAACTTGGATAGTTTCTGTAATGACTGCTTTTGTCCATTGTTCTTTGCAAATGATTTTTGGTCATATCCTCAGATGTATATTGTGCAATTGGCTTTTCTTTTATTAGTCATATTAATTTATAAATGCTGTTGTGGTTGGCTTTAATACTTTCCTAGTTACTCTAATAATTCATCTTCAGTATAGTGTAATAAATTAATAACTAAATAATCGTTTTGTTTAATCATTTATATTATAGGCTGCTGGTAGTGGAGGTATGACAGTAAAAAAGGAAAACGAGGAAGAAGAAAATCCAGAGCAAAATGAATTTGTATGTTTGATATCATTTATAAATATTTGTCATGATTTTCTTCTTATTACTAAGATCTCTTATTGAATCTGATTAAGCTACCTTGTGCACTTTGAAATTGTTCTTTAATTATTCAGCTGAGCATGACCACACTTGTGGCTGCATATTTTCAGCAGATATTTTAAGAAAGTGTCCATCTTGGGTATAGTACTGCTGCACAATATACAGTCGACTCTTGTTAATTCAAAATCAGTTTAATCGAAATTATACAAGTGGTCCCGTCAGATGGCTATGTATTTCTATGCAATTTTGTTTGTTTAAATTGAAATAATAAAATTCAAAATTTCGAAGTGAATTTTCAGTCCAGATTACAGATTATAATGAAAATTCCAACGTTGAAATCGAAATAGACTTTCCTTGTTTATCATAGTTTGAATTTGTTTATACATCAAGTTGAAAGCAAGCAGCAAAATAAAAAAATATACATGTACATAAAAAATATTTTATCTTAAATTTTGATTAATACCTGAAATAATTAATTCGTCTCTTGTTTAAGAAGTGTTTACAGTAACAGAGTGATGGTTTACTTGGGACTAAAAATACACATGAAAAAAGGAAGTCAGTATCCCATGCTGTTTCACGATTTTCACTTTGTACTCGACATATCGGTCAGGTCATAGTAAACTGTGTGTCAGTAAAAGGAAAATTTTTATTGGTGTTAAGTTAAAAAGTGGGTGGTCCACTACTTCCACAGTCATTGATTAAAAGAATACCCCACGTGGAACTGGTCATGGCAAATGGTATACACCATTCAGCCGTGATTTTAATGATCACAAAAGTTGAGGAGTACAGATGAAGAAGTTATGATTATGAATAAAATTTAATGAATTTGACACGAGTAACTCGTGTTGTAATAAAAGTCGAGATCAATCTTTGTGTTTAACAGGAAATTTCAATGGGACCTTGTAACTTATGGTGAAATTTCCAATTTACTTATTTTATTGTTAAAAACTTTTAGTTTGTTGAGCTTTACATTAACATAGAAAAATTCAAATTATTATTAATTTCTAATGTTTAATTTAAACTTGATCTTAAATTTTTAATGATAATTGTAAGCGATACACTATGATGCACAACAGCATGCATGTGACATCAATAAAGGCCTCTTTACTATGAGGAGTTATCTCCCGTTTTTCATCATTCTGAAGTGCCTTTCAGTGATCAAAATGCTTAATTCGAAATTTGGATAAATCAAAATTTTTATCTGACCCCTTCAATTTTGAATTAACGAGAGTCAACTGTATACTGGTAAATCAATAGTAATTAAACATTGAAACAGTACAGATCGATTACACAAAATTTTTACCTTACCTGAACAAATGTAATATAAGGTTATAGTTTGACATAGCATGTGTATGTGTATGTTTTTATGTGGAGGATGAAGTTCGGTGATTATCAAGCCTAATTAACAGACTTTCAGCTTTGCACAATGAAGGAGTCATGTCCCCTTAGTATCCCATAAGATTCACTTCCCATATTTCATAAATAGTTTTCTTTAAATATAACCTAGTTTAAAATTTTCACAAATCATAACAGTGGGGATCCATTGGGGAATTGGCAGGGCATGTAGGGAGAAAATAAATGGAAAAAGTATGTTTTTTAATCCACTGGCTTCTAGAAACCTTGCGGTTTTTAGTCATCACTGTTGTTTAATAAGGTTAGGTATTCTTATTGGAGTTATCATCATTGCTCAGTAGGTGCCGCTTTGTCCATTCAAACACTGTTGTTCATGTCGCTTTGTTATAAATACATACCAGTTAAAGACCGACTTTCATTAAAGGTCCCTTTTCCTGCTCACTATACAGTCACATATAATCCCAAAACCATATTGCTGAAATAATCATGGGGGTTAGGATATAAAATTCCTGGATTAAAGTCCATTGACCTGTAGGTGTGAAAATACTATAAGAACCCCAAGTACTTGTCGTCTGGTGTTTTAAAAATGAAGAATTTCATGTCATGCCGACCAAAAAAAATTTGTTCAACATTACACTATTTCTATTTGGTTAAATCAGAACTATAACGTACCACATAGATAGACCCAGTGCAGTATTTCATTTTATTTACCAACAAGCGGAATTGGATGCGTCAGTTTCAAATAATTTCATTGGATGTTAGAAATACTTTAGAAATCCCCTTATGTTATTAGAATTCTGAAAATCAACAAAATGTGTATTAATTGTCAATTGAAATTTCATAAACAAGAAGGAAAAATAGCAGAACCAGTGGCGAAATTTTATAATGTTGAATAAATTTGACTAAGATAGGGTCAGTGTTATAATAATGAACCTCAAAAGTCACAAATTTACTTGCAAATAAAATGATGCCTCGATGTGTATTGCTTTATAAATGAATCATGATTAACAAACACGGAAAAATTTATTTTAGGCCTGTGCCACTTTTTAAAACCAAAACATATTTATCAAAAACAATACTGTAAATCCATGTTTGGCATGAAAAAATTGTAAATTGGAAAGAAATATGCTTGTAAATGAACCAATTCATTTTACATACAATGGTCACTGATTCCATTCTCGGGAACATTTTTAGCTCACCTGAGCTGAAAGGTTGATATTGTTATCCATCTTCGTGCGTCGTGCAACGTACATTGTGCGTAAACTTTTTACATTTTAATCTTCTCCTCCAAAACCACTGAGCCAAATTTAATGAAACTTGGTAACCATTATGCCTGGGTGAAGCCCTTTCCGATTTATATAAATGAAGGAGTTAGTTCCCCTTGGGGCCCCATAAAGGGGGAAATAGTGAAAAACTTTAAAAATCTTCTCCTCTGAATCTACAAGAGATATACCTTAGTTATTTCATTTATAACATCTTTAGGTCATCTATTTTCAGATTTGCAAAAATGGTAGCCATGGGGCTCAAAACGGGGAAATTGTAAGGCACTGAGTGGGGAAATTGCTTAAAATTATATATTTGTCACTATATCTTGAAAACTATTAACTTTTTGTATAGGCATTGGAATATTGTAGGTATTGACATGACAGTCATTTTGATGTATGGTTCAAGGCCATATGTTAAAAGGTCAAGGTCACAGCTGCAAAAGAAGACTTAAATTGCTAATTATCTCGAAAACTGTTAGCTTTTTGTATAGGCATGTATATTAGAATATTGTAGGTATTGACATGACCATCATTTTGTTATATGGTACAAGGTCATATGTTGAAAGGTCAAGGTCACAGCTGCAAAAGAAGACTTAAATTGCTAATTATCTTGAAAGCTATTTACTTTTTGTATAGGCATGTATATTAGAATTTTGTAGGTATTGCGACAACAATCATTTTGATATATGGTACAATGTCATATGTTAAAAGGTCAAGGTCACAGCGGCAGAAGAAGACTTAAATTGCTAATTATCTTGAAAACTATTAGCTTTTTGTATAGGCATGTATATTTGAATATTGTAGGCATTGACTTGATGGTCATTTTGATATAAGGTTCAAGGTCATATCTTGAAAGGTCAAGGTCACAGCTGCAGAAGAAGACTTAAATTGCTAAATATCTTTTAAAACTATTAATTTTTTGTATAGGCATGTATATTAGAATATTGTAGGTATTGACATGATGATCATTTGATATAAGGTTCAAGGTCATATCTTGAAAGGTCAAGGTCACAGCTGCAAAAGAAGACTTAAATTGCTAATTATCTTGAAAACTATTAACTTTTTGTATAGGCATGTATATTAGAATATTGTAGGTATTGTGACAATGATAATTTTGATATATGGTTCAAAGGTCAAGATCATATCAACATAGGAATACTAAAATTATTAATTATCTTGAAAGCTTTTAATTTCATGCATTGGCATGTTTATTAGAATATTGTAGGTATTGACATGACAATCATACATGGTTTGAGGTCATATATGTTCAAAGGTCAAGGACATAGCTGCATAAGTATACTGAAATTGATTTATGATTTGGAAATTATTCATTGCACTACAGTTACTTCATGCATATTATATAAGCTACTTATAAATGAAATGTGAGTGGATATATTTCTGATTAAGTTTTGTGGGAGTTCTTAACTTGAGAAAACTTTTAAAGTTTCTGTACTTAATATATTGTCTATTGCACTTTGCAAACAATATTGGATATATCTTCAGGTGAGCGTTAAGGCCCTTGGGCCTCTTTTTGCATTGGGGAAAAACAGCCATAAAAATCCATTGAAAAAAATGGTAAAACTCAAAACCTTATAATCAAAACTAATAAAAATAATTCTATTGATCCATGTGTTCTATAGAAAACTTGTAAATTGGAAATAAAGGTGCTTTACATTGAAGTAAGGACAATAGTCATTCTTGCTGATTTCTACTCAGTTTATAAAATTAACACTTGACAATAATTAATCTATTAATTAGAAGCTTATCATAAAATCTTCTGAAAGTTTGTTCATCAATTATCTACAATAAAGCCCTATATTAATGGTAAATTACACCATGACTCTTTTGTTCTCTCTGGGTTGATGACCAACTTGAAAAGCTATAGATAGGTGCGTGCACAGGTTGTTCAACTTAAAAGACCAGGTTGTTCAAGTTGAACGACCTGAGCATGTGCAGAAAAAGTAGTTGATATATAAAACAATGCGCAACTGGACACATTCCAAGTTTTGTCGTTTTTCTCATTTAAATCAATATTAATTATTGATCTGAAAGGAAATTTTTAGAGTAATATAAGTCAAATACTGTATAAAACTCCAGTATGACAACAACCTAGTTCACATGAAACAATTCATGTTCCCAAGGGAACACGTGGATCGCACTTGCCACTTGGTCAGATCAATGTTAGCGATACTCGTGATGTCAAAGCGTATTGTAAAATATACATCTTAGCCAAATGAAGTAAGAGGAATAAAATTATGAGCCCTTAAATGGAAACATAAATTACATGGATACATTAAAAATCATGAATCCTAACTTCATGGATTGAGTAAACCAAATAAGAAAGAAAAAAAAAAATTTAACCCCAAAAAAATAAATAACATGTGGAAAAAAACAAATCCCTCCTAACGGAATGCAGAATATAAAAAAAAACAACCTAAATAAAACATATAACAAAAGAAATAAATACTTAATCCAGGATGTTAAGTTTCTGGATTCTAGCCATCAAGATCAAAAATTAACTAAGAACTTACTTGCGAGCAGACATCAACTACTCAAAAATGTCAGCTGAAAGAAGCTCTGGCACATGTGGCGAGCTCTTATGTAGAGTACAAAAATATCATCTAACCATCATCACAGAAACGTTTTAGAATATAAAAAATAAAACGACAACCTTACAAACGTCAAACTGAATCAATTACAATTGACTGAATGAATTCCATGAAATATACCCGCATATGCAAATGAGAGTGGCGCCATCTAATTCAGGCACCTACACTAGTACAAGGTCGAACATGTCACGTGCACAAACAATTTCAAAAGGTAGAAGGATAGAGAGAAGAAAATAGAGATAGATAGAAATGGTCGTCATCATAAGAAAAGAAATATTTTGCTGCACGTTACACTACTCAGACCCCTACATTCCTCCTCTGTTTTCTTGAGTTTCTTGGGAAATCTCACCCCAATTCCCTCGGATGGACTTTATATGGCTGGATATATGTCAGTCCACCATTTCAAAGGGCCACACTGGCCACCAAACTGTAACAGGAGAGAGAAAAATGCAGGGTCAGACGGGGGATCAGCGAGTGCTCTACCAACTGAGCTACCCATACCGCTACATTGGCAACCCTTTAAAACTGAAAGGACAACTTCTAGAAATGGGAGATGCAGATTGTTAGCCTAGGGGAAATCTCACCCCTAATTCCCTCGGATGGACTTTATATGGCTGGACATATGTCAGTCCCAGGGCTCCACAACGCCGGTAGGGTCAATCGGCGGTAGGCAAAGGGTACATCAACCCCCCCCCCCCCCCCCCCCCCCGCCTCCCAACGTTAGGCAAAGGGTACGTACCCCACCCCCCCTCCCCCCGGAAAAATTTTGTTTTTTTAATAAACACACATCAGATAGGTAAAGAAATAAACATTAAATTTTTATTTCAAAATATGGTGGTAACATACTGCTTTTTATCTTTCCATAACTGTCCAGTCATTGGCAATGCAACAAAACATCAATAAACAGTTAAACTGAATTCTGTTTGGTACATCGGGATATCTGTCGTTTTAATTATCAATTATATGTCGATGTATGACAATGTCGCATATATAGATAAATGTTTATAAATACCGCTTATTGATATCTTGCAAAAATCCCATCACTGGTAACTTAAAATAGATCGGCATATAACATATAAAACCATGTGTAATGCCGTGATCATGTTGTTGTTGGTCACCCGAAAAACGGTCGTTATCAATCTAGTCATCTCTTGTATATAAAATTCAGGGGAGGTTATTAACTATCTATAAACTGGATCGATCAGGCACATGTATGTGTTTGTATACTCTAGTAGAAACGATGTGAACAGAGGAAGCCACTGGTAATCAATTAACCACTAGTAATCAATTAACTTGTAAGGTATTAGGTAATTAATTACCTGTGAATGGGGAAGTTCAGTGAATCGTGACACTGTCCTGAGTAATTTTAATTGTTAACAAGCCAGCATTAAAGAATTTGTCTTACTTTTATGGGAAAAAAAGCCGATTCGGATATTTTTCAATCGGCTTTTTTAAGTTTGAATCGGCATTTTTTGCCAAAAATCGGCGTGCCTGGTCAGTCCACCATTTCAAAGGGCCACACTGGCCACCAAACTGTAACAGGAGAGAGAAAAATGCAGGGTCAGACGGGGGATCAGCGAGTGCTCTACCAACTGAGCTACCCATACCGCTACATTGGCAACCCTTTAAAACTGAAAGGACAACTTCTAGAAATGGGAGATGCAGATTGTTAGCCTAGGGGAAATCTCACCCCAAATTCCCTCGGATGGACTTTATATGGCTGGATATATGTCAGTCCACCATTTCAAAGGGCCACACTGGCCACCAAACTGTAACAGGAGAGAGAAAAATGCAGGGTCAGACGGGGGATCAGCGAGTGCCCTACCAACTGAGCTACCCATACCGCTACATTGGCAACCCTTTAAAACTGAAAGGACAACTTCTAGAAATGGGAGATGCAGATTGTTAGCCTAGGGGTTTAGGTAGTGTAAGAATGGTACAAATGCCAATGCAGGACTTTTTGAAGCTCACCTGATAAACTGGATATGTCAGAAATATTTTGAAAAAGATATATGAATGCATAGAAAATTATATAATTAATGAATGACACAAAGCCAATAATTTTTCTTGCATTTTAAAAGTCCCTAAAATATTAAAATAAAAACAATTGTCTATTTCAATATCTATATATTAATATTGATGGTTTATGTATTCATTTTTAACTGTCAAATTGGAGAAGTTATAAATCAAATGCAAATCAAGAGACATGACTGGTCCTCGACCCTGTCTGCAAAGGTCACCTGTCAACAAAGGCCACTTTTAGCCAGTCCCTCAAGTGACCTTTGTAGACAAGATTTTCTGTAATAACATTTACTTGTAGGCCTTTTTGTAGCTCACATGGGAAACTTTCCATGTCAAAAAAAATTATATAATGACGCTTTATCAATAATTTCCACTACAAATAAAAAGTCCTCAAACTATTCATAAACAAACAGCAATGGAATTCCCCAGCGTACCACGTGATACCTCATAGCGTTTTTGCTGGACAGTTATTTCTTTTGGCAATGGAATCGCATAAAGTGATGTTTTCTTACAATAATGACGTTTTTCAGGAATATATGATATAAACATTATCCATTTCATTCTGCACAAACATTAAGAGGTAATGATCACGTGGTACGCTGTGAAGTTCCATTGCCATGTGATAATTTATTTATTTAAGTTGGTGAATTGTATATTCATTTTATGACTGTTACATTGGAAAAGGCAATTACCTATATGTCAAATGTGAATTATGGAAAGTTTCTGGTCTGTGAAATATTACCCTTGTCTACAATGGTCACCTGTCAACATTCCTTAAGGTATCCTCAGTAAACAGCTTTTTCTGTACTGAATTTTCCATTTTTTCTAAAAAAAATCCTTCCTAAAAATGCTCTGACCTGTAGGGTGGCAATTGTGGCAAGTGAGAAAAAATAACAAGAGACTGACAGAAAAATAATAAACACAATGGTATCAGCAAAGGTGGTTTTATCTAATCTGATTTTAGACAGACAATTAATCTTAAATTTAACTGAATATCTTAACTTTAAGTTCAGATGAGCTGTTTGCTATCCATCTTCATTTTTTTAACATTGTAATCTCCTCCTCCAAAATCACTTGGTCGAATTCATTGAAACTTGTTTTATCTATCAAATTTTCCGCCTCTAGTGTCACTGATAAGGAATGATTTTCCAAAATGTGAACACATGGCACATCTAAATTTAACAGGTATTTTTGTTATATATTTATCGTCATGCCTGGGTGAAAGCCTTTCAGACTTGCACAAATGAAGAAGTCATCCCCCTTTGGGCCCTATAAAGGTGGAAATATTGAAAAACATTTTTGAAAAAAGCATTTTCTCTGATTGTACAAGAGATACACCTTAGTTATGATATTTAAGGTCATCTTGTTTCAGATTTGCACAAATGGAAAATTTCAAGATTTTTTCCCCATTTTTCCAGACTTTGAAACTTAGTCACTTTTTAGCCAGTTTTTAAACGCAGATTCCTACTTTGTGAACTCAACTCCTTTTACAGTTTTCAACCAAAAGCCTTGAAACTTCATAGAATGTTTCTATACATGTTGAAGATGTGCACCTAACTTTATGAAAATATTTCAAGATTATTTTTTCCATTTTCCAAACTTTGAAACTAAGTCTTTTTTAGAAAGTATTTGAACTGGGGGTTCCTACTTTGTGAACTCAACTACTCCTACAGTTTTCAATCAAAAACCTTTAAACTTCACAGAATGTTTCCATAAATATCGAAGATGTGCACCTGACTTTTTAGCTCACCTGAGCTGAAAGCTCAGATGAGCTATTGCGATGGTTCACCGTCCGTCATCTGTCGTGCGTCGTGCGTTAACATTTTACATTTTAATCAACTCCTCTAAAACTACCAACCCAAATTTGATGAAACTTGGTGATGATGATGTCTGGGTGAAGGCCTTTCAGATTTGCACATATGAAGGAGTTATGTCCCCTTGGGGCCCCATAACGGGGGAAATAGTGAAAAACTTTAAAAATCTTCTCCTCTGAATTTACAAGTGATATACCTTAGTTATTTCACTTATAACATTCTTAGGTCATCTAGTTTTAGATTTGCACAAATGAAAGCGATGGGGCTCAAAATGGGGAAATGGCAAGGAACTTAATGGGAAAATTGCTAAAAATTATTTATTTGTCACTATATCTTGAAAACTATTAACTTTTTGTATAGGCATTTATATTAGAATATTGTAGGTATTGCGACAACAATCATTTTGATATATGGTTCAAGGTCATATGTTCAAAGGTCAAGGTCACAGCTGCAAAAATAGACTTAAATCCCTAATTATCTTGAAAACTATTAACTTTTTGTATAGGCATGTATATTAGAATATTGTAGATATTTGGACAACGATCATTTTGATATATGGTTCAAGGTCATATGTTGAAAGGTCAAGGTCACAGCTGCAAAAGAAGACTTAAATTGCTAATTATCTTGAAAACTATTAACTTTTTGTATAGGCGTGTATATTAGAATATTGTAGGTATTGACATGATGATCATTTGATATATGGTTCAAGGTCATATGTTGAAAGATCAAGGTCACAGCTGCAAAAGAAAAGTTAAATTGCTAATTATCTTGAAAACTATTAACTTTTTGTATAGGCATGTATATTAGAATATTGTAGGTATTGACATGACACTCATTTTGATATATGGTTCAAGGTCATATGTTTAAAGGTCAAGGTCACAGTTGCAAAAGAAAAGTTAAATTGCTAATTATCTTGAAAACTATTAACTTTTTGTATAGGCATGTATATTAGAATATTGTAGGTATTGCGACAACAATCATTTTGATATATAGTTCAAGTTCATTTGTTGAAAGGTCAAGGTCACAGCTGCAAAAGAAGACTTAAATTGCTTATTATCTTGAAAACTATTAACTTTTTGTATAGGCATGTATATTAGAATATTGTAGATATTTGGACAACGATCATTTTGATATATGGTTCAAGGTCATATGTTGAAAGATCAAGGTCACAGCTTCAAAAGAAAAGTTAAATTGCTAATTATCTTGAAAACTATTAACTTTTTGTATAGGCGTGTATATTAGCATATTGTAGGTATTGACATGACGATCATTTTGATATATGGTTCAAGGTCATATGTTGAAAGATCAAGGTCACAGCTGCAAAGAAAAGTTAAATTGCTAATTATCTTGAAAACTATTAACTTTTTGTATAGGCATGTATATTAGAATATTGTAGGTATTGACATGACGATCATTTTGATATATGGTACAAGGTCATATGTTGAAAGGTCAAGGTCACAGTCGCAAAAGAAAAGTTAAATTGCTAATTATCTTGAAAACTATAAACTTTTTGTATAGGCATGTATATTAGAATATTGTAGGTATTGACATGACGATCATTTTGATATATGGTTCAAGGTCATATGTTTAAAGGTCAAGGTCACAGCTGCAAAAGAAGACTCAAATTGCTAATTATCTTGAAAACTATTAACTTTTTGTATAGGCATGTATATTAGAATATTGTAGGTATTGCGACAACAATCATTTTGATATACAGTTCAAGTTCATTTGTTGAAAGGTCAAGGTCACAGCTGCAAAAGAAGACTTAAATTGCTAATTATCTTGAAAACTATTAACTTTTTGTATAGGCGTGTATATTAGAATATTTTAGGTATTGACATGATGATCATTTTGATATATGGTTCAAGGTCATATGTTGAAAGGTCAAGTTCACAACTGCAAAAGAAGACTTTAATTGCTAATTATCTTGAAAACTATTAACTTTTTGTATGGGCATGTATTTTAGAATATTGTAGGTATTGACATGACGATGATTTTAATATATAGTTCAAGGTCATATGTCAAAAGATCAAGGTCACAACTGCAAAAGAAGACTTAAATTGCTAATTATCTTGTAAACTATTAACTTTTTGTATAGGCATGCATATTGGAATATTGTAGATATTGACGTGGCAATCATTTTGATATATGATTCAAGGTCATATGTTGAAAGGTCAAGGTGACAGCTGCAAAAGAAGACTACAGTCACTTTATGCATATTAGCTGCTTATTAATGAAATGTGACTGAATATTTCTGATTAATTTTTTTGGGAGTTCTTGAGTTTCTTTAAATTTTCTGTACTTGATATATTGTCTGTTGCACTTTGTAAACAATTTTGGAGATATTCTCAGGTGAGCGTTAAGGCCCATGGGCCTCTTGTTGAAATATTTTAGGAATTTTTTCCCATTTTTCCAGAATTTGAATCTTAGTGACTTTGTACTGTATATATCAAAAGATTATCAAAGATGTGCACCTGACTTCAAATGATGTAGTGAAACCTTTATTCCATTACATCCTACTGTGACAGGTTTTAAATTTCAAATCTTTAAAAAATTAGGATTATTATACATATATGAAAGAAAACTACAAAAATGTTTATGTTCTAAAAGTCATTGGTTTATTAGCTACTGGATGAAAGTGTAGAAAGCTAGTGCTTTCACCCTGTTGCCTATCTGTCCTGTACTGTCCATCTCATCCAGTCCATTGCAATGTAAAGTTTCTGCTGCACATTTTTTTCAATTTACTGTAGCTTCATGCCTTGGTGAAGCCCTTTCAGATTTGCACAAATGAAGGAGTTATGTCCCCTTGGGGCTCCACAAGGGGGAAATAGTGAAAAACTTTAAAAATCTTCTCCTCTGAATCTACAAGAAATATACCTTAGTTATTTCATTTATAACATCTTTAGGTCATCTATTTTCAGATTTGCAAAAATGGTAGCCATGGGGCTCAAAACGGGGAAATTGTAAGGCACTGAGTGGGGAAATTGCTAAAAATTATATATTTGTCACTATATCTTGAAAACTATTAACTTTTTGTATAAGCATGTATATTAGAATGTTGTAGGTATTGACATGATGATCATTTGATATAAGGTTCAAGGTCATATGTTGAAAGGTCAATGTCACGGCTGCAAAAGAAGACTTAAATTACTAATTTTCTTGAAAACTTAACTTTTTGTACAGGCATGTATATTAGAGACATGGTGATCATTTTGATATATGGTTTAAGGTTATATGTTCAAAGGTCAAGGTCATAACAACATAGGAATACTAAAATAATTAATTATCTTGAAAGCTATTAATTTCATGCATAGGTATGTATATTAGAATGTTGTAGGTATTGACATGACAATCATATATGGTTCAGGGTCATATATGTTCAAAGGTCAAGGACATAGCTGCATAAGTATACTGAAATTGATTTATGATTTGGAAATTATTCATTGCACTACAGTTACTTCATGCATGTTATATAAGCTACTTATAAATGAAATGTGAGTGGATATATTTCTGATTAACTTTTTGGAGTTCTTAACTTGAGAAAACTTTTAAAGTTTCTGTACTTAAATATTGTCTATTGCACTTTGCAAACAATATTGGACATATCTTCAGGTGAGTGTTAAGGCCCATAGGCCTCTTGTTTATGAGTTTCTTTGAAGTATATAAAAAAAAAACAACTTGTGCACCTTGCTTTGTGCAATTATTTAAAATTCCTTCCACACTTTTTACCCATTCAATAGAAATTAAAAAAACAATCCGGCCCATTGAGTCTTAGTCTTTGAGCTCAGATGAGCTATTGCAATCCATCTCCATCTGTCGTGCGTCATCCGTCGTGCATAATTTTTTTACATTTCAATCTTCTCCTCCAAAACCACTGAGCCAAATTTAATGAAATTTGGTAACCATCATGCCTTGGTGAAGCCCTTTCAGATTTGCACAAATGAAAGAGTTATGTCCCCTTGGGGCCCCACAAGGGGGAAATAGTGAAAAACTTAAAAAATCTTCTCCTCTGAATCTACAAGAGATATACCTTAGTTATTTCATTTATAACATCCTTAGGTCATTTATTTTCAGATTTGCACAAATGGTAGCCATGGGGCTCAAAATGTGGAAATTGAAGGCACTGAGTGGGGAAATTGCTAAAAATTATATATTGACATGACGATCATTTTGATATATCAATCAAGGTCATATGTTGAAAGGTCAAGGTCACAGCTACAGAAGAAGACTTAAATTGCTTATTATCTTGAAAACTATTAACCTTTTGTATAGGCATATATATTAGAATATTGTAGGTATTGAGATGACAATCATTTTGAACTATGGTTTAAGGTCAAGTGTTGAAAGGTCAAGGTCACAGCTGCAAAAGAAGACTTAAATTGCTAATTATCTTGAAAACTATTTACTTTTTGTATAGGCATGTATATTAGAATATTGAAGGTATTGACATGATAATCATTTTGATATATATGGTTTTAGGTCAAGTGTTGAAAGGTCAAGGTCACAGCTGCAGAAGAAGACTTAAATTGCTAATTATCTCGAAAACTATTAACTTTTTTGTAAAGGCATGTATATTAGAATATTGTAGGTTTTGTGACATTGATCATTTTGATATATGGTTTAAGGTCATATATTGAAAGGTCAAGGTCATATCAACATAGGAATACTAAAAGTATTCATTATCTTGAAAGCTATTAATTTCATGCATAGGCATGTATATTAGATTATTGTAGGTATTGACATGACAATCATATAGGGTTCTAGGTCATATATGTTCAAAGGTCAAGGACATAGCTGCATAATTATACTGAAATTGATTAATGATTTTGAAATTATTCATTGCATTACAGTTACTTCATGCATATTATATAAGCTACTTATAAATGAAAAGTGAGTGGATATATTTCTGATTGGATATATTTCTATTGGACATATCTTCAGGTGAGCCCATGGGCCTCTTGTTTTGATATATGGCTCAAGTTAAAGGTAAAAGTCAGTGCTTCAAAAGAAGACTCAAAATGTTAATAATTCTGAAAACTGATAACTTTTGTATAGGCATGTATATTAGAATAAAGTAGGCATTGATATGTCATATGTTCAAAGGTCAAGGTCAAAGTTGCAAAAGAAGACTTAAATTGTTAATTAGCTTGAAAAATATTAAGTTTTTGTAAAGGCATGCTTATGAGAATATTTAAGGTATTATTTTGATGATCATTTTGATATATGGTTCAGTCATAGTTTCAAAGGTCAAGGTATTGGCTGCATTAGAAGACTGAAATTGTTAATTATCTTGAAAACTATTAACCTTTTGTATAGGCATGTGAATTAGGATATTGTAGGCATCAGGTCTCCAGAAACGCTGATTTTTGGCAAAAAACGCCGATTCAAACTTAAAAAAGCCGATTGAAAAATATCCGAATTGGCTTTTTTCCCCATAATAGTAAGACAAAATCTGATTTAAAATTCTTTAATGCCAGCTTGTTAATAATTAAAATTACTCGGGACAGTGTCACGATTCGCTGAACTTCCCTATTCACAGGTAATTACCAATACCTTACAAGTTAATTGATTACTAGTGGCTTCACCTGTTCAGATCGTTTCTACTAGAGAATACAAACACATACATGTGCCTGATCGATCCAGTATATAGATAATGTAATAACCTCCCCTAAATTTTATATACAAGAGCTGACTAGATTGATAACGACCGTTTTTAGGGTTACCAACAACATGATCACGGCATTACACGTGGTTTTTGTATCTTTATATGTCGGTCAATTTCAAGTTATCAGTGATGGGATTTTTGCAAGATATTAATAAGCGGTATTTATGAGAATTTATCTATATATGCGACTTATAATTTATATTTAAAACGACAGATATCCCGATGTACCAAACAGAATTCAGTTTAACTGTTTATTGACGTTTTGCTGTATTGCCAATGACTGGACCACAGGGGCTTGGTGTCAGGATTTTTGTAATTTTATTTTAAAGATTATTTATTTGTGTTTTTATTACATGTGAGGTTGATACAAGTTTATACACATCGATAACTTTGCCTGAAATCCATTTTTAACAAGCTTCAAAAAATTCCGATATATATACATTAAAAAACACAAAATTACAAAAATCCTGACACCAAGCCCCTGTGGACTGGACAGTTATGGAAAGATAAAAAGCAGTACGTTAACACCATATTTTCAAATAAAAACTTTAATGTTTATTTATTTACCTATCTGATTGTGTTTATTAAAAGAACAGAAACAGAAAATTGTTCCCGGGGGGGGGGGGGGGGGTTGTTACCCTTTGCCGATCGTTGGGGGGGAGTGATGTACCCTTTGCTTACAGCCGATTGACCCTACCGGCGTTTGTGGAGCCCTGGTAGGCATTGATATGAAAATGATTTTGATATATGGTTGAAGGTCATTTGTTCAAGGGTCAAGGTCATAGTTGCATAAGAAGACTGAAATCATTAATTATGTTGAAAAATTTTAACTTTTTCTTTAGGCATGTATATAAGAAAACTGTAAGTATTGATATGACAATGATTTTGATGTATGGTTCAAGTTCATATGTTCAAATGAAGGTAATAGTTTGAGATTACTTAAGTTGCTGATTATCTTGAAAGCTATTCACATTTTGTATAGGCATGCATATTAGATTATTTTAGGTTATGATATGATGATCATTTTGATATATGATTCAAGGTCATATGTTGAAAGGTCAAGGTCACAGCTGCAAAAGAAGACTTAAATTGTTTATTATCTTGAAAAATATTAATTTTTTATAAAGGCATGCTTATGAGAATATTTTAGGTACTATTTTGATCATCATTTTGATATGATAGGTTCAAAGGTCAAGGTCATGGCTGCGTTAGAAGACTGAAATTGTTAATTATCTTGAAAAGTATTCACATTTTGTATAGGCATGTATATTAGAATATTTTAGGTAATGATATGATGATCATTTTGATAAATGATTCAGGGTCATAGGTTTTAAGGTCAAGGACATAGCTGCATAAGTGTACTGAAATGGTTAATGGTTTAAAAATTATGTTCAAAGGTTAAGTTCATAACTGCATGAACAGACTGAAATTATCAACTATCTTGAAAACTATTAGCTTTTTTTATAGGCATGTATATTAGAATAATATAGGTATTGATGTGACTATTAGTTTGATATATGGTTCAAGGTCATAGGTTTAAAGATCAAAGACATAGCTGCATAAGTATATTGTGATTTAGTTACTACATGCATATTAGTTACTTATAAGTGAAATGCGACTAGATATTTCTGATTAAGAATTGTGACAGTTCCAAACTTGAGAAAACTTCTTTTCTTTTTTTTTTTGTAATGTATATTTTATTGACATAGCATAATCAATGATGTAATTTATAAGCAATAGAAAAACAACAAATATATCCAAATAGCTTATAATGCAAATAAAAGATACAAGTAATACAAATATAAATGAATGTTTATATAAAATTAAATAGTGTGTGTGTGTGTGTGTGTGTGTGTGTGTGTGTGTGTGTGTGTGTGTGTGTGTGTGTGTGTGTGTGTGTGATCAATGTAATACAGTTGATGCTGACAGAGGAAAGGGGTGAAAAACAGTTACCTAAAACAGATGTCCAAAAAGGTCTCCAAAATTGCTCAAACTCTTCGATTTCATTTGTTTTTTTTAATTGCTAAGGGTTCTGAAAAATAAAATGAGTTTGATAGTGTGAAATAAATTCCTGAATGTTAAGTGTTTTCTCTTTAACTTTCATTCTAAAAATAAAATTTCTAATTAAAATACATAAAAGTTAATAGGTTTTGTTTCTTTATTAAATTTTAAAATCCCAAATATGGCTTCTTTTCCATCAATGTATAAATCTTTATGACACTTTATATTTTTTTAATTTTGTTATTTCCATCCAAAAATCGTCTACAATGCAGCATTCCCAGAATAAATGAGTGGTTGTTTCACATAATTTTTTACAGGAGGTACATTTGTCATCTTATTTATTTGTAACTTTTTTTAAATAATTGTTTGTGGTAAGTATTTTATTGTTTATTTTATGTTTATATTATTTCATATACAGACTGATCCTTGTTGGAGCAATCTGTCTTGGTGATTTGAGTGAAAGTCTTGCCTGGTCCTGGGCATTCAACCATTACTTATAAGGTTAAAAAACACTTTTTTATTCATTGAAAATGCCCTTGTCAATAAATAAAATAGAATTAAATTTAAAAATAAAATAATAAAATGAAAGAAAATAAAATATAATAAGATATAATAAAAAAATAACCTATTAATTAAAAAGATAAAAAATAATTAATCTATTAATTGTTCAAAAGATCAATTACTTAACCTTTGTAGGGCCTCTTAAATGTAAAAACTGAGGTGAAAAACTGTAACGCTAAGTTTGTTTGGCTTTTCACATGGAACCGTGAAGAACAAATGTAGTTTGACTTAACCATATAGAGCCCCTACTTCAAACTATGAAGTGATAATGATGTTATAAATTGGTGTATGTCCCCAATGAAATATTACTAGCATAACCCTATGCTATTTATTTCTAACAACCCGTTTAATAAAGTCTTACTGAACAGGTAGCCTGATGATAATTCGATCATGAGTTGTACGTCCATGATTATTTTAAAATGTTTTTGGAGCTGCAAATTTTGTACAAAACAATTATTTGGAATGTTCATGTTTTGGAAATTTAACAAAACTTAAGGTCTATTTTGCAAACTATATAGTGTGATTCAAGTTTAGATTTAAAACCGGTATAACACGCATCATTTGTTCACATTGACAACATTGGTGGTCCGTAGCTTTATAGTCTGCTGAATATTATGAACTTTAATGCCTTATCATGATTTTTCCATTTCATTCTGAGGTAAAAACACAATTTGAGATAATTTAATTCGTTATTTAATATCCTGACATTCTGATGGTCTATGAAAAGTCAGCTGTTTGTTTACATCAACTCATTGAGGTTCTGTTCGGAATAACTACCAACCCGAATTGATATGAAGTTGTAAAAATAGTTTAGGGAAAATCACCATGCAAATATTTTTTTCTTTGTTTGCAAATTCTCGTTTCCATTAAATAACATTGATTAACAACATAATAAATAAAGAAGCAACAGATAGAAACGTTATTCTTCACGTAGTTTCAGTTAGAAAAAAAACTACACCACGTTGAGACACCCTGCCAAAAACCAAATGTTGTTTATGTAATCTTTTGGCATTGTGACGTAAGGGCTGAATTGTACCTTTGTCATGGCAGTTCACAAATAAAAAACAAACAATACTAGTCCATGTCCATATCACAATCCCCAAAAATCAAAGTAAAAACTTTGAAAATTGACCAAAAAGGTATAAGAAAAAAGGCACAAAAATGTTGCAGAAAAGGTATGCCTTATAAACAAGATTTGGAACCAAGGGTCAATCTTGGTTTCAAGGTTGAACTAAAAAAGTAGTCTGAGGTATAAAAAAGGTACTCATAATGTACCTTTTCTGTACTTCATGTAATTCATTCCCATTGGGAAGGTATGGAAAAAGTGTAATATATTTATGTTATATTAATATGTGTTTATTCTGAAATTATGTAAAAATGGTACATTTAAATAAACAGCACAAAAAATGGTACATGTAAATAAACAGCACTGAAAACAGTACAAAAAAGGCATGCTTCTTGAAATGGTTACTTAAAATTTACATTAAATGACATCTAAAAGGTACATTTAAAGGTATAAAGTTGAATGTTGTTATGCTTATGAAAATGGTAGAAAAAAGGCACATATATGTTACATGAAATATCACTAAATCATATAATACAGAAAAAGTACACCATAACTGGCACTTCAAAATTATCTTTATCCATAGTTCCATAACAGGTTTCAAGGAGAGCTTTTACAAAATACAAAATTATTTGCATACTCTTTTCACATTTGGATACCAGGGCATTTATCTTGTATTTCATGGTGAAAATGATTTCATCTACTGTAACCACTTTCCATACTTCAATACTGACTGATCTACAAATGTACCAGTAAAATTGATACACTGTGAATTTTTTTTTGGACTGTTACAGTCGGGTAAGGGTTAAGATAAGATAACTATTATGTTTTTGTATAGGCATGTGTAAGAACATTGTAGGTATTGATATGGTGATTGTACTGATATATGGTTCAAGGTCATATGTACAAAGGTCAATGTCATAGCAGCAAAAGAAGACTGAAATTGTCAATTATCTTCAAAACTTTTAACTTTTTATACATTCATGTATATCAAAATATTGTAGGTATTGATATGGTGATGATTTTGAAATATGGTTCAAGGGGGGTCAAGTTCACAAATCAAAGTCATAACCTAATTAATGATTTGTGGAGTTTTAGGCAATTTTCTTGCAAACATTAAGAGATATATGAATTCAAAATATTGTTAAAATATTCAGCATGCCAAAATTTAACAAGGTACCAAGTTCTATATCTATATGATAATCCATGTATGAGTTGTTGCCCCTGAAATGTTATTTTTTGCTCGTAAATACTAAAATTGTGCATAAACTTGAAATCTATATTCTTTTTTGTTTAGGCATGTATATTAGAATATTGTAGGTATCAATGTGACAATCATTTTGATATATGGTTCAAGGTCATGTGTTGAAAGGTGAAGGTCATAACTGCATAAGAAGGCTGATATTGTGTTTTATCTTAAAATCTATGGACTTTTTGTTATTAAAATATTTTAGATATTGATATGATGATGATTTTGATATATGGTTCAAGGTCATACATTCAAAAGTCAAGGTCATAGCTGTAGTAGCAGACTGAAATTGTGTATTATCTTGAAAACTTTTAACTTAACTTTTTGTATAGATAGAATATTGTTGGAATTAATACAATGGTCATTTTGATATATCATTTAATTGTTAATTATCCTGAAAACTATTAATTTTTGTATAGGCATGTATATAAGATTATTGTAGGTGCTAATATGATGATCATTTTGATATATATAATTCAAGGTCATACATGCCAAGGTCAGGGCTCCACAAACGCCGGTACGGTCAATCGGCGGTAGGCAAAGGGTTAATTAATTTATTTCAAAATATGGTGTTAACGTACTGCTTTTTATCTTTCCATAACTGTCCAATCATTGGCAATTCAACAAAACATCAATAAACAGTTAAACTGAATTGTGTTTTGTACATCGGGATATCTGTCGTTTTAATTATAAATTATACATGTAAGTCCATGTGTGACAATGTCGCATATATAGATAAATGTTCATAAATACCGCTTATTGATATCTTGCAAAAATCCCATCACTTGTAACTTAAAATAGATCGACATATAACATATAAAACCACATGTAATGCCGTGATCATGTTGTTGGTAACCCGAAAAGATGGTCGTTATCAATCTAGTCAGCTCTTGTATATAAAATTCAGGGGAGGTTATTAACTATCTATAAACTGGATCGATCAGGCACGTGTATGTGTTTGTATACTCTAGTAGAAACCATGTGAACAGAGGAAGCCACTAGTAATCAATTAACTTGTAAGGTATTAGATAATTAATTACCTGTGAATAGGGAAGTTCAGTGAATCGTGACACTGTCCTGAGTAATTTTAATTGTTAACAAGCCGGCATTAAAGAATTTTTAATCAGATTTTGTCTTACTATTATGAGGAAAAAAGCCGATTCGGATATTTTTCAATCGGCTTTTTTAAGTTTGAATCGGAGTTTTTTGCCAAAAATCGGCGTTTGTGAAGGCCTGGCCAAGGTTAAGGTCTGAGAAAGCTGCATACGAGGACTAAAATTGTTAATTATCTTGAATACCATTAACTTTCTGTATAGGCATGTATGTTTAAACATTGTAGGTATTGATATGGTGATCATTTTGATACATGATTTAAGGTCATAGGTTCAAAGTTCAAGGTCTTAGCTGCATAAGACTGAAATTGTTAATGATTTGGAAATTATTCATTGTACTGTAGTTACAACATGCATATTAGTAACTTAATAATTATGCACTGTGACAAGATATTCCTGATTAAGTATTGTGGCAGTTCTAAACTTGAGGAAACTTTGAAAGTTTCTGTAATTAATATATTATATATTGCATTTTGCAAAAATAATGGACATATCCTCAGATGTGCATTAAGACCCATGGGCTTCTTCTTTACCAATTTCTTGAAAACTATGATAAATAAATGATATCAATTTAATAAATTTGCAAAAATGATTAATGTGATGACATCTAACAAGTTTTTTTTTTAACTCTATTATGATCCATGTAAGAGTTGAAATGTAATTTATTATGAATTTGACATTCTTTGACAGTTATCATGAATACTATTTTAGTTCAAACAATAAATTTTGCCACAGAATATTAATGTTTTGAGAACTTTGATGTTATTGTCCTTTTTATAACAGAATTTTATAATTTTATGAATTTTGTTATGTATGCAATCTTTAAAATACAAACAGTCATTAATAAGTTAGACATAACTTATCAGGTGGGCAATACAGGCCCTATTTGACCTCATGTTTTAGTCCAAGTACCGGTAGGTTTCAAAAATCAAAATTGAAATGCGATTCAGGCTTGGCATTTCACCCTGCCTAGCTGTATAAGAAGACTTAAATGGTTAATTATCTAGAAAACTAATAACTTACAGATATATATATATGATATTGTAGGTTTTGATACAGAGATCATGTTGATATATGGTTTAAGGTCATTAGTTTAGAGGTTAAGCTCAATGGTCATCCTGTTTTATATCAGGTAATATTTGGCAAAACTTAATTTATTTTAGCACCTAATTTATCATTATCTGTTATATTTCAGTGTGTAAGGAGTACCTTCTGCGTGTTTGTTCCAGTTGATCCACAAAATGTAATGTCATTAATTATTATAAGTAAAGATGTCAAAAAATTAAATAGAGTTCCAATGACAAATGGACCCCATGGCTCACATTTATGGTATGCAATTGTTTCCATTCCTCCTAAAATTGAGCAGTTTACATACAGATTTCAGGTGAACTACTATCAGAAAGAAAGCCAAGGAATGTTTAGTTTTAGTTCAAAACCCAAATTCAAAGAAGAATTATTTACATCAGAAGAGTATTTTTATGGACAAACTGATCAACAGGCCTACCATTACCATATCCTGGCAACTGACAAAGAGTATGTCAATGGGTATCAAGAAATTTGTCTACATATTTTAAAATATGTAGATGAAACTAATTTGAAGGAATCTATCATGCAGTTAGAATCATTGCACAAAAGAGAATGTTTGAAATTAAAGTATGTCTGTCAGGTTGTTCAAACTATTCAGCAGGATCTGAGCGGATTACTATACAGACCGAAGTATCTAGCTTTTGTTGCTTTTTTGTGTCTTGCTTTTAATGATTTGAGACATATTTATGATCATGATTGTGTCAAACCACACATTGTAACTGCAATTTTACATGCCCTGCAAAAATCATCACTGGAAGAAATACCATCTTCTTGCCAGAAAAGAGTTGTTACTGCTGTGTCTTTACTCTGTGAAAAATTAACCAGACAAGATTTTACAGTTTTGTCTTTTATGCAGTATGCATATCCTTTCCTGTCATCAGACCACTTTTTTTTAATGCTTGGCTCAAGTCCGGGTGTACCATTGTTTAAGGATCAGTCATCATTAGCAACCAAAAGGATGGCATCTGCAGTACTGAAGTCCCTTTATCTGCAAATTTGTGAAAAAGATATTTTTGCCTCTGATCAACGACTGCTAGATAGAATTCAAACTGGTCTGCCACTGGAAATCTTTTTCAATACGATGAATGAATTAAAAGCAAGTGATATTTGCACCACACAAAGATTCAAGGAAGTTTTTGAAAGATCAAAAGAAAAATTACATTACCGCTGCAAAACAGAACTACAGAACCTGAGTAAAAGTTCCAATATGGAAAGGTTATTTGAATTTTGGCAAGATGTTAGTAGTTATCGTCACATAGAAACAAGTCAGCTGTCTACATCAATGGAAGATGCCTTACTTACTGTACTGAACAAAACAGATGATAAAGGATATGAAAAATTAAGAAACATATGCCTTGATGACAACTTGTTTACTGAACAAGATAGAAAAATAAAATTGCTTTCTGTAATAGCAGATTCCAAATCTGTAAATATACATTATCTTGTTACCATCCTACTTAAAGAGGAAAAGTTCAAATCCTTAGACAAATCAGAAATAGAGAAATTAGCAAAAACATGGTTTGAGTGTGTGATGAGGAAACATTTTGTAGACAGAAGGACACCACAAGCTGAATACATACCAGACTTGTATTATTATCTATCAGACTTGCTAAGTGTTCAAATAATAAAGGAAAATACAAATCTTACATCTGGTATTGAGGAGATGGCATTCCAGTTTTTACAAGCTGTTGATATCAAAGATGTAATAAAGAAAATAAAAGAAATTGAAAAATATTCAGATGAAATCATAGAAGAAATTTACCGGTCACATGTCCAAAAGCTACTTTTCCAGAGCAGGGGTTCCAGGGCAGGAAGTAAAACAATAAACATTATAATGCAGGAGATATGTGGTACTACTTGTCTTAGAGTTAATTCAAGGTGAGTATTATATTGATTTGCATTTTAAATTATAAAATTATGGATAGATCATTACAATAGCCATTGCTTGATTACAGTAGAGCCAAACTCACAAACTAGCATTCATTGATCATTGATCAGTAAAAACAAAAGGAAACAGCGTGTTTCACTAAATTAAAATGTCTTGTGTCTCAGCGAAATTTGGTAGGAAGTGTATATATATATATATACTATAAAATGAAATTATTGCAAATTGCTGATTTTGAAGTAAAATGCGAATTTTTTAAATTCCAATTTTTTAAAATTTTGCTCATTTTTTATCTTGCATTTATAAACAGTAAATTATTGACTCAGAAATTATTGTCTTGTGTCTTCTTAATTTATAAACAGGTTATAAACAAGCTTTTTGTAGACATTATTAAAATACTAGTAAACAGTGGAAAGTTAACAAAGGGTGCCGACGGTAATTTTTTTATGCGCCGATGACACATATTTAGCATCATTACAACATCCAATCATATGAATTACAAAGATATTATTCGGATACTAACATGATGAGTATTTGATAAGTGACGTCACATCCATATTGTTTTGGTTTGGCAGGGGTGTAGATCTAGACAAAAGAGAAACATGACTACAGTAATGTAAAGGAAAAGTATCTTGGAGAAATGTAATGACATTTCTTGTAATATGTTACGTGATGATGGCAACAGCAATTATAGCAGTTGATACATATAATAAATTTAGTTGAGAAATCTTTTGAGTACATAATAGCAAATTATAATAAGATGAAGGGTGATTCTTCAAATTTCTGATATATCTGTAGAATAATTAAGTTCTTGTGGCTTCTGAGAGATTAAGTGTGATGATTCTAAAGTGTACTGATTTTTCACAATCTCTCTAAGCTATTTAGAATTGGTGACCAGTTTGTGTTAAAGTAATCTTGCTTCCCTTTTGTATAACATACATGCTTAATAATGACAATATGTTTTTTAAACATAATTTTAAATTGCAAAAAATCCAGTGGTATTCTTTCACAATATATAGAAGTTTGTATAAAATATTTACCAAACAGTATACAATAGTTAAGTATATCACATGAAGTATTGTAAAACCCAAAAATGACATCTTGATATTTTAATACACATTGATTAATTGGTTTAATGCTATTCCACCAATCACTAAAAGAGACCCAAAATTTTCTTACAATTGCAAAATTAAAAAATCCATGTTCAATTGTGTCTTCCATGTTGTGGCACATGTTGCAATATGGTAAGGGAATAAGGTTCATTTTATGTAATAGCTTATTATGAGATATAAATCTGTGTAATATTTTATATTGGAAGGCTTGATATTTAGTTTCTGAACACACTTTTAAGAGTAAAGAAAAGATTTTATTAAATTAATATCAAAAGTGTTTTGCCATTTTGTAATGCTTGTGCAGGTTGATAAGTCTGAGGAATTCTCAACTAAAATTGAATAAAGATCTTTTGATGACAATTTTTTAACATTCAAAATTTTGTTGTTTTGGGAAAAGGTGATTTGTTCTTTATTGATTTTTAAACAAGAGTTTGTTGTTAAATATTCTTTCCAACTTCTTGGTATTGATGATCTTAAGCTGAAATATTCCATGAAATATACTTTAAGATTATATTTATTTTCAATTTTATTTGGTAATAAGAGTATTCCATTTTCATCAATTATATCATTTATATAAAAAATTCTTTTTTTATACCAATTTTTATAAAATATTGTTTGATTATTTATTTTAATGTTATCATTGTACCAAAGACTTTCTTTAAAAATTTTGGGTTCTAATGTTAAATTGATACTATTACAGAATTCATTCCTAAATTTCAAAATATCTTTATAAAAAGGTGGCATTTTAACTATCAGGGGAGTGCAGCATTTGGTTTGAAAGAGGTCGCTCATTGATATACAAAATAAATTTTTGAAGATTTCCTGAAAACAATTTTTCCATTTGAATTCATTATTATTTAATATTCTTTTAATCCTGTTCAGTTTAAGTGATTTTATTTGTTTTTCAACATCTGGAGCTTTTAAGCCTTCATTTTCTGGTTTTTGTGAGAAAACATTTTGTTTAACCCTAGATACTCCATTTTTCCAAATAAACTTATTTATTTCTGTCTGAATATTATTTATAATAAGTTTAGGTATGTGTAAGAAAGAGAATTGATAAATTAGTTTTTATAATGCTAGGGTTTTGACAATGAGAATTTTCCCTATTAGTGTTAAATCCCGCATTTTCCATAAGTTTAGTGTGGCTTTTAAATCACCAAGTTTTGAGTTAAGGTTTTTACTTAATGTGTCATGTTTAATGTCATTACTGAACCAGATTCCTAGAGTAAAAAATGATCCATCAGACCATTTTAATGGAAGGATGCCAGGTTTAAAATTTTTGCAATTTCCAATCCATACTGCTTCAGTTTCGTTTAGATTGACCTTTAATCCTGAGCAGATTTTAAAATTTTCAAGGACTTGTAAAAGAACTGTTCAAGATTTTTCATCTCTTAAGAAACATGTCATGTCATCAGCAAGTAAGCTTATTTTAAACTGTGTTTTCCCGATGTTTATACCTTTGATTTCAGAGTCATTTCTTATTGCTATAGCCAAAAGTTCTAGTCCTAAAATAAATAAGTAAGGTGATAGGGGGCAGCCTTGACGAACACCTCAATTTAAGTGAATTTTTTCTGTGGTGAAGCCATTGTTTAAAGCAACACTGCTTATATCGTGGTATAAGGTCTTTATCCATATCATTATGTTTTCTCCAAAGCAAAATATTTTAAGAGTTTCATTTATAAAGGGCCATTCAATAGTGTCAAAAGCTTTCTCAAAGTCAATTAAAAGAATCAATCCTGGGATATTTTTTAAACTTGTCAGATAGATGAGATCAGAGATAGTTCTAATATGTATTTTCTCCAATATATCGATCTTTAATGTAGCCAGTTTGATCAGGATTTATTAATTTTGGTAAAAAAGTTTTGATTCGTTTTGCAAGTATTTTTGCTGATATCTTATAGTCAAAATTTAGTAGAGAAATGGGACTCCAATTTTTAAGATTACTTTTATCTTTGTCTTTTTTGGCAGTAAAGTTATTATTCCCCTTTTCTGTTCACTTGATAGAGAGCCTTTTTGAAAGCTATATTTGAAACTGTCTAGAACCAGTTCGGAGATGTCATCCCAAAAAGTAACATAAAATTCTTTTTCAAAGCCATCGGTACCAGGTGATTTCCCCCCTTTGAAGGTTTGTATTATTTCAGTGGATTCTTGCAAAGTAATTTCTTTTTCAAGTGATTGTTTTTTAAATTCGTTAAATTTGTAAATATTGCGATCACTGGTGAATTTTGATAAATGTGTTTTAAATTCTTTGGAACTAGTTTCATCTAAAGAAGAGGAGTAGAGTTTCTGGTAAAAGTTTTTTATTTCAAATAAAATTTCAGATTTGTTAGTTAGGGATCGTTTATTTATAACAAGTTTACTTATGGATTTATTTTTGAAATTTCTTTTTCTAAAGAGAGGAAGTATTTTGTACATCTTTCTGATTCTTCATACCATTTTGCTTTTGATCTCAAAATCATTCCTTTTGTTTCTTTGTCATTTATTTCTTCTAATTTTCCTTTGATTT
The DNA here is from genome assembly GCA_029721355.1 of Tegillarca granosa. Taxonomy (NCBI): domain Eukaryota; kingdom Metazoa; phylum Mollusca; class Bivalvia; order Arcoida; family Arcidae; genus Tegillarca; species Tegillarca granosa. The sequence continues at coordinate 57,646,698 of CM056594.1, read as the reverse complement.
CATCATATTTATTTAAATTTTCTGGGGTTGGGGAGACAGAAATTTCTGAGAACAACTGATTAAGTTTATGTTTCAAGTCTCTCTCATTTGATTTAATTTCTTTAGATTTCTGAGAACAAATTTTGACTATTTCACCTCTGAGTTCACATTTCACTGTATCCCATTTTAGATGTTAATCAGTCATATTTTCATATTTTTTATCAGTCATATTTTCATATTTTTCTTTAAGTTCACCTATTTTATATTTAATTTGTTTTATAAAATTTTCATCCTCCAGCAGAGATGAGTTAAATTTCCAGAAACCAGGACCATGTATATCTGTGGGTGTTCCATTAAGATTGATTATTATTATACTGTGGTCAGATAAAATGGAGGGCTTGATGCAACTTTCTGTAAAAGGCATAAGGAAGTAAGGGATGAGCCAAAAGTCTAATCTAGTCTGTACAATAGGATTGTGTTTGTGGTAGGTGAAAAGTAATTTGTTAGGATTGAGTTTTTTCCAGATATCAACCATGTCAAATTCTTGCATGAAGCCTAATAAATTATTTCTATAATTAGAGAAAGGTTCTTCTTTTCCCTTGTATTTGTCAAGTTTTGGGTTTAAAGCTATATTAAAATCACCTCCTATTATGAGATTTTGATCAGTTTGATTTGTTATTTTTAGAAGTAAATCATTTAAAAATTGACATTGTTCCAAAGGGTGATCTTTAGTTGGTGCATATATATTAGTGAGCAAGAATAAAATTTCATTTATTTTAACATGAAGCTGTAAAAATCTTCCAATGTTATCTGTGTTTTTTTCAATGATACAAAAATCTAGTTTTTTTGGAAATAAAATGGCAACCCCTTTACTTTTTGATGTTCCATGTGAAAAATGAATTGTAGATCCCCACTCATCTGTCCATTTCATAACTACATCAGGTGTTGAGTGTGTTTCTTGTAGAAATACAATTGAGGAAGGGAAGGTTTTTTAAATCCAAAGAAAAATTTTATTACATGTAAGATTGTCCCCGTTACTTATAATCACTGTACTGTCAATTTGATACCCAGTCAAGGTTCAAAATGATGTATGAGTCTCAATTCTACTCGTAGCAGAATTTCCAGTGGGAAATGAACAGCACAAAATTACCGCTAAATGAGAAAGTACTCGAATGAACAATTTTTTTTTTTCCTCAAAAATCATTGATAAGAAGAAAAAAACTGATGTGATTATTTGCATCTCTAGGGTCTGAAGACTGTAACTTGCTTACTCGAATATATATTGACCGATGCATTTCAGATTTGTTTGTGGTTTTGCCATGGCTACCAAAAGTAAGTTAATGTGACCTTAGGGTGCAATTTTTTTTTTCTCAAAAATCATTGAAAAGTGGAAAAAAAAACTGATGTGATTATTTGCATCTCTAGGGTCTGAAGACTGTAACTCGCTTACTTTGTTGATTTTGTTAAAAAAATATAAAAGACATTTTGGCATTGAAATTTTCTTTAATTCACATTAATTTCTTGCTCGCCTTAATTTCCTGATTTACAGTGTATATATATATATATATATATATATATATATATATATATATTGATATAGTGACCGATGCATTTCAGATTTGTTCGTGGTTTTGCCATGGCGACCAAAAGTAGGTTAATGTGACCTTAGGGTGCAAATTTTTTATATTTTTTTCTCAAAAATCATTGATAAGTGGAAAACAAAACTGATGTGATTATTTGCATCTCTAGGGTCTGAAGACTGTAACTCACTTACTTTGTTGATTTTGTTAAAAAAATATAAAAGACATTTTGGCATTGAAATTTTCTTTAATTCACATTAATTTCTTGCTCGCCTTAATTTCCTGATTTACAGTATATATATATATATATATATATATATATATATTGACCGATGCATTTCAGATTTGTTCGTGGTTTTGCCATGGCTACCAAAAGTAGGTTAATGTGACCTTAGGGTGCAATTTTTTTTATTTTTTTCTCAAAAATCATTAATAAGTGGAAAAAAACTGATGTGATTATTTGCATCTCTAGGGTCTGAAGACTGTAACTTGCTTATTTTGTTGATTTTGTTTAAAAAAATATATAAGACATTTTGGCATTGCAATTTTCTTTAAAAATGCTATATTTTAATAATATGCAAAGATACTGAGACGGGATCTTCAGATTTGATATTGACTTGAAGTTTCCCTCAAAATAAGAAAAAGCAAATGGACACTAGTTTTTAGCTCACCTGAGCTGAAAGCTTAGATGAGCTATTTCTATCCATCTATGTCCATTATCTGTCGTGCATCATGCATAAACTTTTAACATTATAATCTTCTCTAATACCACTGGGCCAAATATAATGAAACTTAGTTACCATCATGCTTGGGTGAAGGCCTTTCAGATTTGCACAAATGAAAGGGTTATGTCCCCTTGGGGCCCCAGAAGGGGAAAAGTGGAAAACTTTAAAAATCTTCTCCCCTGAATGTACAAGAGTTATACCTTATTTATTTCATTTATAATATTCTTAGGTCAAATAGTTTCAGATTTGCACAAATGGTAGCCATGGCACTAAAATTTGGGAAATGGCAAGGCACTTAGTGGGGAAAGTGTTAAAAATTATATATTTGTCAATATATCGTAAAAAAATTTAAACTTTTGTATAGTCATGTATATTTGAATTTTGTAGGTTTGATGCAAGGATCATTTTGATATATGAATGAAGGTCATAAATTCATAGGTCAAGGTCACAAGAGAAAAAGAAAACTGAAATTGTTTATTATCTTAAAAACTATTAACTTTTTTTGTTGGCATGTATTTAAGAATATTGTAGGTATCGACATAACAATCATTTTGATACATGGTTTAAGGTCAATTTATAAGGTTCAAGGCCATAGATGCATAGAAGACTGAAATTATTTATTATCTTGAAAACTATTAACTTTTGGTATAGGCATATATAATAGAATATTGTAGGTATGAATATGACAGTGATTATGATATATAGTTCAAGGACATAGTTCAAAAGTCAAGATCATAACTGCAAAAGAGAACTAAAATTGACAGTTGTCTTGAAAACCAATACATTTTTGTATAGGCATTTATATTAGAGTATTATGAGTATTGATATGATGATCATTTTGATATATGGTTCAAGGTCATACATTCAAAAGTCAAGGTCATAGCTGCATAAGATGGCTTAAATTGTTAATTATCTTGAAAACTATTAACTTTTTGTACAGGCATGTATATAGGAATATTTTAGGTATTGATATAACAATCTTTTTGATATATGTTTCAAGGTCATGCATTTATAGGTCAAGGTCATAGTTGCTTAAGAAGATTGAAATTTATCTTGAAAACTATTTACATTTTGTGTAGGCTTGTAGTCAGTCAACTATTCGAAATCAGTTGAATAGAAATTTCCCTTAAATTGAAATGAGTGTTACATATGCGATATAACCTGTTAAAAACATCATACAAAATTAAAAGACAATCAAATAAATATTAGAAAAGTAGTATCGAAGGCCATTAGTAATTTATTCTAACAGCCAATGAAAAGTTATGTCACAGAAGAGTAAGGGAGAACCTAATTAACTGACAAAATATGCAATAACAGTTAACGACCGATAATGTACTTTAACGATCATTAAGTAGAAATTCCATTAATTCATTTTCGTTAATGTGCACCAAAGTCATTTTTATTCCATTAAAGTACTTTAACGACGGTAATGTACTTTAACGAATAAATTTGATTACGGCGTTCCATAAATATGATAGATAACTATTAACAACTCAGTTCATGATCACTTCTCTAACTAGCAGTAGCCTAAATATTGATAATTCCTGTGATTTCTCTAATGGTTTTATTAAATGGGCCATTGATTACACATTAGGTCATGTGAGCTTCTGTGTATAGCATATTGTATGTATGTATGTAAGTGCATGCTTTTGTGTGTGTGTCGTTAACACCTATTTTCAACTTCTCCTCTAAAACTGCTGGACAGATTTCAATGATACTTGGTCAGAAGCATATATTAGTTGGTGCAATTCAGATTGCCATGACAACCAAAACCAGGTCAAGGTACTAGGGGTTCAAGAATCTAAAAATAACCTTTCTCTCCGAATCCGATGATTGGAGAGAAATCTGATGTAATCTTTTGTCTTCTGTAGCATCTTAAATCTATAGTTTATTTATTTCTTGAAATTTGGTCGAAAAAAGGTTATGTGTTTTTATGTTTAATTTAAAAAATTTCGTAAAATGGTTTCAAATTGTTATAACTTGACTATTTGAAAAGATAATGGCACTGGGTTTTTTTAGTTTTGAATTTCTCTTGAAATGACCTTTAAAATAGGGTCAAGGTTACCAATCAAGGTCATGACCTAATATGTGATTTATGCAGTTTTATGCAATTGTTTTGAAAATATTAAGAGATATATGAATTCAAAACATTATTAAAATGTTCAGCATGACAAAATTTAACAAAGTACCAAGTTTTGTAACATTGTGATAATCCATTTAGAAGTTGTTGCCCCTGACGTGTTATTTTTAAATACTAAAATTGTGCATTAGCTTGAAAAATATAAACTTTTTGTATAGGCATGTATATTAGAATACTGTAGGTATTGATATGATAATCATTTTGATATATGGTTCACGGTCACATGTTCAATGGTCAACGTCATAGCTGCATAAGTGTACTGAATTTGTGAATATTTTGAAAACGATTAATGTTTGTACAAGCATGTATATAACAATATTGTTTTGATATAAGGTTCAAGTTCATATGTTCAAAGGTCAGAATCATGACTGCATATCCATATGGTTAATGACTTGGAAATTGTTCATTGTACTCTAGTTAAATCATGCATATGAGCTATTTATAAATGAAATGTGACTAGATATTTCTGATTAACTATTGCAGGATTTTCAAACTTTTCCAAACAAAATTTGTAAAGTTTTTGTAATTAAGTTCTTTGCAAGTTTTTGGACATTTCCTCAGGTGAGCGTTAAGGCCCATGAGCCTATTGTTTGTAACTTGTATTCAATTGTCTTGTGGGTACAACTAGCCCCACAGTTTGTGCAGGCAGGCCTTTTTGCTGGTCTTCTGACAGTTCCTCAATGTTTGGTTACTCAAATATATAATACAAATAATTATTTACATTACAGACATTGACAGGTGTATATTGCACTGCTTAGTGATGCCCTCGTTTGTTTAGGCATGTATATTAAAATATTTTAGGTATCGATATGGCAATCATTTTGATATATGGTTAAAGGTCAAGGTCATAATGCATAGGAAGCCTGAAATTGTTAATTATTGTGAAAACTATAAACTTTTCATATGGCCATGTATATGAGAAAATTGTAGGTTGTGTTTCAAAAAATTTTAATAAGAGATTCAAACTCAAGGTCAATGTCACAGCTGCATTAGAAGACTGAAATGTTTATTGTCTGTAAAACTAAACTTAATGTATAGGCATGTATATAAGAATATTATATGTATTAAAATTACAGTCATTTCGGTATTTTGTTTTAGGTCATAGGTTCAGAAGTCAAGTTCATAGCTGCATAATATTACCTAAAGCTACATAAAATTTTCCTATGCATAATATTCAAATGGCACAATTTTCTCAACTATGCCATTCATGAAAAATGTAATACTTATTTCCATGGTAAAACCTTTACCTACATTAAAATGCTTCGGGAAACCTACTACTAGTTTGATCTACAAAAGATCTTATTTTAGAACACTGGTCACCTTATTCTTTATCAACAATGAGGCAACATCAACAAAGACAGCAAAAAAAACATGTGACCAAGAGCAATGCAACCACTTTGTCATGTGAATCCAAGCCAAATTGCTGTTTTATATACAGCCATTTTTAGCTCACCTGACCAAAAGGTCATGTGAGCTTATGGCATGGTGCGGCTGTGTATGTGCGTGTGTGCGTGCATGCGTGTGTGTGTGTGTGCGTACATGCGTGCGTGTGTGCGTGCATCGTTAAACCTATTTTCGACTTCTCCAAAACTGCTGGACAGATTTCAATGATACTTGGTCAGAAGCATATATGAGCCGGTGCAATTCAGATATGTTCAAGGCGTTGCCATGGCTACCAAAACTAGGTCAAGGTGACCTAGGGGTCCAAAAATCTTAAAAAATCTTCTTCTCCAAAACTGATGATGGGAGAAAAAATCTGATGTGATATTTGGCTTCTCTAGGGTCTTAAGCCTATAGTTTGTTCATTTCGTGAAATTTGGTCAGAAAATGGGTTACGCGTTTTTGCGTTTAATTTTAAAAATTTCGTAAAATGGCTTCAAATTGTTATAACTTGACTATTGGAACAGATAATGACATGGGGTTTTCAGTTTTGACTTTTTCTTGAAATGACCTTTAAAATAGGGTCAAGGTCACAAATCAAGGTCATGACCTAATTTGTGATTTATGCAGTTTTAGACAATTTTCTTGCAAATTTTAAGAGATTAAGGAATTCAAAACATTTTGAACTGTTCAGCATGACAAAATTTAACAAGATACCAAGTTTTGTAACAATATGATAATCCATGTAGGAGTTATTGCCCCTGAAATGTTATTTTTGGCTTATAAATACTAAAAATGTGCATTAGCTTGAAAACTAAACTTTTTGTATAGTCATGTATATCAGAAAATTTGTAAGTACTGATATGACATTCATTTTGATATATGTTTCAAGGTCACATGTTCAAAGGTCAAGGTCAAAGCTGCAGAAGTGTACTGAAATTGTTAATTTTCTTGAAAACTGTTATCTTTTTGTATAGGCATGTATATTAGAATATTGTAGATATTGATATGATAATCATTTTGATATATGGTTCAAGGTCATATGTTGCAAGGTCAAGGTCATGGCTGCATAAGTGTACTGAACTTGGGAATTATCTTGAAAACCATTAACTTTTTGTACAAGCATGTATATTAGAATATTGTAGGTATTGATATTATGACCATTTTGATATAAGGTTCAAGTTCATATGTTCAAACGTCAAAATTATAGCTGCATTACCATATGGTTAATGATTTGGAAATAATTATAGTACTATATATATAGTTAAATCATGTATATGAGCTATTTATAAATGAAATGTGACTAGACATTTCTGATTAACTATTGCAGGATTTCCAAACTTTTCCAAACAAAATTTGTAAAGTTTTTGTAATTAAGTTCTTTGCAAGTTTTTGGACATTTCCTCAGGTGAGTGTTAAGGCCCATGAGCCTCTTGTTTCATCTGAGCCTGGCCGATTCAAATCCTTGCAGTCAATTTGCCCCAGTTGGCTCTTGATCTTTTTCTGCCAATGCCCTATTGTTTATATAAATGTAAAACTTCTGCACATGCTCTAAGCTGATAAATAACATATTATTGAGTAGTCCAAAGTTTTTATGATTTCCATTTATTATGGGCAAATAAGAGTGAATTAATAAATATATAACACAAATGCCATTTAAGTTTTGATTTTCCAGATGTGCACATTTCAGAAATTCATTCCTCATCAGTGACACTAAGACCGAAAAGTTTGATAGATAAAAAGCATAAGCCAAACAGTTGAAAAATAATGAATCTAAAGTTCCAAAATTATATAAATCCAAATCCAGCTAAGGAATGCTTTGCTAGAGGGAACAAACCTTAGTTTTAAACAAATTCAAAATTTAAATCCAGCTAATTAATGCTTTGCAAAAAGGAACAAACCTTAGTTTTAAACAAATTCAAAATTTAAGACATTTGAAAATTTTGCTAAATGGTACATTTTCTGACAGCACATGTACCATTTAACAAAAATTTTCAGTCGTTTAAAATTTGAAATTTATTTAAAACTAAGCTTTGTTCCCTCATGCAAAGCATTCCATAGCTGGATTTGGATTTATATAATTTTGAAACTTTAGATTCATTATTTTCAACTGTTTGGCTTGCTTTGTATGTATTAAACTTTTCAGTCTTAGTGTCACTGATGAGGAATAAATTTCCGAAATGTGCACATCTGGCACATCAAAATTTAACTGGTATTTGTATTATATATTGTAATTACAACCAATTTATATTGATGAAAAATATTTTTAGAAAATTAAATTTTTTCTACAATGGCTAAACTTAATGAAGTTTAAAATGGCTTATTGTCTGGAATGTATCCATAGTACTTTAGCTATTACATGCATTTTAGCTATTTATGAAGTCGAACTCTCTCTCTCTCTCTCTCTCTCTCTCTCTCTCTCTCTCTCTCTCTCTCTCTGAAGTGACTTTCTACAAGATTAATCTGTACTACAGTCATTCTATATACATGAACATGTATTTAAATTTCCGTCTCTTACATGGAAAGTTTTATGATCTAATCTTAACCTTTTTGTTTGTCTATTTTTCTACTAGGCTCACTCTTGGTATTGTTGAAACACTGATAGATTTGACAGGAATTACACCCAACATGCCTAATGAAGAGGTTTTAATGATAGCCATCAATGCAACTGAGTTTTGGAAGAAAGTTTTCAATGTTTCAGGATCAAAACAGGACTCTGTAAAGACTCACCCTTCATATAAAAAGGTTGACAAGGCAGTTGATCAGATGGTTCAGCAATTAATGTCAGACACAGTTGAATGCAAAACTCTAAAGAAAATGGAGAACAAAATTGAAGGTTTACTTGACATTTTGTCATGTAAAAACACTAAACGTAAGATGGAAACAACCTTGGAAAAAGCAGGTAAATGTTTGGCCACATTTGTTCATGATTGTGAACTGACTGTTTCAGTCTTACAAAAATGTAGACCAAACATACCAGCAGGAATAATGATTGATAGTGTTGTAAAGACTATTGAAGCTTTATCCTGTATTGAAGATGATTTATACAAAGGGTCTGTTCAACTGATAGAATTAAAATCAAAATCTTTTTTTGATCCTCTGTTTCCAGAAATCGCAGAGTCTTGTAACAAACTCAAAGATGTCATTGAATCAAGAGTGTTTTGGAATATGACCAAGAATATATTGGATGAATCTTTGATAATCGGAGAAAAATTTGAAGAAAGTGTAGAAGATGATATACTAAAATCCATATCTCTATTATTTGATCCAGAGTATGAAAATGATGATGAGAACAATTTACATGGAAGTATTAAAATAGTAAATCAGTTACTTCACTATTTAGTTGACAAAGGAATATTGTCTTACCACACATCTTGGGAACCATATACAAAAGGTGAAGATGTTGGTCTGTTGGTTCTGGAAAAACAGTTTCAGGAATCATCTATTGATACAGAAATAAAAATTGTCAAAGAGATATACAAGAGGTTGGACACTGTGTCACAGAATGCTCTCCTCATGTATGCTGAATTTGAAAAACATGGAGAAAAAGTAACAGCTATGAAACGTGCATTGGCTGCATGTAGCATAGATTCCTCAACAGATACAGAGTTCAGCAGCGCCATATCTTCATTTGAGCAGTTGTGTAATAGCAGCAAATCAGAAGAAGAATTAGAGAGAATTACACTGTTTGGTATTCACAAGTCCCTGAAAACAGTTGAAAAAGTCACAAAAAAACTAGATGAAGAAACAACAGACATTTTGCTAACTGTTGGACAGTCCCAGTCTTTAATGGAGTTTTTGACTGAAGTAGCAGACGATGATATCAGAAATCTTATTGATGCTGTAGAAGAACATTCAGAGCAGTATGTGCAAGAGTCAACAGTATCCAGTCTGATTGATGTGAAACGAGTCTTCCAGCCAATTTTGAAGAAATCATTCAAAAATAATCTAATTGAATTCTTTCTTGCTATAGCAAAATCTTCATATTCATCTGGAATAAAGGGTATTCCACACAAAATTAATGAGTGTATGGATAATCTTCACAGTCTAAAGGCTCTGTATAAAAATGTTGCCAACAGAGGGGAAAGAACAAAAGAAATAGTAGATAATGTGGTTAAGAAGGGAAAATTTCACTTCATTCTAGCAGACAAGACTTGCAATCTTAAAGTAGAGTACAAGCAAGACAAAAAAACTGTTGCACATTCTGAGTCGGGATTAAATGATCTACGTAGTAGAGCTCTGTTGATAATGAATACTGAAGAAAAGAAGAGATCTATGGCTAAAACTGAACCTAGAGTCAAGGATTTTCTCTCTCTGTTTGTACAGCATATTGATACAGCTTTTGAAATAGCTCAGATTTTAAAACATTTGCAGTTTTCAGGACATTTCAGTTACACAACATATGATCAGAAAGTAGGACAAAAAGAGCTGTCGTGTGTAAGAGATATGCTGCACACAGAATATAATGCTTGGTGTGATATGCTCAATATTTGCAGAAGTAAATTTTACTTCATGAATTTTATATATTCTGAACAGCTTCAACTTCTGTATCAGTATTTTGAAAAAGGATCCAATGAGAAACTAGTTGTTGCAGTTTTGAAATATATACACCCAGATGCAGACACATCAGAAAGTGACAGGGCATTTTACAAGTCTATTGCTTTAAATGATATGAATAATCCAACTTCAATTTTAGAGTGTCTTGGTAGAACTTTAAATTCAATACTTAAACATACTAAAGCAATGGAAAGAGAATTCATGATACCAAAAACATCAACAAAATTAAGCGAAACTGTTCAGGAGAGTAAATTATTTGTAGCAGCCCTTGAAGAAGGTAGCCATTTTACTGTCAGGACAATATTAGCATTGTATTTGAATACAACTGGTCATCTGCCAGAGGCTCATCAAATATTGGTCTGTAATAGTCACACAACATGGGATGAAATTTTACTTCTGTTGCAAAGATGCATTGGAGCATTTGCAAATCGGTCAACGAAGGAACTTTTTTGTATTGCAAATGTAGAAATGATTGTCAGTGATCTACAATTTATGCTTGTTGACGAATTAAGAAGTTTGCCAAGGGGCTTGAAATATTTTTTGTTCCTTGTTTGCAGAGGAAATGAAAGACACCCCTTTTTTGATCAATTTCGGGAATGCATTTTACACCCAAGGCCACTAACAGATGCTCAAATGAAAACCTGTTTTGGGAAGCAATGGCCAAATGTTTTTACAGTTACATCTGACATACCAGGTTTAGGAAAAACTGAATATGTGAAACAGCAAGCTTTATGCAAAAGTATGGATATTTCAGCGTTGCATATCAGTGGCCCATTTGAGAAAAAATCTTTGGTGGAAAGATTGAGCAAATTAAAAATTAAAACCAACAGCATCCTTCATATTGATTTAGGAATGGTGGATAGTCCAGTAGAGTTAGATTCATTCTTGTTTGAACTGATCACATTGGGTTGTGTTACAGCTGGCACTAAATCATTTTTCTTACCAACTAAAAATGTATATATAGAAGTAGCAAACACATTAAATCAGTCACTGTGTAATTGCTTACCAACAGTCACCAGCTTTAAAAGAACAAATTTAAAATGGGAAGATTACAAAAACTTTAGAGTGAGCATGGAAGTTAACAGTCCTGTGCAGGTTGTCTGTAATTATCTGAAATGCATAGAAGAAGGTGTTTTGAATAAAACTGATTTAAGTTTTGTTGGTCACAATACAATTAAACCTCTTGCAAAAGAAATTTGTCAGCAACTTTTACAGAAACATTTTTCTTCAGCTGGAGACCTGTCCTTCACACTTGTCAACATTTTTTTAAATGTTTTGTCTGATCAGTTGAAGAAGTTATCAGCAAGTGTTTATTTCAAAAAGGCAAATTTATCTGCCATGTTAGGAGAAAATAAGGTTTCCAATGTGAAAAGTAATTTAGTTCTAGCTCTTGTTGATGTATCAAAGGAATTTTCAGCAAGATCAGTTCATTCATGCAGATCTACTCAAGCGGCATCATTGTCTTTAGATGAATCCAAACCAATGGTTTCAACAGTAATTGCAAGTTTAACTGCAGCGGAAGTTCTTGCACTACGTGTAGCAGGTATGATTCGCTGGGAAGATAGTAATCATCTTATGATTCTGTTTCATCAGGATGGTCAAACAGTATCTGCCCTGTACAGAGACAAACAAAAAGTTCCTGAACATGTTAAACATTTGATAGAAAGCCAAATCAACAAAAAATTGGAAGATTTCCATTTAAAAACCCAGACTGAACTACAGCTAGTTTTGCAGAGATTGTCAAGAAGCAAACAGCAACCACAGATTGAAGATAAAACACTTGCATGCATGGCACATAGGTATGCACTTACTCCAGATAACCTCCTAAAAATGGTTTTGATAACACTAAGAATTAAGGCACTTGTTCCAGTCATCATTATGGGTGAAACAGGCTGTGGAAAAACATCCCTTGTTCGTTACCTCGCAGATATGTGTGGTATTACTTTCAAAGTTTTGAGCATCCATGCTGGAATTACACAGGAGATGATAGTTAAGAATGTTATCACAATAAACGATCAAGCTAGGAAAGATTTTGAAAGACAGATTTGGATGTTTTTAGATGAAATAAATACTTGTGACCATCTTGGACTTATTTGTGACATTGTGTGTCATCACAAATGCCTTGGTACAGCACTTGCTCCAAATATTGTATTTATGGCTGCATGTAACCCCTATAGACTAAGACATGAAAAATCTGTGTTTACAGCAGGACTTCAAGGCAAAATAAAATCTGATGAATTGTCAAGACTTGTCTACCGTGTACATCCACTGCCAGAGACAATGGTAGACTTTGTTTGGGATTTTGGAAGCTTGAGTGAGAAAGATGAGCATTCATACATTTGTAGGATGGTTCAAACAACATTTGAAGATAAAACTCTTACTGTTCTTAATGATCTTTTGAGTGACTTACTCACTGCATCACAAAGATTTGTAAGGTCAAAGGAAGGAACAGAGAGTTGTGTGAGCTTACGTGATGTAGATAGATGCAAAAGATTGGTTTCATGGTTCATCAAAACTTTAAAGGAAAAGGAATTATTGAGGTTAACAACTTATTTTTGTTATACTGTTAACAAAAGTGATAGAGAAATAGCTATAATCTCAATAATATTGGCTTTGGCATTATGCTACCACAGCAGATTCTCTGACAAAACATTAAGAACTGAGTACAGAGAAGTCATCAGTGACATAGTCTTTAAACATGTAGGATCTTCATATGGGATATACTCAGAAAGATCTGTAGCAGAGATAATACAAAGGGAACAAAAAGATATCATTGACAGAATGGAGCTTCCAGAAGGAACAGCAAAAAATACAGCACTTCAGGAGAATGTGTTCGTTATTCTAGTCTGTATTTTAAATAGGATTCCTGTCTTTTTGGTGGGAAAACCAGGTTGTAGCAAATCGCTGTCAATGCAGTTAATAAGAAGTAACTTACGTGGAAAGGATTCAAGGGACAATTTTTTCCAGTCTCTACCTCAGCTTTATTGTGTGTCTTTTCAGGGTAGTGAATCTTCAACATCAGATGGTATCATCAAAGTGTTTGACAAAGCTAAAAAATACCAGGAACACAATGACATAGAAGATGTCATGTCTGTTGTTATTTTAGATGAGATAGGTCTTGCAGAGATTTCACGTTTTAACCCTTTAAAAGTCCTTCATGGTCTGTTAGAACCAGAAAATAAAATCATGCCAGATGTTGCAGTTGTTGGACTTTCAAACTGGGCTTTGGATGCTGCAAAAATGAACAGAGCAATACACTTATCAAGGCCAGAAATGGATGAAGAAGAACTTCATGAAACTGGGATATCAATAAGTGAATCTATTTTCTCCAAACCTGAAAAACTGCTTACACTGCAGAAAACCAGTAGTAACTTGCTTCCATATGAAATTAAGAAGATCCTTAAAGCTATTGCATTGGCATATCATGAATGCAACACTTCACAAAATTTCAAAAATTTCCATGGGTTAAGAGACTTCTATTCCTTGAACAAACATTTAAGCAGATCTCTCCTAAAAATTGAGATAAGTGATGACAAATTGATGTCAGAAGTTCTGATTCGGGGGCTCCTTCGTAACTTTGGTGGACTGCCATCAGAACTTAAGTCTATAGTGGGCATTTTTCAAAAACATCTTGACTGTGATCTTACCTGTAATATACCTGTTATTGATCTTATAAAAGAAAATTTGTTTGATCAGATAAGTAGGCATTTAATGCTTATAACTAGTGGTGATGCTGTTACAAGCAAGGTAGAACAGCTACTGAGACAGAATGGGAGGGAGTATATGGTGATTTATGGCAGTCATTTTGAAGAAGACTTGACAAATGCCTACAACTATAGGATTCTCAGTAGAATCATTCTTTGTATGGAACAAGGACTGGTTCTTATCCTGAAAGATTTGGAGAGCATTTATGGAAGTCTGTATGACATGTTGAACCAAAACTACACTGTTGTTGGCAAAAAAAAGAACTGTAGAGTAGCTCTTGGGCCATACAGTAATCCAATGTGCCAGGTACATGATGATTTTAAATGCATTGTACTAGTGGAAGAGAGAAAACTGGATTACTCTGATCCACCGTTTTTGAATCGTTTTGAGAAGCAGCAGTTTAGATTTTCTGATATTTTGGATGACACTGATTCAGAAATTATATCTCTATTAAAGCAGTTTATACAAGAATTTTGTGAGATAGAACATCATCATTTTACACCTTTTGATGCATTCCCTGTCTACAGTCCCGATATGTTGGCTTCTTTAGTCCTTCATCTAAAGAGTACAATAAATGAATGCCCAACTATTCTTGAAAAAGCAGAATTATGTTTTAAACAACTTCTTGATATTACAACACCAGAAGCTATAGTAAGAATCAAGAAATCAGCACTATGGAATGAAGCCAATGAATTTGCCAGAGAAATGCATGGTGTATATTTATCACAGCCACTTCATAATGGTTTTGATCATTATATTTCATCTCAGATTGACCGAGTGAAAAAGGACAGATTAACAGAGTATGTGGAAATAAATGATTCTCTGGGAGATCAGTTACATGATTTAAATAATTTGAAAGATAAAGAGAACCACTCAAGTAATCAATCACAGACAGCTGCTGATAATCATGAATCTTTGTTTGTGGTTTTCACCCATAGCAATATACATATTGATATGAAAGAATGTACTGGAAGTAGAAATATCCAGATAGAAAAAGTTGGCAGTTTTAAAACAGAAAAACATTTGCATTCGAGGTTGCAACTTTTTTTTGGATCTGATAATGACATTTTAGTACTGCAGGTCAGTGCAAAGGAAGATGCCTCTCATATATTACTGACAAAATCTACTGTTGAAATTCTAAATTTGACATTTCAAAAGGAAACTAAATTAGAGAAATCCAAATATGTTTTTATGGTTATACATCTTGAAAGGAAGCATATTCAGTTAAACCCTGTTACTCAGCTTAACTTTTTGTTTGGATGGAAAATGGTAACATTGGATTCTCTGGAAAAACCAAAAATTCAGCTGCCAGACATCATTGGCATGACAGTTCTGGAAGTTTTGAAAAGCAGAAGACCTCTTTACCACTGTATTAAAGGGCAGTTATTTTGGGCATTTACAAGAATTCACTATAGCTCTAGTAGGCGTTCAATAGGAAGTATGAAGAAGCTCTTAAATCAAATTCAGTTGAATGATGAATTTTTAAAAGACATGGAGCATGTGATTTTTGAATGGATAGACAATGAAATGGAAAAGGAAATGGGTAGTATGAAAACAATGGATTGGCAGGTTGATATTGCTTGCAATGAATTACAACTTAGCTGTGCTACCACATTTATGGATGCATTGGAAAGTTACATTCTAGAGATGATAAAGCACCCTCTTGCAAAGATTATATACAGATTGGAAGACTCAAATGCAGCTGAATGTTACTTCATTCAAGACAGATATCAGGAAGACCGTAGGAAATTCTGGAGGAACCTTGTTTACAGCTCGAACTTTTTACAGCTTAATGAGTTGAAACAGCCTACAGGTCCAGAGTGCTATAATTGTACAACCCCTGCTTTAAAAATGAAAATGCCATTCAGCCAGATCATAATTACAAAGGTTGAACAGCTTAAGAGTGACTTCCTAGATACATTATCCAAACTCAAGTCTTGTTGTGACATTGAAGATGAGGTTCCTCTGGACATGTTTTTGGACTTAGCTTCCAGATATCAAGATATTGTGATGCAAGAAGTGGGTGAAATGCTTGGTTTAGGTTATGAGGGAAAAAATGAAGATTATGTCCATGACTATTGTATATTTATAATTTCCAAGTCTGCTTCAAATGCTGAGGAAAAATTAGGGGAGTCTTTTTTGAAATGGGAATTTTCGAACTATATCAATATATGTATGGAAGATTTTGGGGCATTGGTTACACACCTACACACAGCATTTTGGACATATTCCTCCACAATGTTATCTATGTTACAACTTGTGGGACATTCAAACATAATTTTAGGAAATGAAGTGATAAAAATGTTACAAGTCAATCCAGATGAGAAAGATGTTGTCCTGTCTTGGTTACTTGAAGATGATATAACAAAATCCATTGAACATCAAAATGAACCAATTGACACTTCAGTTACAACATATACAATTACACAACTGGAAACTGAAGGCATAAATGATACAGAAGATGATCCGAATCTAAAACAGGAAGATTTTAGCATAAATAATACAGAAGTTGATCACAATAATGGAGCCAGTGACACTTTAGATACAACATATCCAGATTCATATTCAAATACAAAACTGGAAACAGGTGATGTAAATGATACAGAAGTGGATCACAATAATGGAGCCAGTGACTCTTTAGATACAACATATTCCTATTATAATAAAGTTATTGGCAATATAGATACCAGTAAATCAGATTCATATACTAATGTGGAACAAGTTACAGGGGAATTTATATCACAGAATACCAAGGTTCTGGAAGATATTATGAAAGAAATGGATGATAATGTTTCACAGGCAGCTGATAAAAACTTATGCACAACTACAGAAACAGAAGGAGATATTTCAGTTGATGATATAAAACCAGAATTTTATGATGACATCAGTGGTTTACATGAAACTGTTACTGAAGATCAAGATCTTTATGAGCCATATTATGATAATTCCAGAAATATTACAGACACAGTATTTCCTGAAAAAGCAGAAAAAATATTTGAAAAAAATGAAAAAGACACTGCTGATGATAATAAAGAAAAGTGGACAATGACAATTGCAGGGTACAAAGATATGAACCTGAGGACCAGTTTAAAACAGCCTGAACTAAATAATAATGGTGTGGCATCTGATGAGGAACCCATAACAAACAGAGAAACCCTCCTTAAATATATATGTAGTCATATTTTTCCAACAAGAAAGTTAATTGATAAATTGACTTTTGCATCATGGAAACAAATATTGAGCAATATGCTGCCATTACTAGGAAATTTATCTCTCGAATTGGAAGATATCTATAAACTAAGATTTTGCAATGATGTAGCCAATGTTCTTATTATTCCAAACAATTTACCAGTAGATATCCTGATTGTCTTTGGAAATCACCTTCAACATGAAGCATTAAATTCTGAGGACATGTTTAAGTTGTTGATGAACCAGATGTATGATCTTCATGAAAACCACCATATAAGTGGTGTAAAGCTACAACGGATCATCAATCTCTATATAGGACGATGCATTGCTTGTGATCCTGATTCAGACATTATCATGAAAAATATATTGACGTACATCTCAAATAGAAATCTAGTTGACCCTAAACTAAGTTTTCTTGGACCAATATTTAGGCATTTGATACTTATTGAAATGAGTGAAGAGAAAGAAGAAGATGATGCTCTGAAAAATATGCTGATGAATGAAAATATTGAAAACAACCTTCTGTGTGATATTGACAATTATCTGATCAAACTTGATGAAGAAGAACACAATGATTCTGTTTTGCCAGCTTTGTTGATTGATGTGTTAGAAAGCGTATTTAGTGAAGATTTAGATTTAGAATATTTGAGGGCAATAGAAAGCAGTAGCGATGAAATCATAGGTTCTGCATTGGCAGCTCACCAATTATTACATGATGGATGTTTCAATCTGAGATTTTTAGTAAGCGTGGCATATTTAAGGGCCTTTATGAAGAACTTTTCATCACTGATTGGAGATAATTTGGCTGATATGGAAGAGTTTACTGTTTTATGTAACAATATAAACCCTATGTTGACACTCGGAACAGATACAGAACTATCTGGAGATAGATCAAAGGACCTTTTAATATATATGCTCAAGTGTTTTGTATATGGAAATGAAAACATGGGGTTACTGACAATTTGTAAAAATGCTGCTTGTCTGTTGCCTAATTTTGACAAAATTGATTGGAACTCTGAGTTCAGTTTGCTATCAATGGAATACAGTCCATTCTCAGTTCACTGTTTAGAAGGTTATTCAGAATGCATTTCCATTTTGAAAGAACTGGATTTGGATGATGCAAAAGTGAATACATTTGTTTCCAATGCAGTTGTTTCCAAAACAAGACTGATTGTATTCATTGGTGCAATTCTCAATAGATATACAATCAGGAAAACCTACTTGGCAGTAACAGATCTTGAAAAATTGTATTCAGAAACACTTCTTGCAGTTATAAAAACAAAACTTGATAATAAGGATCAGTACAGACTCTTGGAATATGCCACAGGGAAGAAGGATTTTGGACATGGCATTTACAACTTTACATCAGAAACACCAGAAGATGAATCATATGTAGCATCTGTATTGCTTCATTTGTTATGTATTCTAACTGTATATGAATACAAAGACTCTGTACTTTACAAATGCATGATCAAACCAACTCTTAAGCAACTGAATGCTACATTACATCAAGACAAAGAAGAAAGCACAATCTTAGCAGGATATCTTTGTGATTGTGGTTACAGATATGTTTCAAGGGATGATGAATGCCCAGTGTGTACTTCAAGGGGTAACAAAAAAGAAGTTGTCAGTCAAACAGACATTAGTAAATGGCTGTCTCCAGTATCCAAAAGTATAACACAACTGTTTGTTAATGGTTGTATCTTAAACTCTTTGGCATTGCATTTCTCAAAGAAAGAGGATCTTTTGGAAATGCTACGACTTGAAACTGGAGATGATGTTGCTGAAGAGATTCAAGAAAGAGTGTTTACTGAATGGAGAAAACTTAAACTGTTATTGGGAGTAAACAACAAAGACTTATGTGGACTTTGTAATATCATACTGTATAGATGCCACAGTTTAATGGTCAATCCAACAGAGAGTGTTGCTGAATTAGAAGAGTTATTACTGGAAGTTATTGATGAACATTTGCAAAGAAGATTTAGTTTATTACAAGAAATGAGATGTAAAGTTTATCAGGCCAATAATGTCAATCCAGATGCATTTGAATGCCATTTAGATGAAGTGACAAAAGTGCATCATGATAGTGATGATAAGGAATTTCTTTACCAGCCTTCATTCTTCAGAGTAACAGGCACTCCAACCCTGGAAAATCTACATGCAGAGTTATATACTGGCAGTACCTACAAATCTTATCCATTTTTGTGCCTAGTCTTACAAAATTTACAACAACTATCCATGCCACAATATATAACACCCTTGTTAAGATGGCATTTACATACTGTCTCACTTGCCAGTTACACAATCAGGAAAGTTGAATGCAAAGAAGTTACAATTGGAAAATTAATCACAAAGGCAAGAAATGAAAAGGCTAAGAACATTTTAAGAAAATCATTCAAACAATTTGAGAATGCTTGGAACAAGTTAAAAGAAGACTATACAGGTGTGATGAAATTGATTAAACCGGACATGCCAACAATGGAGTTGATAAGTGCTGGGAGCAAAGTAAGCCAAAGTATTGTCATGGATAATAGTTCCCCACTCTATGTCGTCCTGTGTACACTTGTACAAATACAGAATATGTTCCTGGATGAAGCACTTCAAATTGTGGTTCAGAATGAATGTCCAAGTATCAACTTTGTGAATGCTAATGAACGGAGTGTTTGGATATCTGCTGTTCCTTTGATGAACCTAGAAGATAAAGATGTTATAAAATATACATGGACAGATGATGTACTGAGATATTCTCAGTGTGAAACAGAATTTGGTCATGGAAATAAAATCCATTATGATTTTCCAAAGATTGAAATGGAGTTAGCACAGGAGATAATGTATAGAAAGCCCTATATAGCACTGCCAAAGGCTTTAACACAGATACTGTTTACAGATGAATTGTTTCACAATAGTGTTAACTTGATGAAAGAGGTACAGTCCTCTATACCCCAGGAACAGTTATCATCAGAAATCATTAATGGTATACAGAGGAAAAAAGACAAGGATATCACAGAGTCCCTAACTCTTCTGGGCATGGTTTTAACTATCTTGAAAAAAACTGGTGGAGATGGAAGCTTGCCCCTTGTGGAATTTATTGATCATTGGAAAGACATAATTTTACAATCTTCATTTAGGCAACTCCTTCCAGAGCCGGAACATTGTGTGAAATTGTGCCACATTGTTGCTTTATATGAATGGTTTGAGGAACAAAATGGAGAAAGTGTGTTTGAATCATTGGATGATGACTTCAGAATTCCATTAACAGATGATGCAAAGAGTAAGCTTGAAGACAAAGCATCCAACAATATCAGACTATTGGAGAAACTTGGGCGTTGTTTAAAAGTGTTTGTCCATAGATGTCTGTCCAGTAAAGACAGCGATATTGACAGAGAACAGCCATTAATTGACTATATATGTGATCCAGCATTTTGGCAGGAAGGTACTTTTGATGGTTACTATATCATTATGGGGATTGGCCAACCAAAAGTTAAACTGATTGATGCCATATCTAAGACTCTTATGGTGGAACACATATATGCTGCTATATCTTTTATCCAAGACAAAATTGAGGTAAGTATCAATAATTAATGAACACAGACAAATATGCTTTTAAAAATAATAAAAATGAATATAGAAATTTGGTAAAAGCATGTACTTAGCACATCAAAATTTGACAGGTATTTGTGTTATATATTTAATACCCCTGAGCAGGTACTGCTGCTGGTGGAGAAAACTCCCCGAGGGTGTCCTAACTCAGTAGTCAGCTGTCAGAAAAAAATACCATTTAGCATTATTTTCAGCCGTCTTCATTTTTGAAATTTATTTAAAAGTAAGGTTTGTTCTCTTATGCAAAGCACTCCTTAGCTGGATTTGGATTCATATTATTTTGGAACTTTAGATTCATTAATTTTCAATTGTTTGGTTTATGTTTTTTTATCTATCAAACTTTTCGGTCTTAGTGTCACTGATGAGGAATGATTCAGAAATGTGCACATATGGCACATCAAAATTTGACAGGTATTTGTGTTATATATTTGGTAATAGAAATAAATGACATACCACAACCAACAACAAACCACTAAGAAGCCTCTGACTTATTCCTTTAAAATAAGATATTAAAGAAAGGGCTCTGAAAAAGCTTAGTTGTTAGTGTCACAATATCAATCAAAACCATACTGATTTTCAGGGTTTTTTTTTGAGGATGTCAGTCATGATGGAGGCTTCAGTATGACACAAAGCAACTTCAACAAAAAGTAACTAAATGTCCCATAGCACTGAAGAGAAAATGGCTTTGAAATAGATTAAGTTCATAATTTTTTCTAATACCACAAGATAATATATTATGACTAACCAAAAATCATTTCATAAAAATAAGTATGCAATCACTGGCAATAATTGACTACAACTTGAAAAGAAACAACTCCAAAGGATCCTCAGGCTTAAATATTGAAATTTGCTGATCTTCTTCTCTTAAATGATATAAATATTTAATGATATAAATAGCTCCAAAGCATCCTCAGGCTTAAATTGTGAAATTGGCTATCTTCTTTTCTCCCATCCCCCTAAGATTGAGATAATAATTTCCAATGGAAGAAACGGTGGTAGAAATTTCTATCTTCACCTCCTCGTGCTGTTTATCTTTCTCTCCTCGTGCGGCCGGATTTACTTTTTGTTGTAAAATGAGCAATTTAAAAGTTCTGTTGTTTTGTGAAAAAAGTTTAATCACAATTTATTTCAATAATATTATTAAAATGTTTTTCTGTTATAATTTTTCCTGTTTTCATGTTGCTGCCAAGCTAATTTTCACGTTATTTATGCACTATATACTACTTTCTGAATAAGATGTACTTTTAAGTATAGCTATATCTTATATAGGTCAAGCTGTGGAGTAATACATCTTCTAAAAATACTCCCCGACAGCTGATCATTACATGTAGATTTCCCAATTGTTTAGTGATTATGTAAGAATTCCCATTTTTTCAGCATGCCGCAGGTATGCTAGGATTCGAAGCCGGTCTTTTTAATGCTGATTTAGACGGTCATTTAAGAGATAGGAATTTCTGTCAGCCATTCGTGTTTTGGGTTAAAGTTGCCCAAAATTGTTAATGGGATGGGAGAAAAAGAATCAATCATATGTGTCAGTGGTATATAGAGGTATCCAACCCTCGTGGGCAGATTTTTTGTGTCTGGAACTCGGCAAAGCCTTGTTCCAGACACAAAATCTGCCCACTCGAGTAGGATACCTCTATCTACCACTGACACATATGATAGATTCTATTGCTCTTTAATGATATAAATAGCTCCAAAGGATCCTCAGGTTTAAATAGTGAAATTGGCTATCTTCCTCTCTTTAATGATATAAATAGCTCCAAAGGATCGTCAGGCTTAAATAGTGAAATTGGCTGATCTTCTTCTCTTTAATGATATAAATAGCTCCAAAGCATCCTCAGGCTTAAATAGTGAAATTGGCTGATCTTCTTCTCTTTAATGATATAAATAGCTCCAAAGGATCCTCAGGCTTAAATAGTGAAATTGGCTGATCTTCTTCTCTTTAATGATATAAATAGCTCCAAAGGATCATCAGGCTTTAATAGTGAAATTGGCTGATCTTCTTCTCTTTAATGATATAAATAGCTCCAAAGGATCCTCAGGTTTAAATAGTGAAATTGGCTGATCTTCTTCTCTTTAATGATATAAATAGCTCCAAAGGATCCTCAGGCTTAAATAGTGAAATTGGCTGATCTTCTTCTCTTTAATGATATAAATAGCTCCAAAGGATCATCAGGCTTTAATAGTGAAATTGGCTGATCTTCTTTTCTTTAATGATATAAATAGCTCCAAAGGATCATCAGGCTTTAATAGTGAAATTGGCTGATCTTCTTCTCTTTAATGATATAAATAGCTCCAGAGGATCATCAGGCTTTAATAGTGAAATTGGCTGATCTTCTTCTCTTTAATGATATAAATAGCTCCAAAGGATCATCAGGCTTAAATAGTGAAATTGGCTGATCTTCTTCTCTTTAATGATATAAGTAGCTCCAAAGGATCCTCAGGTTTAAATAGTGAAATTGGCTGATCTTCTTCTCTTTAATGATATAAATAGCTCCAAAGCATCCTCAGGCTTAAATAGTGAAATTGGCTGATCTTCTTCTCTTTAATGATATAAATAGCTCCAAAGCATCCTCAGGCTTAAATAGTGAAATTGGCTGATCTTCTTCTCTTTAATGATATAAATAGCTCCAAAGGATCATCAGGCTTTAATAGTGAAATTGGCTGATCTTCTTTTCTTTAATGATATAAATAGCTCCAGAGGATCATCAGGCTTTAATAGTGAAATTGGCTGATCTTCTTCTCTTTAATGATATAAATAGCTCCAGAGGATCATCAGGCTTTAATAGTGAAATTGGCTGATCTTCTTCTCTTTAATGATATAAATAGCTCCAAAGGATCATCAGGCTTAAATAGTGAAATTGGCTGATCTTCTTCTCTTTAATGATATAAGTAGCTCCAAAGGATCCTCAGGTTTAAATAGTGAAATTGGCTGATCTTCTTCTCTTTAATGATATAAATAGCTCCAAAGGATCCTCAGGCTTAAATAGTGAAATTGGCTGATCTTCTTCTCTTTAATGATATAAATAGCTCCAAAGGATCATCAGGCTTTAATAGTGAAATTGGCTGATCTTCTTTTCTTTATTGTTATAAATAGCTCCAAAGGGTCATCAGGCTTTAATAGTGAAATTGGCTGATCTTCTTCTCTTTAATGATATAAATAGCTCCAAAGCATCCTCAGGCTTAAATAGTGAAATTGGCTGATCTTCTTTTCTTTATTGTTATAAATAGCTCCAAAGGGTCATCAGGCTTTAATAGTGAAATTGGCTGATCTTCTTCTCTTTAATGATATAAATAGCTCCAAAGCATCCTCAGGCTTAAATAGTGAAATTGGCTGATCTTCTTTTCTTTATTGTTATAAATAGCTTAGAAAGAAACAAATATCTAAAAATGCAAGATATAATTTTTTCATTACCTACATGTAAATAAAACATTTAATATTTCAATCTTAGTAAAGCAGCCTTTTTAAACCATGTCCTCTATTTGCTGTATCAATTTTTGTGATGTATACTACCAGCATAAGTTTTTTGAAATAGTTGGAAAAAGTGCATATTTGAGTTTCATTGCAATAAATTTAGACAAACAATAAAACTCTTGTAAACAGTAAAACTTCTAACTAATTTTTGTGGCACATTTCCCTTAGCCTCAGAATCCTTCCTTATATTTTTATCTTTCATGTAGAAAATTGTGTAACACACGGTTTTGAACCCTTTTATTTTTTATTTGCTGCAGATATAGTTGCATTAAATAATCTTATCATATTTAATAATTTACTTATAAATGAGCAAACACAATTCAACAGTTGTTTGTCTGTCCATTTTAAACTTTTGAAATACAGAAATATTAACATATATTTTAGGAAGTATGGTAAATTTTTGTTTTATTATATAACTATGAATCTTTCTTTTTGTCTATTGGTCATCATACTGTCACGTGTCATTAAATATTTCGTGTATTGCTTGTCTAAATGCACGTGCGGTCAATAATATGAGGTCCAGACTGGTTCAGACCCCTTTTCAGCCTCAATGACATCACAACAAAATTATCCAATTATTTTCTTTATTTACTCTGTTGAGTTGCTCAGTCATGATGGAGAGGACGGCATTTTGTGTATTGTTTGTATTGCATGGAATCTACTTAATTTCACTTGAAATAGGCAAATAGTTATTTGTCATATAATAAAACAATTGGTTGCATCAAGTCCATAGAACCATGTATTGACCTCATTCAAAGACAATAATTGTATAATATATCATGTTTTATTTGATTCTTTAGGAACACAAAGAAAAAGACCAGCGTATATCATCAATGGCTGCTTCATACCAAGCTAGTAATCCAGATAAAGCATTGAAGTCCAGAAGACGTCGTACAGCAAGGAAAGGGTTTGGAAAAACATAATGTTTAAACAAAGCTGGATGAAATTATAAAATAATATAAAAGATTTAAAAGCTTTTTCTGTCAATGTTTTTTCTTTTGTTTTGTTGAGTTTAGTTAATTTTTTTCTATATGATACTAAATACCAGTTGATTGGGTAAAAATTGAGAACTTTTTGCTCAAAACATGCATTAAAACTTAGAACAGGTAAATTGACTTTCTACTTGGTATGTTGTATTTTACCAGAATACATTGATAGTACATGTATCAACTTTACTTTCATTTAAATGCTACACAAGGAAGTGAGAAATTATTTCATCATGGTATTTTAGGATTATCATTGTAATGAGAACTGCAACAAAGAGATGTCAATAGTTTAAGTTTGCTAGTTTACAATGTATTTTCCTCGGATGGTTTTGTTTGTCATTATTTTCACACACAAATATGTTTATAACACAGTTGTTTTATGTTAATTATGTTAGAGTATTCTAAAGTAAATGTAATTACAGCTGGGTCAAGTACTATAAACTGCATATATTAAACTCATATATTTGATTTCCATTGGACCATTCAACAATAATTAACAAAAAGATTAATGACCAGTAATTATTTACATATCTAATTAATGAAATCAGGAAGTTTCTCAAAAATTGAACACAATAACTGTAAAAAGTTTCAAAATCTATTTGTATTTATTTTTCTAAACCATTTTTCTTGATATTTTAGCTGTTTTGATTATCAAAAATTTTACACTTAATCAATTTTACTTATTATTATTTTAATTATAATGTAGTTTATAATACTTTGCCCAGATGATGTGGAGCATACAAACATTTTGTTTTATTTTTTTGTTGAGTTTTATGTTAATTATGTAATTATTTGATATGTTTGGTTTTTGGAATCTGATTGTATTCAGATTCTAACATTACAATTTTGCGTTATGTTACATTTTACAAGTTTAATAACCAAATACTGCTAAGCATACAGCTGAAGGTCGGGTGCAATGGGCATGGAGTTTTAAATTTGTTTATGAAATGACAATAATTATTTTTCTGTTCTTTTCTACTAAATGTACCATTATTACAAACATTATTGATATAAGTTGTGGAAGGGACTTGAATTGATAAATTTTCACTTTGTATCATCAGTTTTTACTCATTTTATCATAATGACAATAGGTATTCATCATTCAAACATACTTTTTATTCTGGAAATATTTTGCTAAATTAAAATTAATTTTGCATAAGAATACTACATTTTATTTAGAAAGCATTCTCCAATTTCATTTTTATATAATTTTAAGCACAAAGGATCATATTTTTCAAATTAAATATCCCTGCAAATGGTACTTGTAAGGTTTGTACATAATTGAGGAAAAACTTTTAAAAAGCACATTATAGTTCATCAATTTTGTTCATTAAAGATGACAATTCAGTGACAAGATTCACTGTTATAAATTGTACATATTTATTTTTTTAAATAATTATAGACAGTTTAATGTGTATATATGTTTTGTTTTTTTTTTTTTTTTTTTTTTTTTTTTACAAATTATTGATTGGAAATTGTCAAGATTATTTTTATATGTCCTTTTGTAATGCATTATATTTATAAAGTTTTTGTTCTTAAATCAAGATGTTGTAAATAGTGAAGATTTGGAAGTACATGTTAACATTTGTTCCAGATTACTAAAACTGTTATATCATTCTTTATAATTATTCAAGCACTGTTGTTTATTACAGTATTATTTGTTATGGAAATAATGATTAATTTTTGTTGTATAGATATACACATATATTTGTTTGAATTATATATAACAAGTTTATTATTATAATTATTATTTCTGTAAAGTTTACCTAAAAAAGAATGTTTTGCATTATTCAATGTTTGTTCATAAAGATATTCATACTGCATTAAAACAGGAATTAAGTTGTTAATTGAATAAATTTTGATCATTTAAATATTTAAATATCAGTGATATACAAAGCTTACTATATCATTGAAGATTCAAATTATTTTCTTTGATCCATTAACATCAAATAAGCATTGTTTGTACTGTAAATATGTGTACATAAAAATGGATATTTTAGATAATCTTTTGAAAATATATGATAAACTTAAAAGTCATGTAAAGTACAGAAATATCTGAAGTGAAATAAATGGATAGGAATATATTGTAAATAATTTAATAATTTGCTAAAATAATATTTCTTAGATAATAAACATTCAAAAATCATATTGTATAATTATTGTTTGTTACATGTCCACAATGTGCTTGAAAGGTAAACAAAAAATTAATAAAAGTAGCTATTGTAAATAGTGTTTGGTAGGTGAACATATTCATAAAACTTTTGGCTATTGTAAATAGTGTTTGGTAGGTAAACTTTTGGCTATTGTAAATAGTGTTTGGTAGGTGAACATGTTCATAAAACTTTTGGCTATTGTAAATAGTGTTTGGTAGGTGAACATGTTCATAAAACTTTTGGCTATTGTAAATATTGTTTGGTAGGGGAGCATGTTCATAAAACTTTTGGCTATTGTAAATAGTGTTTGGTAGGTGAACATGTTCATAAAACTTTTGGCTATTGTAAATAGTGTTTGGTAGGTGAACATGTTCATAAAACTTTTGGCTATTGTAAATAGTGTTTGGTAGGTGAACATATTCATAAAACGTTTGGCTATTGTAAATAGTGTTTGGTAGGTGAACATGTTCATAAATCTTTTGGCTATTGTAAATAGTGTTTGGTAGGTGAACATGTTCATAAAACTTTTGGCTATTGTAAATAGTGTTTGGTAGGTGAACATGTTCATAAATCTTTTGGCTATTGTAAATATTGTTTGGTAGGTGGACAAAAATGGAACATTTGGCTATTGTAAATATTGTGTTCAAAAGGTGACAATTAATCAAAAACATTTGACTGTTGAAAATAGTGTGCTTAATAGGTGAATATAATCTGAAATATTTGGCTATAATAAAAATGTGTTCAGTAAGTGAACAGATTGAAACATTTGGCTTTTGTAAATAATATGTTCAATAGGTGAACTATTGAACAAAAACATTTGGCTATTGTAAATATAATGTTAAATAGGTGAACTATTGAACAAAAACATTTGGCTATTGTAAATTTTATGATAAATAGGCGAACATCTAATAAAAACATTTGGCTATTGTAAATACATGTGTTCTGTTAAATAGGTGAACATTTAATCAAAAACATTTGGCTATTGTAAATAATATGTTAAATAGGTGAACATTTAATCAAAAACATTTGGCTATTGTAAATATTATGTTAAATAGGTGAACTATTGATAAAAAACATTTGGCTGTTGTAAATATTATGTTAAACAGGTGAACATTTAATCAAATACATTTGGCTTTTGTAAATATTGCTTTCAATAGGTGAACATTTAATCAAAAAACATTTGGCTGTTGTAAATATTATGTTCAATAGGTGAACAATTAATCAAAAAACATTTGGCTATTGTAAATATTATGTTCAATAAGTGAACATTTAATCAAAAACATTTGGCTATTGTAAATATTATGTTCAATAGGTGAACAATTAATCAAAAAACATTTGGCTATTGTAAATATTATGTTCAATAGGTGAACATTGAATCAAAAACATTTGACTGTTGTAAATATTATGTTCAATAGGTGAACATTTAATCAAAAACATTTGGCTATTGTAAATATTATGTTCAATAGGTGAACAATTAATCACAAAACATTTGGCTATTGTAAATATTATGTTCAATAGGTGAACTATTGATAAAAACATTTGGCTATTGTAAATATTATGTTAAACAGGTGAACATTTAATCAAAAAAACATTTGGCTATTGTACATATTGCTTTCAATAGGTGAACATTTAATCAAAAACATTTGGCTGTTATAAATTTTATGTTCAATAGGTGAACATTTAATCAAAAACATTTGGCTATTGTAAATATTATGTTCAATAGGTGAACAATTAATCACAAAACATTTGGCTATTGTAAATATTATGTTCAATAGGTGAACTATTGATAAAAACATTTGGC
Organism: Tegillarca granosa; assembly: GCA_029721355.1. NCBI lineage: Eukaryota > Metazoa > Mollusca > Bivalvia > Arcoida > Arcidae > Tegillarca > Tegillarca granosa. The sequence goes on along the minus strand of CM056594.1, from coordinate 57,617,425 downwards.
TATTGTAAATATTATGTTAAACAGGTGAACATTTAATCAAAAAAACATTTGGCTATTGTACATATTGCTTTCAATAGGTGAACATTTAATCAAAAACATTTGGCTGTTATAAATTTTATGTTCAATAGGTGAACATTTAATCAAAAACATTTGGCTATTGTAAATATTATGTTCATTAGGTGAACAATTAATCAAAAAAACATTTGGCTATTGTACATATTGCTTTCAATAGGTGAACATTTAATCAAAAACATTTGGCTGTTATAAATTTTATGTTCAATAGGTGAACATTTAATCAAAAACATTTGGCTATTGTAAATATTATGTTCATTAGGTGAACAATTAATCAAAAAACATTTTGGCTATTGTAAATATTGCTTTCAATAGGTGAACATTTAATCAAAAACATTTGGCTGTTGTACATATTATGTTCAATAGGTGAACATTTAATCAAAAACATTTGGCTATTGTAAATATTATGTTCAATAGGTGAACAATTAATCAAAAAACATTTGGCTATTGTAAATAGTGTGACTGATATGTGAACATAAATCAAATAATTTCAAAAGTAAAATCAATTTAATAGGTATAATTTTTTATTAGATATGTAATGTTTTTAATTTTTTGATAGATAAACACAAATAAAAACATGTAAAACAGTTCTTTATAAACGTTTTGAAAGAGAAATGTGGACAGATTTGATCATTGGAAATATTTTGTTGGATAAACTTCAACATGTTTATTAGTTATTTGTTTTAACAGGATGACTGTAACCCAAAGATTGTCACAACATACAAATACATGTATATCAATGATAAAAGTATGTTGATTTGGATTAACAAGTAAAAATTTACTTAATTTTCAATATTAATAAAATGCTGTTCAAACTTAAGTAGATAAATTATTGTATATAGTAAATTTTAAAGGTTAAAAAAACCTGGAGATCAAATATTCTAAATATATAAACATGCATTAATATATGTAGCCAAGAAATATTTTTGGTTATTTTGTGTGAGCATTCAACATTTTTGAAGTAGCAGTTTGTTACAATTATAGCTATTATAGCTTTTTTATGATAAAGTATCTTGTTTGTTTTTTGTTGTTTTTTGTATTTATAACAGTCCCCAATCATTTGTCTTAATGGACATGTATTTTCGTTATGCTACCTTTGCGTTTTTTGCTAATTTTTCAAAGTTCATTTTTGTGTACACCTGTATATAATTTGAAAAATCCTTTATTATTGAAATTTGACTATTTTGATATACATGCATTTCCTTTACTTTTTTCTTATATAAAGCAGTGGATTTTATCAATATACCAGAGGTGCCCAATAATGTTTGTTCAGAAGAATAAGTTCTGTAATAAAGTTGATATTGTCTTATTAAAAACAAAATAATTCTTGAAATTTACAACTTTACCTAAGCTTATGGTCAAGAACAATGTGATCATTCTATTTACTACTTCGTTTCATGTACTTGTTACAGAAATGCCGTCATTGCATTTGGCCTTATAGCTGTCAATTTTTAATGCCTATGTAGCTTAGCAGTGTTTGGATTTTTTATGTTTATTGTTTCGTTTATCTTAATGAGAACTAACCATCTATAAATAGATAATAAAAATTATGTAATTATTAATCTATATAATATAGAATTAAAAATATGTTTTTCTTGACATGTTTTGCATACTTATAAAAATTATGGTAGACATATTTAATTTTACACAATCACCTTATTATCATATATATCTATTAAACTCTTATGATCATACATGGTGCATTTCTGAAATATTATTTGGTTTTTCTAACATCACAGATAATAAGGAGGGGTTAATGTAACAGACTTATAGATTATTTTTGTGGACAATCAGACCCACAAATTTAAATGTCAACAAATTATTTTAGAAAATCGAAATATATTTATGTATTCATGTCTTACCTTAATAGGTTATGTTGGTCTTGTAACCGAAACAACAAAGAAATCGGAGATGATGTAAAGTAGGGACCATTCTGACAGCGACATGTTTACTTAGCCAAATCATATTACTGTGTAATGCAATAGATATGAGTAAAACTTTTAAAACATAGTTTTTTAAACAAAGTTCAAACCACGAAATTATTATCCAACGGAATGGTATTCTTTCTTCAAAACTACGAAATTTGGAGCCTATGAATTTAAATGTATTGATAATACTCTATTGGAAAAATGGTTAAATGTGGATACTGGATATTGATACTTAACATGCATGTCACAACCTTGTCACCTGAGTAAAAAAAACAACTTTATAATATATTAATTTTTGATTCTCTTGTCAAACACATTTGAACTATTTCTGCCAGTTGCAATTTTGCAAAACAATTTGTTTAGTATTGTTTAGAATAGAAATATTTTTGTGATCATGAATAAGCTTACGTGTGTGTTTCTATGGTTACATATAAATTAAATATGTTTACTGTGATTATTGGTAATTAATTGAGGAATTATTTCTAAATTTAAAATCTATGTTATAAAATTTAGAAATAATCAATAAATAAGTAATTTGATTTATTTATATATATATATATATATATATATATATATATATATACCAGGTTTTATTAGAAAGCCTCTGAGACAATGGTTTAAGAGAGACTTAAACTAAGACCTTTCTGTAAGTCTGTACTTAAACAGGTCTTCATTAATTAATATTTGTATTATGATTATTGTACTTATGTAAAGTTTATAATTTTATTATATATAAATGTTTATCACATTACAGAGTTTTCCCAGTTATCTTAATTAATACAATTAAAGTATTCTAGATATAATTCTTGGCAAATTTTGTCTTGTACTATTTTTTCAAGTTGTTGTTTATTTGATCAATGAATTGAACACCTTTTTAAAAGTTTTTTTTTTGATTTATTTTTTCAACATAATTAAATCATTCTGTAAATTTGGTCAAACTTATATGATTTTTCTCAAATTTTAGACATTGTTTGTAAGATCAAATATATAATAGTTCTGACAATGATAATCGATTAAAATTGGTCCTTGAGTAAATGCATGGAAATGTGGAAATACTTTGATTTAAAAAAATTGATTTTTCATAGAAAGTAATGGGAAATCTCTGTAATTTTAACAAAAACTTAATACATAATTATGTTATAATTTGTGTATATATCTATAGTGTAGTTGTATGATATTTCATGGTAAGAAAATGTTTACACATAAGTAAAATGTTACTTCAGAGTTCAGACTTGGTACTTCAAAGTTCAGATTTGTTACTTTAAAGTTCAGACTTGGTACTTTAGAGTTCAGACTTGGTACTTTAGAGTTCAGACTTGGTACTTTAGAGTTCAGATTTGGTACTTTAAAGTTCAGATTTGGTACTTCAAAGTTCAGACTTGGTACTTCAAAGTTCAGATTTGGTACTTTAAAGTTCAGATTTGGTACTTCAAAGTTCAGATTTGGTACTTTAAAGTTCAGACTTGGTACTTCAAAGTTCAAATTTGGTACTTTAAAGTTCAGATTTGGTACTTCAAAGTTCAGATTTGGTACTTCAAAGTTCAGATTTGGTACTTTAAAGTTCAGACTTGGTACTTCAAAGTTCAGATTTGGTACTTTAAAGTTCAGATTTGGTACTTCAAAGTTCAGATTTGGTACTTTAAAGTTCAGATTTGGTACTTTAAAGTTCAGATTTGGTACTTTAAAGTTCAGATTTGGTACTTCAAAGTTCAGACTTGGTACTTCAAAGTTCAGATTTGGTACTTTAAAGTTCAGATTTGGTACTTCAAAGTTCAGATTTGGTACTTTAAAGTTCAGATTTGGTACTTCAAAGTTCAGATTTGGTACTTCAAAGTTCAGATTTGGTACTTTAAAGTTCAGACTTGGTACTTCAAAGTTCAGATTTGGTACTTTAAAGTTCAGATTTGGTACTTCAAAGTTCAGATTTGGTACTTTAAAGTTCAGACTTGGTACTTCAAAGTTCAGATTTGGTACTTTAAAGTTCAGATTTGGTACTTCAAAGTTCAGATTTGGTACTTTAAAGTTCAGACTTGGTACTTCAAAGTTCAGATTTGGTACTTTAAAGTTCAGATTTGGTACTTCAAAGTTCAGATTTGGTACTTTAAAGTTCAGATTTGGTACTTTAAAGTTCAGATTTGGTACTTTAAAGTTCAGATTTGGTACTTCAAAGTTCAGACTTGGTACTTCAAAGTTCAGATTTGGTACTTTAAAGTTCAGATTTGGTACTTCAAAGTTCAGATTTGGTACTTTAAAGTTCAGATTTGGTACTTCAAAGTTCAGATTTGGTACTTCAAAGTTCAGATTTGGTACTTTAAAGTTCAGACTTGGTACTTCAAAGTTCAGATTTGGTACTTTAAAGTTCAGATTTGGTACTTCAAAGTTCAGATTTGATTCTTTAAAGTTCAGATTTGGTACTTCAAAGTTCAGATTTGGTACTTCAAAGTTCAGACTTGGTACTTCAAAGTTCAGATTTGGTACTTCAAAGTTCAGATTTGGTACTTCAAAGTTCAGATTAGATGTGTTACTTCAGAGTGCAGAGATATCAGCTAATGTGTCCAGTGTTCTTTCATTAAATTTTCAACAAAACAATTCTAACCAATACATCAATTTTGATACTTTAATTTCCACTATAACCTAATTTGTATTGAATCCTGTGTTTTATTAACTGGTTTTGAAAACTTTTAAAATGGGTCCAGAGTTTTATCATATATATGCCATTTTATCCTACTCGGTGAACATCAAAACTACTTGTTTGAATATGTGTTAATAATGATTAGATTGTTGTATTGTGCTTTTGATTGTTTTGGCTATAAACTGGTTTCACTTACTTATATTTGTACTTCATTAAATTTGGATAGTGTAATTACTATAATGACAATATCAGCTTAGAAATGCTATCCAAACCTGTCTGTAAAATTTACTTATGGAATTCAGTTTGCTAGTAACATTTTACAAAGCAATTCACTTTCCTGTATAAAAACTTACAATAACTAAGAACTAGTGGACAGATTGTGGTTGGTATCTCTGATACATACTTGTCATATTTTTTCTTTAGACGGTGAATTGATGCTGATTTAAACAATTTGAATTAATATGTATACCAGTAGACACAAAGGTACAGTAATCATGTTTCTATACTTTACTGAAACCTAAAGTCAAAGTTGGACGAGTGAGTTTAAATTCATAAAGATGACATAACAGTTAAAAAACATTTTGCAATTATCCTGATACAAAATATGACAAGTATATGTACATCAATTAAAAACGTACATCAATTAAAAGTGTGTATAGCATTCCGAGTTTTTTAATTTTTTAATTTTTTCATTTTTAATTGTTACATGTTACTTTTTTCTATATTTGATATTTTAAATATATATCTGTGTTAAATTTGTTTTTCAATCATTATATAAAATTTTAAAATAATAATTTTACTAGAATGTTGTAACTAGGAAGAACAAATTTTAAGTAATTTATGTTTAACAGATTTGTTTGGTTTTAACTTACGAAGAAAACATCAAAGTTCACCTGACCTATTACAAAAATTAACTGTCCGTTGTTTGGGGTGCTTTCTTTTGAGTGTGTTAACTTTTTTACTTTCTAATTTTCTCCAAAACTATGCAGCTAAGTTTAATTATGTTAAGAAATAATTATATCAAGATGAAATGCTTTTAAGTTTGCAAAAATGAGTAAGATAATTAATTTAAGAGTAAAAGTTTCGACATTTTTTTTTTATTTTGGTCATAAAGACAATTTGTCTATTTTTTTCAATGTTTTCTTAAACATTTTTGTTTTAAATGTTTGTAAAAATTATTAATAAAATTTTGAAAGTTATGAAAAGAATTTTGAAAATCAAAAAAGATACATATGTTATATAGGTTTAGGTATATAATTTGTGGATAGGCAGTTTTTGTAGACTCTGCTTTCTCCTTTTTTTTTGACTAAAGTCTATTGCTTCTTATTGTTAAGGAACGTTAAAATTACTTTCCTAAAAATAACTTTTGTAAGTACATAAAACTTCAAACAGTTTAACTGGAACCATCATTATGATTGCTTTATTAATTAAGTTTCCATCATCAATTCAACAAGATTGGTAATTATGAAAGAAAAATATCCTTAGGACTTTATTCAGGGGGAAATAGTGAAAATCTGTGAATTAATTCTTATCAAAATAAACAAATACCTTAAATATGTTTTACCCAGCATTAACATATAGATTATAATTTGCATAAATTTTGGCTTTGGGTCAAACTATAAATTATACAAAAATATTCTCGAATGTGCTTACCAGGACCTAGACCTTTTTAGATAATAGTATTCTTGTCCAAGTAATATTTAATTGCACAAATCTTTGTTATTGAGCCCTCAATATGGAATCTGAATCTTTGGATTTATAAAGATAGAGCTAAAAATGATCTACTGTTAAATGCAGTGTTTTATAGGAACATGTTGTATATATTTTATACTGTACACTAAAGACAACAAATAAAAAAACTAGAGTTTGGGCCTTGTAAGTAATTAAAAAGTCAAGCCTAGTATTTACACAAGAATTAGACCTAAAATAGTTCAGATGCAATGTCTATGAAACACATATCTTTCTAATTAGCTCAACTGGCTATAGCCAGCTGAGCTTATGGCATGGTTTTGCGTGCGTCTGTGTGTCCGTGCGTGCGTAAACTTTAATCTTCTCCTCTGAAACCACTGGGCCAATTGGGACCAAATTCGGTGTGGAAGGTCCTTAGGTGGAGTAGATTAAAGTTTGTACCAGGCGACCCCGCCCAACATCCAAGATGGCCGCTGTTACTATAAATAGCAAAAACACATAAATAGCCATCGTTGAGTCAATTTTTAACCGTTTTTGTTCAAATTTGAAATGTAGAGAGTAGATAGCGGGGCATTCAATATATATTACGGGTTTTTCTGAGAAATTTTTCGTTGACCAGATTTTTACAAATTATGCAAATGAGGTGTAATATTAAATCAATTCTTTGAAAATCTTCTCCTCTGAAACCACTGGGCCAATTGGGACCAAATTCGGCGTGGAAGGTCCTTAGGTGGAGTAGACTAAAGTTTTTACCAGGCGACCCCGCCTGACATCCAAGATGGCCACTGTTACTATAAATAGCAAAAACACATAAATAGCCATTGTTGAGTCAATTTTTTACTGTTTTTGTTCAAATTTGAAATGTAGAGAGTAGATAGCGGGGCATTAAACATATATTACGGGTTTTTCTGAGAAATTTTTCATTAACCCGATTTTTACGAATTATGTTAATGAGGTGTAATATTAAATCAATTCTTTGAAAATCTTCTCCTCTGAAACCACTGGGGCAATTTGAACCAAATTTGGTGTGGAAGGTTGGTCTGACTAAAGTTTGTACCAGACAATCTTGTCCAACACTCAAGATGGCTGCTGTTACTATAAATAGAAAAAACACTAAAATTGCCATTGTGGATCCATTTTTCAACCAATTAAGCTCAAATCTGAAATATACAAAGTATATCATGAGGGATTCAACATATTTAACCGGTTTTTGTGGGAAATTTTTTGTTGACCTGATTTTCAAGAATTATGCATAAGGTGTAATATTTAGCGAAATCCTTGAAAATCTTCTCTTCTGAAACCACTGGGCCAATTGGAATGAAATTTTGTGTGGAAAGTCCAAATGTTGGCCTGACTAAAGGTTGTACCAGGCAACCTGGCCTGACATCCAAGATGGCCGTCATAACTAAAAATAGAAGAAAAAAAAACAAAAATTACCATTGTTGATCTTTTTTCCACAAATTGAGCTCAAATTTTAAATATAGAAAGTATACTTTGTAGGATTCAAAATATATAATGTTTTTTTCTGAGAAAACTTTTATTGACCCAAGCTTAAGCTGATGAACCAATTATGGTAACCACATTACATGTCTTACAGGCGCCACAATGGCCGAGTGGTTTTAAGAATTCCATGTTACGAATCACAGCACCTTTCACCCCTGACATTGTGCATTAATGCCAAGTGGCGCTAGCACTTCATCTTTGAAAGTTTGTATGTTAACTTGCTGCTTGGTCGTGGTTTTCTTTGATACTCCAGTGTCCTCCACCATTTCCAAAACTGATAGTCTCCGTATAAGTGAAATATTCTTGAGTTGAACGTTAAACAGCATTACAAACAAAAACAATGTCTTACATATGCAGCCAGTTGAGCATCACAGGCCCTATTGGGCCTCTTGTTTTTGTTATAATGGGGATCTAAAAAAACTTTAAATTAATGTCTTGTATCAAAATTTGTTTACCGATACTCACATTTTTTTCAATTACACTGTTGCCTCTTGTCGTATTTTTAACAAAACTTTCAAATAACTTTTCTTGGCGTATTATTTTTATAAATCCGAATCACTTGTATTTCAATTGAATTCACACAGCATCTTTTTTTTACCTTTTATTGAAAATAAAAAGAAAAACCAAGAATGAGATAAAAATAAATAAATAAATAAATAAAACTGAATACCAAGCAGTAATTTATAACGAAAACACTTATGCAGTAAGTTAAATTATCTAGTCTCTTGGAAATTCTCGATTCCTAAAGAACAATAAATTTTTTACATATTTATCTGATTTGGTTTTATATAGCCAAGTTATATTAAAATTTTAAAAATATTGCTTGTAAGTAGTCCTTACATTTGTTAAGAATTTTTCTAAGATTACACTGCAATAGTCCTTGGGGGAGTAATAAATCTAATGAGGTTCTGGATGTTTTTTTTTCTGTAATATTGAAAAAAATGATAGTTTAAAAATTTGGTTTTCTTTATTAACATTTATGATTTAATATAAAAAAATTCTAAAAATTATCTTGTGTTACTATTGCTTATTTTAATAAACACATATGCATTTGTTATCTAAAGTTTGAATTATCATTTGAATTTTTAGCTAAAAATTTTTTTGTGGAATAGTGTTGACTCCAGCATACACATTGACAATATATACAATAACAACCAATTGAAAGGGAAAATGGGTAACCAAAAACGTAACCAGGATAACAAAATGATACATGTTAATTACAGTCCATCAAGACATGATAAGACTAACTGCATATAGGGAAAACTGATTATAATAAATAAAAAGAACGAGAATAAAGAAAGAAAATATGTAACTGAAAAAATATGTACTTTATAACATAAAAAGAAACTAGGAACACAAGTATATGTTAGAAACAGCTTATCCAAAAAAGACAAGACAAAAAAGATTAACATATAACAAATGCAATGAAATGTGATTGAAGCTGAATAACATCAGCAAGGCATACAAAAAATATATCAATAATACTGATTTTACAACTCTATGATCTTGGATTAGTTTTAGAGTTGAGTAATGGCGTTTTACATCCAAGTCAAAATTCTTTCACTATTTTGAGGTAGTAAGTTATGGGATGGTGGAGGAAACTGGACTACCCATAGAAATCCACCAACCTTTGGCAAACACACTAACAAACTTTATCACAACAGGATCTGCTTAAGTGGAATTGGATCCTTGGTGATGAGAAGCATTTATCCATAAGGGTGCGCTTTAGACCACTCAGCCACCAAGGCCTCGGATTACTTTATGATATGAATGCTATACAAAGACGTTGTTCATGGATATTGCTGTGCTGGTGATCCTATAGTCCAAGTTTCCTGTGACCCTAACACACTCTATGTCAGTATATGTACAGCCACCAGGTATAAAGTGTGCTAGAGTTAGAGGAAATTCAGACTAGCATTCCTAGTGTTTTGTATGATCCTACAACAGTGGTGCTTAAAATTCTCCTTTTAGAATTAAATACCATCAAACACAAACATAGCAGTCCATGTACAGTTGTTTTTAACACTTAGCAGTAAATCAGCCAACCAGAATAAAATGTAAATTTTCAGAGCAAATCCTACTATGTAATTATGTACACAATTATTTCCGGTCCTGATATTACATGAAGTACACATACCTTTCCTGCATTCTTCTAAAGTCACCATGAATCTGAGCATCAACAGTTGGTTTGAGATGTTCATTTAATTTGTCACTATGAAATCTTATCATATCTGGTTTGATTGGAGATGTTCATCTAGTCCATAACTATGAAATCTTATCATCTCTGGTTTGATTAGAGATGTTCATCTAGTCAGTCACTATGAAATCTTATCATCTCTGGTTTGATTGGAGATATTCACTATGAAATCTTATCATCTCTGGTTTGATTGGAGATGTTCATCTAGTCAGTCACTATGAATTCTTATCATCTCTTGTTTGATTGGAGATGTTCATCTAGTCAGTCACTTTGAAATCTTATCATCTCTGGTTTGATTGGAGATGTTCATTTAGTCAGTCACTTTGAAATCTTATCATCTCTGGTTTGATTGGAGATGTTCACTATGAAATCTTATCATCTCTGGTTTGATTGAAGATGTTCATCTAGTCAGTCACTATGAAATCTTATCATCTCTGGTTTGATTAGAGATGTTCATCTAGTCAGTCACTATGAAATCTTATCATCTCTGGTTTGATTGGAGTTGTTCATCTAGTCAGTCACTATGAAATCTTATCATCTCTGGTATGATTGGAGATGTTCACTATGAAATCTTATCATCTCTGGTTTGATTAGAGATGTTCATCTAGTCAGTCACTATGAAATCTTATCATATCTGGTTTGATTGGAGATGTTCATCTAGTTAGTCACTATGAAATATTTTCATCTCTGGTTTGATTAGAGATGTTCACTATGAAATCTTATCATCTCTGGTTTGATTGGAGATGTTCATCTAGTCAGTTAGTATGAAATCTTCAATGCAAATAAATGTATCCATATCAAAGATTAGACTCATGTTTGTGTTAGTAAACCAACATTTAATGGTGGTAGACTCACGAACCAATTTTGAGTTAAATATCTGCAGGCATTTTTTAAAGAAGTCTGGAAAACTAATGTTTTAAAGAAATTTCCTATGTACACTCATAATTATGCCAAAAATCAGTGGACCAGAATCAATCTCAATCCTGAACTGTAACCCATGAGGGTGGACTCACATACTTAATTTGAGTTCAATATCTGCATGTATCTTGTTTTAAAAAGTCCAAAAACTAATATTTTCGAAAAAATTCCAAGTCCCATAATTACGTCAAAAAGCAGTGAAATGGAACGAAACTCAAACTTGATCTGCCGAGTACAACTTCCTTCCAATAATTGGGCTAATAGCTATATAGATATGTCTTCAAGTTATTCTGAATACCTCAGTATATATAATTACAGACTGGACAGAACACTTGTCGTTTCTGTTCGTTCTCAGATAAACATTTTAATCAAACTGGAGACTATTTGATGTACATCAGTACCTTTCGTTCTGATTCCCTGAATATTTATCATAACCTTCTTTTTAATTATACTGTCGCTAAATCATTCAACTACACATACAGATATATAGATGACGTTCTATCTATAAATAATCCTAAATTTGGAGAATATGTGAATGTCATCTATCTTAGTGAGCTTGAAATTAAAGACACGACAGATTCTCCAGGTTCTGCTTCATATTTGGACTTATACCTCAATTATGACACTCATGAAAGGTTACATCTGAAGCTATACGAAAAACGTGATGACTTCAATTTTCTATTGTCAACTTTCCGTTTCTTTGCAGTAATATCCCTGCTTCTCCTTCGTATGGTGTATATGTTTCACAGTTAATACGTTATGATAGAGCTTGTACCCACTATGGGGACTTTCTACAACGAAGCAAACTGCTTACAATTAAATTGTTGACGCAAGAATATTGTAAGCCTAGGCTAATCAAGGCCCTAAAAAATTTTATGGCTGTCATCACAATATTGTTGATAAGTATGTAGTCACTGTATACAAACTTATACTGGATATATTTGACTTACCATAGTTCTTTGTTCCTTTCATTTTCAAAATTGACTTGCACGTGACGGGTGTAGCTAGCTAGACAGAAGGTGCTTACCCTTCCAGAGCACCCGGCCTCACTTCCTTGATGGAAGTTCACCTGTATTACTAAATTTGCCAGCTTTTCCTTTTCCTTTTTTGATTGTGGTTTGGACAAGCTCCATCTTGGTAAATACAATGTAAAGCAGTTTAAAAAGGATCCTAGTGTTATTTTTGTGCATTTTCTATGAAGGCATTCATAAAAACATTTACATTTCCGACATATGCACATCTGGCACATCAGAATTTAACTGGTATTTGTATTATATATTTACATTTATATAATTTATACATTTTTTCATTTATACTATACAACTGTGACTGCTATACTAAGGACAATCTAGTCGCATCACTTGCTGGTAGCTAAGGGTCGCGTCATTTTTACATGCTAGATGTCGTCCGGATGCAAAGTTAAATGTCGTTTAGTCACACCGGATACCAAGCTACAGCGCCACCTCAAAAGTATTCGCGAAAAAAAAATGGCGGGAGATATCAAAACATTGTATGACAAAAATCTAAATAAAATAACTTACCGCAACTGGTCGAAGCAACTCAATACTTGGTACGATGCCCGTTATCACAAATACAAGCCATTATTTACCTAGGAATGGAATGATTCAGGTTTTATTTTTATTCGAGAGTGAACCGTTGGGCTAATCCAAATGTCCGTGATTACATCAAACAGCTGATCCTGAGTGTCATTGTGTCTGGAGCGGTTTCTTAACTTCCACTTCATCCGCTGTCATAAATTCTCAATAATGTCGAGTTCTGGTGACTGGGCCGGCCAGATCATGCCATAAATTCCATTATCTCTCTTCTCTTCCACTCCTCAACCATACGGTCCTAATGTACTTGGGCATTGTCGTCCTGGAATCGGTAATGTCAATCAGCGAAATGACGGACTACAAAAGGCCAGAAATAATTATACAGTATCAAAATATTTAGCATCATTAATGTTCCCGTCTACCTTGCATAAAGTACCAACACCCATATCATTAACGACACAAATACGCTGTTATGCTGGACATGTGCATTTTGGATAAAATGCTTCCTCTGCAGTTCTCCAAACGTGTACATGATGATTTTTTCCAATTACTCCCTTAGACACATCACTAAATATCACTTGACTCCAGTGATTTATGACTGTCCACCTTCTATGCGCAAGACACCAAGAAAGACGTTGTCTTTTATTCGCTTTTCTAATGACCACTTTCTTAGGAATTACACGTCTAAAAAGTTTATGCTTGTGCAGATATCATTGAATAGACTCCTCATGAACGTGCACATTACCCTGGTAACATTCTGTAAAGGCAACCACCGATTCTTTTTAACACCCCGATCCAACCAACCGTGCTTCATCTCGTACACTCACCTTTTTTGGATGTCCTTTTCTTGGTTTATTTTCAATATTTTCCCTAGCTAAAACTTTCCTCGATATTGTAAGGGATTTGGCCGCTTTTCAAATTAATGTATACTGATTCCACTGTTTTTATTCACAGCGAACAATGTACTTGTTCCATGCAGTTTATATGGTTAAATGGAAACAAATATCACAGATCTGTGTTATTAATATTTATTATGTTGCAGGTTTAAATAAAGTTTTACAACATGTCCTTAGTTTTACATTTCATATTTCACTTTTATTATGTTTAAATTAATTTCCGGGGAAGGAATATACAAGGCGGCAATGTTCAGTGTGATTGGAGATAAACTGCTTATTAATTTAATTTCTTATTCACCTTAAGGCTCTGTTCTATAGCTATGGCACAACTGTAAGGTTTATACCAATATGGCCGCTCGGCTGTCGTCAAATCGTGCGACTGATCACTGTGCTAGTCAACAGTTATCTCACAAGTTTCGGATCTTGCCGCCTTTTATACTCTTGCCCTCATTCTCATATTAACAAATGAATGCCTTGTACGGCAGACTGTACGAAAAATCCAACCATTTAATGCAATATGGCTACTTTACAACCCAGATAATCATACACTAGCCATATAGCCTGCCGCACAGGACACAACAAAATGTTCAATTAACGATATTATAGCAATAATAAGATAACAAACAAATTATAACAAGCACCCTCACATCAAAATACTCGTCATCATTATGTTATTTAATTGGATATGCTACCGAGACCTAATGGGTAAGTAATTTGTAATGTGAAGCGAGCAGACGACTCCGCGTTACAGCCACATCATTAGCACATACTAGCACTAAATAAATGGTTAAAGCTTTCAATTAAGCTAATTTAAAGAACAATTATTAAAAACAACATTCGGTCTAAACGATTTTAAAACATAACAGATAATATTTGTTGCAAAAAGCATGTAATTACATGTGGGAAACTAAGGCTAGACAGCTCAGCATTCCAAGATGAGGAAACCTTAAACACAAATTCCAAATTTCAGTTAACATTGTAAATTAATTACGATAAAACATGTTGATTACGATTCTAATATTCTTGAAGGATTAGTTTACATGTTACGCTACATAAATTTAGGTGACATGCGATAATTAAGACAAAACTATGACAATGTGATGTGCACATGTTCAGTTTATGGTAGTTTTTTCGGCACAGTTGCAAACCGAAAATGATTACATTCAATTCATGGGATATCACGAATATGAAATATTAAAAAGTTCTACAGCTATCGAGTCAAACATCCAATGTGTCTACAAACAAAGAAATACTACATATATGATGAATCACCTACACATCTGTGGTACTGATTACCACATATATAAAAGTTATTTCCCTTGTGTATAAATGTCCAATATATCAGCTTGTAATCATTACACACTCCCCACCTTTGTCTCTGAATGCTCCGTATTCAATTTCAAGTCCACTATGTATTGACATAATTTGTACAAGAAAATATTTACGTAGAAATGATCTAGTAATTGCTGTCTCTTTGAAAAATGAAATCATTTTGATTCTTTATTTCATTTGTCTTGCAGGTCCATTGTGTGATCGAAGAGAAATATCCCATAACAGATTAGAATAAAAATCCAATTGAGAAGTCTTATTTCACCAGAAAGTCCATGATGTTATCTGAAATCTAAAAGTTATTCATCCATAGCGTCCAGTCGTAATGCTATTTTCACAGCGTCAACCTTTGCTATTAAGTTGTCAGTTGTAGTCTCTCTTCCTACATCCTTGTTCAATTATTTCTAAGTATTTTATGTCCATCCCGTTTGGTTTTGAATACAACGCAATGTTTCTCATAGTTTGGTATTTATAAATTCTAGATTTGTCCATAAGATTGTTACCATTTTGTTTAGATTTTCTTATGTTGCGCGTTCCAGGGAGAGCCAAAAAGTTGGATTTATCAAGGAGGTCTGCGCGATTGTTGACAATCATGGAGTCACTACATTTAGAGTTTTCAATGGTCATAGAAGCGAATTCCCAAGCCAACAACTTGCGATCAGCATCCATCTCTTTCCATCCAACAGGGATAAAAGTAACTGGACAGATTTTTCTTGGTCCCATTCTCATCTGGCGGGAGGAAACAATGGCATACAACCTCTGGCCAGAAGGTTAGGAGGATTTATGTTTTGACTGGCTGCATTATTGGTTTCTCTGTTTGTTTTACTACGGCAGATTTTGATGTTGGAAGCTTTGGTTTAATTCCAATTGAAGAATGTGTAGATGGTTGTATTTTCTGAACTTTCTTTGTTGATGAAGGCTTTTTGGTTATGGTTGTATTAAATAATGGTGTGGTGGAAGAAACAGATGTTGCTGGCAAATTTGGCATAGACGAATAATAAGATGATGATGAGTAGGATGAAGGTATTGCTGAATCTGATGAGGACAAAGATAATGGCAAGGCAATTGACGAGACGGTTGGCTTTCCAGAAGTGGCGGATGGAGTTTTTGATGCTTTTGATGGTGATGAGATCCTTGGTTTTTTTTGTTGGTGGTTCCTTAAAGATAGTCTTTCGTGATATGGTTTTGATGAATTTTTCTTGGATACCTAAAGTAGTCGATATTTCTTTTATGTATTGTTCTTTGTTGTGGTTGCCCAAAAGGTTAAAGTCGGTCTTCTTAGGAATAGATGTATTACTGCAACATGTGATTCTTCTTGTCAATGCGGTTACTGATCTTTCGTCATTGAAAATGTTGTCAGACAACTCAACATGCAAAAAGGTATTATTATTGGTTAAAATAGCTAGCATCTGTCTCATGTTATGTCTTATGTTGATGGTTTGGATGTCCCAGGTGTTGTTTAATTCTGGGAAAATGGGATCATATTCAACATCACCTTCATATACTGGGATGAATTCTGACTCGGTGTTGGAGATTTAATTACTTAATTACATGTTTTTTCTCAACATGTACTTTTAGATCTAGTGTCCTGTTGAAAGACTTCTTGTTCATAGCACCATGGGCAAACTACTGAGAGGGCTGCATGAGGTTTTGGAACAACATGGTTTTTCAGATCTCGCCTGGTTCTAAAATTGCTTGGACAAAGCCAACAATGATAATTCTACAATGAAATAAAAGGATAACATTCATAAGAACAAGGATTTAAACTTGTAAGGAATAAAGGCTTATTCCAGATTATAGCTATGATTATATGGGTCTGGATCAAATATATAATACAAATACCAGTTAAATTTTGATGTGCAAACAAATTCAATAATACTGGATTCACCGATACATGGTTCAGGATAATTGTATTTACTCTACTTCTTTATAACCATCTTAAATTTTGACCACAACAAGTTCTTCAAGCTCGTAAAGCGCCTTTGCCATTTGCTTCAAATTATTATTTAAACAATATATTATTGGTCCCAACAATATCTGACATGTAATTTGAACAACTTAACTACAGCTATCAGCTAGTCATCTTAACTATTTTTAATATTCTAATTATGCATGACAGTTTTGGCAAACCAGGCTGGGCGGTGAATACCTCTATATTGGAGCAATTGGTCAATGTGATATGCTTTGGAAGGGAGCTTGAGGGATTTACGTACAAAGTAGGTGGTGTCATCTATCTGTTTGGTTATGACATATGGACCTTTCCACTTGTATGTTAACTTCCGACAGACCCCGACTTTTCTGGTATTATCATACAACCAAACTGCATCACCTGGTTTGAAAGCACGTTTCTTTGCTTTCAGGTCATAGTGACGCTTTTGATAGTCAGAGTTACTTTTTAATTGTTTACGGGCTGTACCATGGGTCAGTTTCATTCTACCTTTTAAGCGTTTAATATATGTATCTATGTCTACTTCTTCATTTGAATTTGGCGGACTTGCAATGACGGCCTCCATTGGATATTTCTGCCAAGTATTATCAGATTTGAAGTTACTTGAAGAACATGAATGGACTGATGACCTATAGGCCATCATGACTTGTAGTAGGATTTCATCCCATTTTCTCTTATTCTTTTCACAATGCATGGAAGGCATGTTGATTAGTGTTCGATTGAACCTTCCAACATTTCAATTTGATTGTGGTATCATACTAGTGGTTCTTGTTTTATCTATTTGGAGAAATTCACACATATCTTTAAAAGTTTTGGATTCGAAGTTTAATCCTTGATCAGAGTGAATCTGCGAAGGTGTTCCAAAATGGCAAACAAATTCATTGACAAATGCTTCGATAACAGTGATAGCTTCTTGGTCGGGTATTGCAAAGGCTTCTATCCATTTTGTGAAGCAATCACATATTACCAGAATGAACCGGTTTCCTGACTCGGTTTTAGGAAGAGGACCTAAAATGTCTATGGCTACTCTCTCCATAGGTTTCCCGACAAGGTACTGACGAATCGGCTAGTCCTAGATTTTTCTTTGCAGAGCATCTGTTACAAATTATGCAGTATTGAATTATGTCATGATGTTTTACTAGATATCTGACTCCACTCTGTACGAGAACAGTTGTCTTCTAGGGAAACTAGAATAGGTCCATTATCGCTGTCTTCAAGCTGCTGTTGTCTAATTTCATGAGCCTGCCATCCAGGGAGTAAAACAGTTTTTGTGGGTGTGTTCTCGGTTTGAACGTCATTGTCGCTTCGGGTTACTACTCGAATCTGATTACTGTTTGTTTGGGGGACTTGATTAGTTTGGGTCGTTAATGTTCTGCTTTGAGAGGAGCATTCATCTTCTGAATCACTTTCATCATTCCCTTTTTGCTGATTGGAGCAAACAGAACAAGGATATCTGGATAAAGCGTCAGCATTTGTGTGCTTTCTGCCAACCCTATGAGTTACTGATAGGTTATAAGAGGTTATAAGTACCTAACTATTGAAGCAATCTTGCAACTTGACCAGTAGGCTTCTTAAGGTTTTTCATCAAGCTAACTGCTGCATTATCTGTGCGTAAAAGGACTTCCTGTCCATAAAGATAGGAAAGGAAGGTACGCAGGGCTACAATAACAGCAAGCAGTTCCTTTCTAGTTACGCAATATCTCTGCTCATGTCTGTTCATTGATTTGCTCATATAGGCAATTACACGCTCAGTGCCATCTTGCTTTTGAGACAAAACTGCACCTACAGCCTTATCAGAAGCATCTGTGTCTAATATGAATGGTATGTTAGGAAGAGGGTAGCCTAAAATTGGTGACTTGCACATCTGGCACATAAAAATTTAAATGGTATTTGTTTTATATTTACTACCCCTGAGCGGGTACCGCTGCTGGTGGAGTAAAACTCTCCGAGGGTATCCATAACTCAGTAGGCAGTACTTTGTGCTGTCAGAAAATGTACCATTTAGCAAAATTTTCAGCCGTCTAAATTTGAAATTTATTTAAAACTTATGTTTGTTCCCTCATGCAAAGCATTCCTTAGCTGGATTTGGACTATATTTTTTGGAACTTTAGATTCATTATTTTCAACTGTTTGGCTTATGTTTTTTATCTATCAAACTTTTCGGTCTTAGTGTCACTGATGAGGAATGATTTTCCGAAATGTGCACATCTGGCACATAAAGATTTCACTGGTATTTGTTTTATACTTAGTTCAGTTTTAAGATAGTCAAAGGCATTTTGACATTCATCATTAAATTTTAATTTGGCACCTTTCTTACAAAGTTTATGTAGTGGCCTAGCAATCTGGTCAAAACCTTTAACAAATCTTCTGTAATAGAAACAAAGTCCAAGAAAACTTTTAACTTGTTTTTGGAGTTTTTGGAGTTGGCCAGGAATTTACAGCTTCAATTTTACATGGATCTATAGTAATGCCTTTTTCAGAAACTATGTGCCCAAGAAATTTAATTTCTTTTTTTTTTTTTTTTTTTTTTTTTTTTTTTTTTTTTTAAAGGCATTTTGAAGGCTTTAGATTTAAGTTTGCTTCTAATAAGCTTTGAAATATATGTTCAAGTCGTTGGATACCTTTATTGAAAGTGGTACAAGGTGAAATTATACCGTCCATGTAAACTAGACATTCTGACCATTGCAACCCTCGCAAGACATTTTCCATGAGCCTCTCAAATGTCGATGGGGAGTTAGCAAGGCCAAAGGGCATGACCGTAAATTTGAACAGTCCAAGGATAGTAGCAAAGGCAGTTTTCTCTTTGTCCTTAGGGTCCATTTCAATCTGCCAGAAGCCAGAATTTAGGTCCATTGAACTGAACCATTTAGCTCCAGAAAGGGAGTCGAGGCAGTCATCTACTCTCGGGAGAAGGTATGCATCCTTGACAGTTACTTCATTGACCTTTCTATAATCTACACAGAATCGGATTCAGCCATCTTTTTTAGATACTGATACTGTTGGAGATGCCCATGCGCTGCATGAGGGTTCTATTATACATCTTTCTAACATCGTTTTAATTTCTTTTACTTCAGCATCTCGTTTTCCTAGGGGTTGCCTTCTAGGAGGTTGTCTAATAGGGATAGCTGTTTATTGTTTGTTTTACCCTATCGGTGCAACCTAGATCTTCTGGTGATTTTGCAAATACATTCTGGTATCTAAAAAGAAGTTGTCTCAAGAGATCAACTTGTTCATTGCTTAGATTTTTTGAACTTCTAGAAAATAAATCGGTCAGTGCCTCTGGAAGTTCAGTCGACCTGGGATTTTGGCTAATGTTTAATGAGGTGGTTGTAGCAATGCGACCTCCAGACACACTTTCTTTGTCTAAATGTGGTTCGTATTTGCCAATTACAGAGTTGGTCTGCAGTGTCACGGCGTCATCACTACAGTTTAAAACATTCACTAAAAGGTTTTCAGACTTTGAATCTATAATACCTGGCACAAGATATATGTCTTTCGAAGATTTAATTTGTTCAACATACACTGACCCTGTAAGGTGGCTTGACAGCTGTATGGCCACTGGAATCCATGAACCAGAATTAGGTGGTATGGCAACAGAACGACGGACTTCACCGACTGGTCATACAAGCATTGCCACCAGTGAAACTTCTTATTTCAGAGTCATTTGTGTGTAAAACCATGTGCTTGTAATTGATCTTATTGACATATTCAAGAAGGAAATCTTGACCTAAATTCCCCTCGGTTGAAATATCACATACAACAACAAGTTGTTTATAAGGTCTGTCAGCTAGTATTATATCAAATTGGGCCCAACATAAATAATTATTTCATTACCATTTGCATCATTTATTATAGATTCAATTGGACATAGGTCTGGTCTATATTCACTTGGAATTGCATCATATATTCTGTAAGAAAGGAGAGATGCAGTAGAACCGCTATCGATTAAGAAAAATACTTAGGTGTTGGAAACCATTCCTTTGGTATAAAATCCATTATCCCATTGACCATTCACCTCCCCTATTTGTCCCATCTTTACATTATTAGACAATTTCTTAAATTCTGTATTATTAGTATGTTTACCAGGCCTATCAATATCCATCGAGTCACGGCCTACTGAAACGACGGTGTTTCGTTTCCCTGTGACTGGGTTGTTGATTTTTGGGTTTTACTTCGAGTACCTTGGGCTGGACCACTACTGCTTTGTTCATTTTGGCATTTCATATAAACTGGGCAATTTCGAAAGAAATGCTCGGTTGAATGACAAATGTAACAGGACCTGTTAGGTAAAATTTGTTTCTTAGTGAATTGATACCCTTGGCCGAAATTTTGGATAGTAATTTCAAGTCTTTCTAGTCTAAGAACTAAGATTTTAAGGGTCTGGTCAAGGTTACCGCTTTGGGCCCTCTCATGATACGTATCTGGTGGTTTATGCTGTTGATCATAGTTATGGCGTATAATTCTAACGGGTTTCTTTTTTGTCATTACTTTCCCCTAATAGAGCTTCATATCTTTCTATTACGTCAACAGCTTCAATGACTGTGGTACATTCTTCGTCAATGCAACGTACTTTCATATCAAGGGAGACAACCTTGTACAATTGGTTTAATGCTAACGCTTATTGCGCACGGGGACCTAGGTCGCAGTACGCTTTTTAAGCCATTTGGCGTACATCGTCACCTAAGGCAGCTATTGATTCACCTGGTTCTCCTTTTCGCATTTCAGGGCGTGATAACCATCTATTTTGATGCTTAGAAAAACCAAATCGATGGCCTAGATTGGTGTTTAATAGATTGATATCGCGCTTTTCCGTGCTGGACAAGCTCATATAAAAATTTCGGGTAGATCCCCTTATGTTTGAGGCAAGGAACAAAACCTTGTCCTTTTCTTTCCACTTACCAAGTTCAGCACAGTCCTCAAACTGTGAAATATGTTCTTCCCAACTTTCATGGCCATGGTATTGGTCAGGCCTTAAGTTAGGATACTGTAGTGTACTTGGAGATTGCATTGCAACCATTGGCATGCCGTATTCATTATGACAAGTATCTGATCTATTTTTGTATTGGCTCTGAGGTACAAATTCAGGTGGTATAGCATAATTTGTCTTCAGTTATGTCTCCTTGGCCTATTTCATTTAATTCTTTATCTAATCTAAATTTGATTTCTGGGTCGGGGGACGCCTGTGCCTGGTCCATAACTCTCACGTTAAATCTTAATTATAATGGGAATTTTGAACCACACTGAACAATGCTGGCTGGGATCGTATCGTGATACTATCTTGAATTATACATGTAGTATCCCACTTCTGACATAAATTTGTAAGGGGTTTCTCCGTTTGTCAAATTAATGTATACTAATCCCACTGCTTTTTATTCACAGCGAACAATGTACTGGTTCCATGCAGTTTATATGGTGAAATGGAAACAAATATCACAAGTTTCGGATCTTGCCGCCTTTTATACTCTTTCCATGAATTAATTTAAACATGATAAAAGTGAAATATGAAATGTAAAACTAAGGACATGTTGTAAAACTTTATTTAAACCTGCAACATAATAAATATTAATAGCACAGATCTGTGATATTTGTTTCCATTTCACCATATAAACTGCATGGAACCAGTACATTGTTCGCTGTGAATAAAAAGCAGTGGAATTAGTAAACATTAATTTGACAAACGACCAAATCCCTTACAATATCGAGGAAAGTTTTAGCTACGGAAAATACTGAAAAAAAAACTGAGGAAAGGACATCCCAAAAAGGTGAGTGTACGAGCTGAAGCATGGTTGGTTCGATTGGGGTGTTAAAAAGAATCGGTGGTTGCCTTTACAGGATGTTACTAGGGTAATGTGTACGTTCATGAGAAGTCTATTAAATGATATCTGCACAAGAATAAACTTTTTAGACGTGTAATTCCTAAGAAAGTGGTCATTAGAAAAGCGAATAAAAGAAAACGTCTTTCTTGGTGTCTTGCGCAGAGAAGGTGGACAGTCGGAAATCACTGGAGTCAGGTGATATTTAGTGATGTGTATTAGGAAGTAATTGGAAAAAATAATCATGTACACGTTTGGAGAACTGCAGAGGAAGCATTTTATCCAAAATGCACATGTCCAGCATCACAGCGTATTTGTGTCGTTAATGATATGGGTGTTGGTACTTTATGCAAGGTAGACGGGAACATTAATGATGCTAAATATTGTGATACTGGATAATTGTCTCTGACCTGTTGTAGTCCGTCATTTCGCTGATGGACATTACCGGTTCCTGGACGACAATGCCTAAGTTCACTAGGACCGTATGGTTGAGGAGTGGAAGAGTAGAGAGATAATGGAATTTATGGCATGATCTGGTCGGCCCAGTCACCAGGCCTCGACATTATTAAGAATTTATGGCAGCGGATGAAGTGGAAGTTAAGAAACCGCTCCAGACAAAATGACACTCAGGATCAGCTGTTTGATGTAATCACGGACATATGGATTAGCCCAACGGTTCACTCTCGAATAAAAATAAAACCTGAATCATTCCATTCCTAGGTAAATAATGGCTTGTATTTGTGATAACAGGCATCTTACTAAGTATTGAGTTGCTTCGACCAATAACGGTAAATTATTTTATTTAGATTTTTGTCATACACATGTTTTGATATCTCCCGCCATTTTTTTTTTTTTTCGCCGAATACTTTTGAGGTGGCGCTGTAGCTTGGCATCCAGTGTGACTAAACGACACCTAACTTTGCATCCGGCGTGACTTGTCAAAATGACGCGACCCTTAGCTACCAGCAAGTGATGCGACTAGACTGTCCTTAGTATATCAGTCACAGTTGTATAGTATACATGAAAAAATGTATAAATTGTATAAATGTAAATGTTTTTATGAATGCCTCCATATAAGATGCACCAAAAATAACAATTTGCTTTTTAAAAAAATATATATTTTTACATTTACATTTATATTCTTGATGTATTTGCACTACAGGATGTAGCCTGACACTCGGCATAAGAAGACAGAGTACCGATTTGTTCACAGGGTGTCAGGGCATCAGGACAGTGTGCCTTGGGGACTTACTCTTGCCTGGGGCATACTGGCTCTGTGAGCTATCAGGATGAAGTCGTCTTTGAGTGCACATCAGTTTCAGAAAGACCATAAAACACACTTGCATAGCTCTAGCTACACAAACTTATTCTTAGATTAAGCTATAGAGGTTAATACATGTAAACCTGCTCTCGAGTCGACGCAAATAACTTAAAAATTGTTGATACAAAATCGCAACCCAATCAAAATGGACTTCTTTTAAAAACCGTAAAACATTTATTACTAAAGTCTACGATTTAAAAATGTCCTTTTTTCATAATGACGCAATTTAAAACTTTAAAAAATATCGAGAAATTATATACTATATTAAAAACTAAAATGAAATATTTCAATCTTTTGCTTTAAATACATTTGCTTTTGTGAAAATAACATTTTAATAATACTTATAAGCTTTTTCAGAACTATAGATACTATCAATGACTGCGAGTGCAGTAGTCAGATTAACTTTGTTCAATTAATTAGTGATTAGTAAACAACATTTTTAGTTAGTTTGTGTAAGCCCCTTGTCGGCTTTGACTTAATATGAATGTTATTCTTTAATGACAAAACTAAATTAGAGCGTCGAATCATGAATCGACCCAATCGGTCATGGTGCGCAACGTACTTATGTCATATAATCGAGTCGGGCGCGAAGCTTATCTATATAGCTACTTCTCATTAACGTCAGTCGTAGCACTTGTTTTTCAGGGTTTTATAAGAGATATAAAAAAAGGTTTGTATCATGTCACATGCCGTGACATACAGCGGGAGTATCATTGAAGCTATGATGCAGAGCGTTCAGTTTAAAATCCTAACGGAGATTTAATATGAAAAAACACACAAACACTTATTAAGGAAATATATTGCTGAAAAATCATGCGAAATCATGTTGAAATAATATTGGCTCAGTATTATGTTTAATTATGTTAATTAATAACATTTCTTGGCTATCGATAAACAGTGCTCCAATATCACAGAAGGATTTACGATACAAAAAGTATTCGATGACGTTTTAAACAAAACAAACGTCATCAAATCTTGTGTACGCAGAAGAAAACAACATTTCAGGATCTTAGCACATCGACTTTGCAAAACATATTTGCATAAATTGCAAAGGTTTGCGTATAAGCACTTACCTTATGCCATTTTTCTGTCCGTTTATTCATTATTTTGCAACTTGCATTTCTGTGAAAGTGTATTGTAAGCTGAACTAATTAAACAACCTCGGTTCTGCGCTCCGTGAGATATTTCAATATCCAATGCGCCTAACTCCGGGGTAGTATCGAGTTCGTGGCAGTTTGTACGTATCTGATATCATTCATAGGAAGTACATTACTACACATACTCAATATTTGTGCTGTATATGATGCAAACTCTGTTATATCTTGAAAATAAATTGTTTCATTTTCACGATTTAACTGTGGATTTGATATGAATTGATGTGTAGCGGACCGGGCTTGAAAGCCCAGGGGCTTGGTGTCAGGATTTCGGTATTTTCGTTTTAAAGATGATTTATTGGTGTTTTTATTACATGCGAGGTTTGTTCTAGTTCATACATATCGCTTGGAAAAAAATCGTGAAAAATCAGCCCATCCATGTTTTCAAACAATTTTCATCTGCTTCAACTTTAAAAAGCCTGTTCTTCACATTCTTATCTCCGTTTTCTTCAAAACAATCAATAACTATCTGAATTTTTCCACCAAACTCAAAATCGGACAATTTCCAGAGTAATGCAACGTTCTTCTTGTTGTCTTTGTAAATCCCACTTGGAATTACCATTACCACATTATAAAATCTCATAATGGGAGAACCTTGACAAGGGACGAAACTTGCAAACGTAGAGGTAGGAATGTAAAGAACAGGCTTTTTAAAGTTGAAACAGATGAAAATTGTGTGAAAACATGGATCAGCTGATTTTCCAAGATTTTTTTTCCAAGCGAGGGATAGACTTTCAAAATGGCAACTTTCGTCCCATGTGTTTTCTAACGTTATATATTTCAGAATTTTTTTAAGTTAGTTAAAAATGGATTTCAGGCAAAGTTATCAATATGTATGAACTAGTACAAACCTCCCATGTAATAAAAACAAAAATAAATAATCTTTAAAACAAAAATACTGAAATCCTGACACCAAGTCCCTGTGCTTGATAGGTGGCCTTGTAGCTAAGTCGATAGAGCGTCCCGCTAGTATTTGGAAGGTCCGGATTTCGAGTTCCGGTTTGGCCCCTGCATTATCCCCTTTCCTGTTACATTTTGGGGTTTGTCTGACCCTGGGAAGTGTCAGACCAACATGTTAGTCCCAGGATAGAACCTGGTAGTTTTGATCCAACGTAGTTGAATAAAAAATGTAAGGGAGGAATGTCAAGGACTGGTCTTGTCACATTTTTTCAAAAAAGGCATCTACCATGATGGTTTTGTTAACAAACAATGTTTTCCAGTATATTTAAATGAAAATAACCAAATTTTTCTTGTTTTTAAAGAAAGTGAAAGAAATGTAGGATGAGATTAATTTTTTATGGGTTACTTATAATTGACCATTAAATTTAGAACAAAATGTTAGTACCACAAACTTTGGCAACACCCATTCAGATGAGCTATTGCTATCTAACTTCATCTGTCATGCATAAACTTCTATTTTAATTTTCAAAGTTCAGAGATCAAGGTCACAGCTACAAAAGAATAATTAAATGGTTAATTATTTGAACAACTACAAACTTTTTAAACAGATGTATTTTGGAATATATAGTTGTTGATATGACAATATTTTTGATGTGTATTACAAGGTCATGAATTCAAAGGTCAAAGTCATAGCTGCAAAAGAATAATGAAATATATAGGCATTTATATCAGAATGTTGTATGTATTGTTTTGTCAATCATTTTGTTATTTGGTTCAAGATCATGTGTTAAAAGTTCAAGGTCACAGATTGATAAGAATATTAAAATGGATAAATATTTTGACTAGATGAACATATGATTACAGGGGTTTCAATCTTTACATTTTCTATGAAATGCCTTTATGCCTTGACCTAAATAGAATCAAGGTCAGAGGTCAAGAGCTTTTTTTTACCTCTGTGTTTTTGCTACTGTTTTAAGGACTTTTTTTCAGAAAAGATTTAAATTTGTCAAATTTAGTAATACTGTTTTTGGCATGACAATTAGGTAAAATAATGACATCATTTAAAAAATCAGTTTTTATTTGCAGTACCTTTAGGCTTTACTACATGAAATGGCTTTGATATGGGATTATCATCATTTACAGTTCCTTAAAATAATATTAAAAATAAGATGAAAGTTATGACTTTCTTGTTTACTTTTGTAATGATGTTTCAATACAAGTTAAAAATTTTTTATGCTTTGCAGTATTGCTTTTAATACTTGGTCAAATGTCAGGGTCATGCCTTTTTGATAAACTTTGATTTATTGTATCTAGACTTTATGTAAAAATTTGACATTTGGATCTTCACTTTTGATATTTTCTGAAAGAGAACTTTAAAATGCAAGCTCAAGGACAAAAGAAGATTCATGACCTATTCTGCACAATTGTAATGATGTATCGGTCAGTATGCTGGTAAACCCTATTATCATCATGGCATTTAAGCATGGACATAGATGACCTTAAATGTAGGCATTGATCACCTTGAATGTGGAAATTGATCACCTTGAATGTGGAAATTGATCACCTTGAATGTGGAAATTGATCACCTTGAATGTGGAAATTGATCACCTTGAATGTGGAAATTGATCACCTTGAATGTGGAAATTGATCACCTTGAATGTGGAATTTTATTATTATTATTATTTTAGTCATTGACAATGCCAGCCATTAAGTTAAAGAAAGCAACACAGGAGTATTTGGCTGAAAAGGAAAGGGAGGCTAAGCGGGATGCAGAACAGGCTGCTGCTGCAGCAGCTAAAACATCAAAGCCAGAAGAACCACCACCAAAGGCACCACCAAAACCACAGGCTAAACCCCCAGCACCAGAAATTGTAACTGAGAAACGCAAAAGAACTATTCCACCTCAAGAGCTTAGATTAACACAATGGTAATTCTGTGGTACAAAAAAAACAATAACTACTATCAGTCCATGATTGTTTGTCATATGCATATTTGGAGAACAAAACTCCATATTTAAACAAAATCATTGTAAAATATCAAAAATCCATGTAAAATTTACTGACCTAATTGGGGAAAAATAATCTAGACTAATTCAAAAAGTTTCTTTAATTCTGTAGGGCTCTTTCCTACATTTTTCTAATTGAAAAAATCAAAACTTTTAAAATTATATCCATTGCATCTTTGGACATAAATTTCTTTTTCATATATGTATTTCTCTTAAATTAAACACCATGTAGTAAGGAAATGTGATTTGCATATTAATTCATTTGACCTTTATCAACCTTAAAATATCCTGATGTAATCTTTGGTGAGGCCCAATTGGATCATTGAAGTCATTAAATTTCAGCTTTTTTCCCAAAATCTGCTATATGTACAGAAGAATTCAGAGAAAAATTTTTAATTTAAAAATAGAATTTGGTTAGGTCAATGTATTTTAATTCAATCTTACTGTTATTTTTATGAGAAAAGTTTTGAATAAAAGAAATATTTACAAAAAACAGTGTGACAAACAATTATGGACCGATAGTAACAGTTTTTACAACATCTACACACATATTTAAAAAAATTAGAAAGTTCCAAATAAAATATGGTTTGAAGAATGTTCTTGTTATAAATATGACATGATGCTAGTAATCAAATCACCCCAATATGAAAAGCAAGATCTATTTAAAAAACACTAAAAATAAAATATCTGAGAATGTTGATTACCAAACTCATGGACTTCTGACAGGCATCCAATATTATCTCGATGTGCCTAGGGTGTAGTTTAAATTTAATACTTTGTAGCCAACCTGAAATCATCAGGCAATATCCTACACAATAAAACCAGACTAATTAAATGATATATACATGTAATTATTTAGACCACTGACCTCTTACCATGACCATAACACTCCAAGATTTGGGCCAAAACATTGACTGTAGAAACATGCTGTATAAAAAGTAAATACATATAATTGTTTTTGTAATTGTCAGGTTGGAAGAGAACATAGAGAAGAAGGATGGTATTACAGTTTCACTTCCATCTTTATATGAATGTTACACAGACATGTGTCAAGTGGAAAAAGCTTTAGTTGTAGATGTAACAGATTTTAATAAGGTACTACTGTATTGGAACCATATTTTTATGTCATCTATAAAATTCATAAGTTAAGGGCTTTTGGTTGCTGTTTGGTTTACAGGTTTGACATTTTCTTAAAATTGTCTTTAAATTAGGGTAAAGTCTTAAATTTTTACCTTCTTGCTTTTACTAATATATAAGTTAATTTTGATCACATTTCAATGAAGATGTTTTAAAGCAGTGTTTTTCTACATGAATCCAAGGTAAAAAGTGAAAGTAATTATATTGCTTATATTGCTAAAATGCTATATATCTGGACAATACGCTAAGATTTTGTCATAGGTTTTATGTAATGAAGTTTTCATGAACCAGCCTTTAAAATTGGTTAAAGGTCAAGGTCATTACATATTTTTGGCTTTTGTACTTTTTCAACTGTTTGCTAATTCTAGCCCTGATCAATGGCTAGTGTGTTAATCATGACTTGTTCTGGCCCTGATCCATGGCTAGTGTGTTAATCATGACTTGTTCTAGCCCTGATCAATGGCCAGTGTGTTAATCATGACTTGTTCTAGCCCTGATCAATGGCCAGTGTGCTATTTTAGAAATATTTCATGCAGCTATTTTGGGATTTTTTCATGCAGACATAATTTAAATTTTTTTTTAATGTTTTGAAACATCAGTATTAGTAAGTCCAGGTCAAATGTAAGAGTCATAAATGTTGTGATAATATAAGCTTTAAATTGCTATATCAGGGTCAAAGTTCATGGCCCAGGTTTTATTTTTGTGCTTTTGTTACTATTTTGGTCATTTATGAATAAATACATTTTACAGCAGATTTTTATCTTTGTTATGTTTTCAATTTCATGACTAAAATTTTGACTTTTTGGTTTTAAAAACTTCAGATAACTTCAGTGTGTTAGTTAAAACTAATTCTAGCCCTGATCAATGGCCAGTGTGTTAATCATGACTTGTTCTAGCCCTGATCAATGGCCAGTGTGTTAATCATGACTTGTTCTAGCCCTGATCCATGACCAGTGTATTAATCATTACTTGTTCTAGCCCTGATCAATGGCAAGTGTGTTAATCAACAATTGCTCTAGCCCTGATTAATGGCCATTGTGTTAATTATAAATTGTTCTAGCCCTGATCCATGGCGAGTGTGTTAATCATAAATTGTTCTAGCCCTGATCCATGGCAAGCCCAGTAATCATGATTTATTGTAACCCTTATCCATGACCAGTGTGTTTAAGTTGCATTAAGTTTTCCAAGGACAAAAATAAAACTGTGCTGATCTAATTTAGGATGTTCCTAATGAATGTTGTTGCATTTGGTTTAACGATAAAAGGTTGAATAAATACAGAAACATCAATAATTTCCCAGCAAGATATAGCATGTGGGATCTAATATTAGAACATGCTTACGTCATCAAAACCCGGGTCGTTTAAACACATTTTTCAAAACTGTGAAATACAATAAATTAAACACAGAACTTCATTGAATTTGTCTTTAATATGCCTTAGTAAGGGATACATAACACCATTGCGAATACATCTGGATATTAATGACGGACATTTAATATAATTTGTCAGGTTTCACTTTCTATTTATTGGAGTTTCCGAACATCCGTGTGCATGCTGCCAGCTAATAATTTAATCATCAATAAACATTGACCAACTGGTTAGAGGATTCCATTTTTTAACAGCTAAAAGGAATGAAATTTTAGAAAATGAATCTCATGGATCGTGATTAGAAGTTATCTATTTTAAAAAAAATATTCTAGAAAACAAAAAAAAAAAAAAAAAAATTCAGAAAATTGAAAAACTTAATGCAGCTTTAATTAACAGGTGTGTGAATCAGAATTGTTAATCATAAATTGTTCTAGCCCTGATTCATATAGTCAGTTTATTAATCATGAATTGTTCTAGCCCTTATTCATTGCCAGTGTGTAATCATGAATTATTGTAGCCCTTATCCATGGCTAGTGTGTTAATCATGAATTGATTAGTCTTGAGCTATGACTATGATGTAGTGTTTCAGTCATGAGTTAATCAAGCCTTTGTTAAGTGTGTCCATCGTTAATCGATCAAGCCTTTGTTAAGTGTGTTCGTCGCTAATCGATCAAGCCTTTGTCAGTCATTAAGTAAGTTACTTGTGTTAATTGTTCAACCCTGTTTCTTTTTATTTTTATGTTCAACAGCATATAAAAGATAAGTTTGGAAAGACGTTTGGTTTAACAGAGACATCGGCATATCAAGGTATTGTTAAAGAAAAGAAATTGTCTGATAAAAACCAAAAGTACAAGGTGAAACACTTAACTTAAAGATGAAGGATATCTTAATGGAGGTATTAATGAAGCTGGAATCCTGTATCCTTTTATAAGTAGAAATAGTATATTTTACTTATGTACAGATATTATGTTATATAGTTTGTAAGAATCTAGTAAAGAATGATACAGGGTCAGTAGTTAAAAATACCAAATAAGGCTTCACACATAACTATTTATTTTACCTTTAAAAGAGAAAAAAATATATAACCAATGATGTTGCAAAACCTCATTCAGTGTTATCAAAATCTTTGTCAATTTTCTTTTCTTTAAAATATTTTGTAGAAATCTATCAACCATTTCGTTGGCTTTCATAGTCTCATTCTGTCATACTTTTTTGCATTTTTGAATCAATATTTATCAGTAGAATGTTCCACTAAGAAAGTGTTTATTTTTGTTATGAACCCTGTTATTGTTGTTTAAATAAGTAGTAGGAGACACAGCTCCATGACCTAAATCTGAATTTTAACATGACACACCCAGTATTTTTGCAAGTACAGGACAATACTGGATTTTGTGGGAGATATATTTTTCATTTTGAATGTGAAATTCCTTGACAAACTTCAGATAAAAGGAATTAGATTTTTTACCTTGAAGCAGTTAGTTGCCAGTAAATATCCAGCATTACAAGTTGAGATTTATCCTAACAAATTATTATCTGCCTTACAGAGAGGGATGAGGTTTGGACAGATAAGACTGGTAAGTATTCATATTGTAACACTGATTTTAGTCATGTGACCAGCTAGAAGCTTTAATCATGTGACTGCCTTACAGAGAGGGATGGGACTCAGGCATCATACTCCAAAAATAATAAATACTATAATAGTAGCACAGGTCCCTATGGAAACATATAATGTTTTTAGTACATCACATGACACTATTGGTTATAGTACAGATAGCCATATTTAACAAATAAAAAAAAACTATTCCTATGGAAATAAAAGTTCATATTTTGTTCTATCATACATGTATCTTTATATTCATATCTTCAATGAAGATGACATGTTGTTTACAAATGGCACTTTTCAAGGGGGAGATAACTGTTTCTAAAATCACATGCTGGAGTAAATATGCTTCTGGAAAAAACAATAGTACCATGCTGCCAAGGGCGCTATTGTCATTGTCAATAAATGCCAGACACTATACAAAATAAAACTCATGTAAGTAACCAACACAAAGTGTAAATTATCATGTGATGTACTAAATGAAAATATGTTATAAATGAAAATTTAAGTTAATGTTTGTGATCTGAGGTCACATGTAATAGCTTTTTGACCACTACAGA